>JBAMNC010000789.1:0-482500 GCA_037902135.1 Cetoscarus ocellatus
GAGCTCAAGATTTATTCACCTGAATCAACAGGTACCGTGTGTTTCTCTGGTCCCCCAGTTCTCAGAGCAGATTCATGAATTTTTATTTCATACCTGTTGACTCTCCATCTACAGGAGTTTCTCCTGTGCACTCCAGTTCATACAAGTACCCAGGAGTATCCAAAGTAAATGGCGGTCATACTTGCTGCAAAAATGTCAATTTTTCCTATTTGATAGGGGCTGGTTCCCCTTGTGAAGAAAAAATAGCTGATAGCAAAAGGACACATAGGCTGTGCTGTGTCTCAAATAGTGCCTAATCAAAGCTGCTTGGTAGTGGAAAAGTAAGTTGATGTAAACAGGCTGTAGCATGTGATGACCCTATGCTGCTTTTGTAGCTTGTTTCCGTCCACAGTTCTTTTGAATTACACAGAGATGGTGGCACTATGTGTATTTTTCTGAACAGAGAGAGCACTAAGCTGTGACACCGTCACACACGTTCAGGCTCATGCCATATACCTCATACAACACCGCTCTAAAAATCCCGAACAATAGCTTTAAGCTCTCATGCTTTGTTTTCTGTATGTTATTGTCTGTTTCTTAAGCACTTTGTCAATCTGTTTTCAAAAGTGCTTAATATATATATATATATATAAATATATATATATATATATATATATATATATATATATATATATATATATATATATATATATACACATATATATTTACATATATACATATATATGTGTGTGTGTGTGTAGATAGATAGATAGATTGTGTATAATGTTTTGTAGAGATACAACGAAGTGCCCAGTTGTTTAAGTTAAATGAAGTGCTCTATCTATCTATCCGTCAGTCTATCTATCTATCGATCTATCTCTTTATCTATCTATCTATCTATCTACCTATCCATCTATCTATCTGTATTTCAGTCTATCTATCTATCTATCTATCTCTGTCCATCTACTCTTGCATTTGTAACAGTGAGAATGCAGCAGTCAATGATGGACCAGTAGCACCACCCAGTGCTCAGCAGTGGTACTGCAGCTATCTGTGACACCAGGTGATTCAGCACTAAATGAATGTTTGCCTGCAGGTCTGAGCTTCACAGAACTATCTGCTTTAAGAGGGTGAAAGCTGACTGAAAACATTTAATAAATTACAACTCAATTGGCCCTTTTACACTCTACCTATAAATCAGCTAAAGAAGTGAACCTGAAATCCTCTAGTTACTGAGTCACATCACTGTCTTGTATTGGCAGGATATCAGCCTTGTGGCATCACAGCCTAAAAATAGTTTCAGGGATAGAGTCGTCCAGGGGGAGAGCAGAAAACATCTGAGAAGCTGATGAGTATTCAGAGGACACCGTCACGTCTGGAAGCAATCACAGTGCCCACATTGAGTTTGTGAGGATGTCATTGATTAGCAGACTGTAACAAAAAGCGGCGGACTGGTAAAAGGCTCCTGTTAAAAGAAACCACGGCTGAAGTGTTTACTCTAGCAGGCATTATAAACAACTCCCTTCTTTTTTTGTTGTCCCTGCAGTCTCTCAATTTTCACCACTTATGCTTGGCTGCGACCGCAGATGCTTTGTTCTTGTTTTTACAGACAGGAATTCATCAACAGGGGGGAAAGCACTTATCTTTACCACAGGGTAATGTGTGAAGCATCATTAAGGTATCAGCACAAGAGCTGCAGCAGCTGCAATCACGCTCTGCAGGTGGAAATGAAACAGATTATCTCACAATTGGAGGGGTGGAGATTGATAGTTTTGGCACGTCCCTGTTGCATATTAGTATTCAATAACATCACGCCTTATTTGATGTGATGTACTTAAATTTCTGGAGAGGGAGAGTGTGTTTTGCCCTCTGGTTAGGGTGCGGGATCAGCAAGCGAGAGGGATTAAGTATCTTGTTCAAGGACCCTTCAGGAGGAAGCCAGAGCTGCTGCTAAACAGATGATCCAATAACTGGTGGAAACTCAGGGACTGATAAAGTACCTGAAGGCAGCAGGTAACACCTGTGACGAACAAACTGGAACCATGTCTTTTACAACATAAAGGATTTATTGGATTTTAATGTCCAGGACAAAATCAAACAGAATCAACTTTCTGCTTATTTCATTCTTCATCTATTATTATGGCTCTCCTCTACCTTGTAGTTGTTGGTGTGTGTCAGTGTCACTAAGACAGAAAATTATACCACCATCAACATTTGCCAGATGCTTGCACACATTTCTAACTAAAGATTAAAGTTGGCTAACTAAAGAGTAAGCACCAGTTTTTAACATCATGTAGATTATGGTAAATGGACTTGAGCTTATATAGCACTTTTCTAGTCTTTGACTACTAAAAGCAGCTTTACACCACAGGTCACACCTTCCTATTCACACCCATTCACTCTCACATTCTCTCACTGAGGTTGGAGTTTCTATGTCAGTTGTCCATTAGTATCAGCAAACACAGTCACGCCCTTTCATGTCCATTTACACGCCACTGATGCAGCAGTGGGAGCAACTTGGGGTTAAGTGTCTTGGCCAAGGACCTATCCCCATTTGACAGCTTCCAATTAACGACCAAGCGCACTATCAGACTGCGCCACAGACGCCCCTGATTATATTATAGATTATGTATAGTCTTCGATGGTTTGGGCTCAAAATCCTGGTCAAATGCTCTGTCCAAACTGTAATTTAACCTCTGAAGCCCCTGGAGTTCAACAAAATGGCTGCTGCCATGCTCCTAAAATGTGTTTTAATCAGGACACTAATTGCCATATAGAAAACAAAATGACCTATATGTGTTAATATTAGGGGTGTAAGAAATATTTATACACCAGTATATCACAATATGCTTTGTGATACTGTATTGGTATATTTTGCAATACTGATATTCTAATAGTCAATCATTTGTAGAGATTAAAATGAACAAAATAAAAATCCTAATTCCAATGAAGTTGGGAAGGTGTGCATAACGTAAGTTACAACAGAGCACAGTGATTTGCATTTTTTTTTTACTCTATTCAGTGGAGTACATTACACAAGATATGTGATGATAAACTCATAAACTTTGTGTTTTGCAGATATAAATTTGTTCTGAATTAATTCCTACAAATGTTTATGAACTAACACTCAGTAAGTGCTTGGGAACTGAAGACACTAATCGTTGAAGCTTTGTAGGTGTAATTCTTTCACATTCTTGCTTAATGTAGAACTTGAGCTGCTGTATTTTGGGTTTTGTAATGCACCATAGGTCTGGACTGCTGGCAGGCCAGTCTGGTACCCACATCCTTTTACTAAGTAGTAACACTGCTGTAACCTGTGCAGAATGTGACATCTGAGGGGGGCAGCATATGTTACTCCAAAACCTTTATGTAACGGGGGGTAATCCAGTGGAGCACATTAACTGCATGCTACTAGGCATGCTTGGTACTCTGAGGAAAAAAGAGAAGACAAATTGGCGTGGCGTGAGTACGTGAAGCCCCTCACTCATACATATAACTGTGCGCAGAGTGATGTAACTGGCTTCTCGCCCTATGAACTTATGATTGGGCGGCAGCCCAGACTGCCCATTGACATAGCCTTCAGTTTACCAATCAAAGAGAGCTCAACCACATCACACTCACAATATGTAAAAAATCTGAAGTCTTACCTGACAGCAAGTTACCAACTGGCTACGACAAACACAAAGAAAATGGCTGAAAAGAACAAACTGAGATTTGACATGATGGGTGGGAATCCACCATTTATGTTGTACAAAAGAAAGCGGAAGACCTACCAGTCTATACCAGATGTCCTGAGGGCCAGGACAGGCCCATCCACACCTTGCATTGAGATTTATTACCCCCTTGCAGATTCCTCTGTGAAGTAGAAGAACAGCTTGAAAAAACAACACCAGCAATGAAGCCTGGAACGAGAAAAACTCACAAACATCTGGGTGAGAAAACTATGAATTCAGATGTGGAAGATGATGAAAGTCTTATGTTCTATCCCACTGCTTTTGTGGAGACAGAAACAAGAGTACTTGAACCCTTCAGTGTACCTCCATTTGAGAATGTCGCAGCTGCTGAAAGTGGAGTATGTACTCAAACAAAACTCATACACGGACTGGAAAACATACCTCAAACAAAACCAGGAAACTTACCTGTGAACATACCTAATATGAAACTAAGAAACTGACCTGTGCACCTACCTAAACCTTCTGCAATGGATGTGTTAAACTCACCTGGAAGAACATACAAACCTGACTGGAAACTTGCCTGATCTTACTCCAAACACTTCTGAATTTGCGGAAAACTACCCAATGAAAAGAGAGCCAATTCCCAGTGATGAAACAGAAGAGGACAATGACCAGATGGATATGCAAAACCAGATAACCAAACCTAAACAAAGAGGGACCAAACCAACTTGCCTGATGCAGACCTACCTGGAACAGAAACAAATGAACACTGAAGCAGTTAAAAACCTTAAACAGCTCTTCTTAAGAGCAAACTGGAGAAGTCTATGCTCCCTCCACCAGCTCATCTGATTCTCAGTAAACAGATCAGCCAGCTACATCAGATAGTAGCCATGTTCCTGTAGAGAGAACTGATATTTGTTAGTGAATCAGGTGAAGAGACTGTATGTTGGTCTGAACGTCAGAGAAAACCACCTGGGTAGTTTACTTACCCTCAGCTTGGAAACCCTTTCATTTCCTTGACGCAAACCATGTCTGATAGCTTTAAAAAAGCTGTTGTGGAAACATTTGAAAGTGATCCCACTGTTAGAAAGAGAACATGAAGGGACTCATGTCAGTAAGGAAGGGGAGGGTGTAACCCTGGTGAAAAAACAGGTTAACTAACACCAGATAACTTGATAAACAAAATGATAATGATAACTATTTTATTTATTATTATTATTATTTCAGTTGTTCGTTAAATGCTGAGAATTCCTACTTGCACTTGAAGGCAGCATCTCATGTACTGCAGCTCATAGCCAAACAGATCGCACACTGTCATTTAACAACCAATGAGATGCTGAGTTCAGCTTACGTGGGAAGGACCTAAGCAAGTCGCGGTACATTGTACTTCCTCTTTTGCCTCTGCCGATGCTGTGAGAGAGCACGCATCACGAGAGGAGCGAAATGTTGAGGAGGAGAAGAAGTGCTGGGCACTAGCACCAACATAATTACGACAGCTACGTTCTTCCATCTTGTCGAGGGTGTGGCCCAAGACCGGGACCCTGACGTCGCTCAGTAGTGGAGCATTGTGACTCAGTGAGATATCATTAGCAGTTGATATGCTAGCCACCGCTGCTATTGATTACTGATGCTAGGGGAAGACTGTTATATCTGGTCCTCAGTTTTATGTTTAATGTTGAGTGTTTATCTAAGTTGTTAAGCACCTTTTATGTGAATTAGCACATTAAACAGCACATTCATTAGCTGACCATCACTTATTTAATGTCAATGCAGTAGCCATTTTGGACTGCAGGAAGATCGAGGCTTATTATTTTTGGCCTTAGCCACACATTTCCTTTGTGTTAGTGATGTGTGATTAAAAGTTATGTTTTGTTCAAGAAAGTAACCCTCAAAGTAGATGGAGTATTTTACTTTGATAAAAAAGTGATTGCATGGTAAAAGTTATGTTGCTTACAAAATAGATTGATACAGAAAACACTGGTAATCTTTCACTGAATGTGTGGGGTTTTTTTGGGTTAACGTTTAATATATGAGATATTTATTATGTTTTCCTTGTCATGTTGGTTAAGCTGAAGCAGTTTAATACTGACTGCTGGTTATTGATATCAAGTTAAAATATGCTAATTATACACTCTGTTAGGATAAAATAATCCTGCAGTTATTTCATTAAGAATTTTGGAGTTGAACTACTAGACATGTAATTATCAAACAAGTAATTGCATTCAGCAGTGCTTTAAGTGATTTCATAACCTAGAAAATTGTTGTACAACAAAAAGAGAAGCCTGTGAGAAATCCAAAAGAGATATAGACATATAGTTACTCAGGATAAAGACTAAAACCTGTTTTTAAATGCAGGTCAGGTTTTTTATTTGGAGTGAAAAGATTCCAGTGGCTGATTCTGAAAACCCCAGCACGTTCCAGTAGATGGCAAGCCACCCACCTTGAATCCTGGAGACAGGATCTACACTCCTCCTAAATTAGAAGACAAACTGCCAGCTTCTGGTAGGATGGTGCCAGTCAGCCTGTGGCGGCATCAACTTGAACACACGTTAGAAAGAGTGCACTCCAACGATCCTTAAGACCCAGCAGATCCCTGACTTTTCACAAAGACCTATCAAAACCCCTCTGATCTGAAATAACTTGACTTTGACTGACTTTAAAAGCGTTTGAACTGAGAGATAACTAAAACAAAGAGACATTTTATTTTATTTTATTTTAAGGGGGCATTTTTATATATTTTTTTAAACAAATGTTATGTTTTTGTAATGTTTCTTATTATTCAAATTGGAACCACGAATTTAAAGTGCAAGTACTTGAAAACTCTGGTGTTGTTGTGGTTGTTGCATTCTAATCTTTGCTCCTTACGAACATAGAGAGGCGTGTATTTTCCAGGAGTGTGTTACACAGTCTGAATATTTCTGTACTGTTTTAATGTCTGGCTGATCCGTTCAGTGACGTGAGAGAATGCTGAGTGATGCTCTTTAAAATGAAACACAGAGACGCTGATATAACAGACATACTGCTCAGTTAATGTGAGGGTCTTGTTACTGGCCTTTAATTTTTTTTTTTTTTTTTGTATTTACAAAGTCCCAGATTAAAAGTAAAGTCTCTGTATGACACCTTTATCACTGTAGCAGACTCCTCTCTCTGTCAGCCATGTTATTTGTGCAGATATATTTAAAGACTGTTTACAGAGTAAACTGCTTTACTCCCTGAAACATCCTCATTAATCTGTGTTCTCTTTGACATGAACAGGAGTGATAGTTTTGTCCCACATTTTGATTTTAAAGGCAGTATTTTCCTGAACTCTTGACGTCCTCGTGAAAAAATAATGTAACTCTTAAATTGTTATCAGTAGTTGGTGCTTCAGTTCTTCATCTAGAGCTGACCAATCTCTACGAGCATGACAGACTTTGTTTCATATCCTTGTAGATACAAGCACTGCTCCATAAATCATGACCACTATGTAACTATTTAATACATGGCTTGAATAGTTCAGGCTTTAATTCCTCCTCTTGTTTTCATGCTTGAAACCTACAATTACCCAAATAAGTCTACAGACTATCTGTCAGCTCTCTGATTGGTTCACTGATCAACCAATCAGAACCAGAGGACCCTCAGTCAGACACTCTTTGTGATGGCAGAGTCCAATTTGATGCATTGTGGTAAAATTTTTCTCATCGTTTACTTCAACTCTGAAAATCAGAAAGAAAACTTGTCTTCACTCAAAGGTCAGAAGGAACATTTGTAATCATACAATATTTGATGTTCCAGAAATATTCAGTGGAAATAATGCAAGGCAAGCAGCCTTTTGATGAATCGAAACTCAACATTCTTCAGCACTGCATCTCTGAGCCGCTGTTTTCACTCACTCACTGTTTTCTAAATGATAAATTCATCTTGAAGTATCCTGCATCACTTATTCTCTATGATATAAGACCAATCCTTGAAGGATCAAGCTTCAAATACAATCTACTAGTGCAGCGGTTCCCAACCTGTGGGTGGAGGCCCATAAGTGGGTCTTAGAGCTGTTTTCAGTGGATAGTGTATAAATCAGGTAAAAATGTGGCAAAATGTCTTCAGTATATTTTCAGATTTGGAGAAGTTATACAGGCTATGATGAGCTGTGGGAGGGCTGTGCAGCAGAGATTAAGTCAGACCCTCCTAGACTCACACGCAGACACACACACAAACTGTTTTGTTCTTACTGTTCTGTAAAAAATTAAATGTGAACAATTTCAAAAAATAAGTTTTTGTTTGTTGTCTTTTTTTTTTTTTTAAGTTATTTTCATTTTTTCGTGGCTGGGCCAGTAAAGTTACACATGGGGTCAGTAAAAGTTGAATCTACTGGCCAAGCGGGCCAGTATGAAAAAATTTTATGTTGGACACTGATACTACAAGTACACTTCTCTATATACTGCCATTGCACTAGTTATATACTTTCAGTCCACATTTAAGTTTGTAGAAGTATACTTGTAGCATACTATTTATATACTTGAGATATACTTAAGTATTCTTAAAGTTATCTCATACTGTATGTACACTAGGCTGCAATGTATTTACAAAATCACAAGACAGAATGTTGAGAACAAGGTTGATATATTTAACATTTTAGAATACAATGTATTTACAAATACCTGTTTAAATCATCAAAGATGTACATTTAAAAAACAGAGTCTCTGTAAAATCAAGCCCTTCTTTGATTAAAAAAATGAAAGAAAAAAGTGCACCTTTGCATGTTAAAAATGTAAACAAAACAGTGTCTCCAACTGAGAACTGAAGTATTTCCTTATCCAATAAAGGTAAAAGAAAAGTGTATATCATTGAAACTAAAAGTAAATAACTCTATAGAAAGAAAAACACTATTTTTATGACTTATTGTCAGTTATTTGCTTGACAGTAAAAAGTATACTAAAGTACAAGTATAAGTTTTTGGTATTTAAGTATTGGTGTAAGTCTAAGTATTAATGTACTTAGTCTTAGACTTTTCTTCATACTTTTCAGTGTAAGCCGAGTATACTTCATTATACTATTTTGAAGTATATAAAATATAGTAAATAAAAAGTAAACTATAAAGTATACTGCCTCAGTTTAAGTATAAAATAAGTATACAAGCAGTGGACTTGAAAAAACTACTTTTTGGTGAGGGACATGTCTAAACAACACTGAATTTCCCCGTAATGGGGTAATAGTCTGTCCTCATTGTCCTCACATGTAAATGGCGAGGCTTGACAAAACATCAGTTATCTCTGATGGTGTGACAGCAAATGATTCTAAACTATGAAAGGAGAGAATTAAAATGACTCCTTTCTGTCCAAACGCTGACTTTACTGTCAAATCACTCTTAATGAAATAAAAGGAGCAGCAACAGTTCAACAGAAGTGTGTGCTCTCAGGTAGACTGGATCAGTGAGCTCATTTTGATCCACAGAGTTCTGGTCCCCTCAGGGATTCATCCTGGGGCTTTGCCTCTGTGTGTGGAGCATGTCTCTACAACACTGAACTTCCCCATGAGGGGTTTATAAAGTCTGTCCTTGTCTTCTTCTTTGGTTAATTATTGCTTCTTTATAACTTTATGGTTTCAAAGTTTGATTCATTCTTTCATAAAACATACGTCAGCTGAGGATAAATATTGCATGTGACAAAGATCATGAAGAAAATCATCAAATTCAGGCTCGTTTAGATCCATTAAAGTGTTTCCCTGTTCTCCTTCCTCTGACTCCTGTTCACAGACGCTGCCCTTTGACCCTCAGTCGGAGGAGCTTCTAGTCTCAGGCACCGTCAGTTAACACCCTTTGTTGTTTTCTGCACATGCTCAGTAGGATTTTCTCTGTGCTAATTGAAATGGAGCCAGATCATTTTACCACGGCTGATCTGAACCAAAGAAATGTTTAGGCTGTACCCGTTTTACATGACACACAGAATTGATTTACGGTCTAAAGTTTTGATCACTGTGAGCTCAGACGATGATTATCAGCAATGACCCCCCTTGACATCGACTGTTAACTTTGATTCATGTCATTAAACTGATTCAGTCCTTCCTCACAGTTCTAAATGATCAGAGCACTGTGTTTCCTCAAACAGAGACCGCAGCTCAGTCAGCAGCAGGCCCTGTGTGATGGCCCACAGGTCAAAGGTCAGCTGCATTGCTTTGACATCATGGAGCTCCTGAGTTGGAGGTATTAAAAAGTGTTTGTTGTGATTCATATGTAGTCTGAGGTTCTTCATAGATTTAACCTTTGACCCAGTAGAGGTCAGACATCTCTGCTGCCCCCTCAGTGCCCAGAGTTTAAAGTCCAGGTCTGCTCTGCCTGGACCAAAGTCACTGCTGCCCAAAAAAGGGCGTAAACAGAGACCCCTGTTTGTCCCCCTCCAGTGTGATAGATCTGCACCATGTCATCATCGTGCTCCTCAAGTTTTTTGTCTGATGAACATTTTCATATCTGCAGAGAGCAGGTATAAATTCATGGGGACTGCTTTGACCGAGACTCCATGTTGACCCACGGCGGGAGATTATTTTCACTTTATTTCAACAAAACTTTTCTACTTTAAGGGCAGCACAGCAGGGAGTGAGCGTGACTTACAGTGAGGAGGTTGCTGGTTTGAACCCTGTGTTGACCAGCGAGTGTGGAGTGTACATGTTCTCCCTGTGCCTGTGTGGGTTTTCTCAGGATGCTTCAGTTTCCTCCCACAGGTCAAAAACTGTGCTTGTTATGTGAATTAGGACCTCTAACTTTCTCTTGGTTGTGTTGATGACTGTGTTAATGTTCTTCTGTCTCTCTCTATGTGGCCCTGTGATTGACTGAGCCAAATCATAAAGAAAACCCAGTTTAAGGACAGAAATATTTTCCATGTTGTGTTGCATTTTGTCCTTGAACATGGTGTTGTAGTGAAGAATCAGATTAAGATCAGGGCTGCCAACTTTTCAAAAAACCTTGGAGTGAGATTTGGTGGAGCCAACCAAAATGTTGCCGTATACACGGCAGGACAACGTTCAACACGTAATGTCTCATTTTGTGTATGTTTAATCATACTATGTAGCACGCGGAAGTAACAAAATCGTGCAAGTGCAATTAACTCAGGTACAGGTACAAAATAACTGTGTTGCTGTGTTGTCTGATACTTCCTAAAATGTCCTACATTGTGATATTTAACAATTACTGTAATCATGTCATTGCTTCTTATAAGTCTATATCCTACCTGTCTACAGGTCTGTTTATGCACAACCTGCAATTCCAAGACCAGTATTTTGTTCACCAACAGCAGACTGATCACCACTACAGCAGCTTTACAAGAACTGAAAGCTCATTATGAGTTCTAAAACAAGGAGAAATACTTTAATGAATAACCAAACTAAATCAAACTATACTTCATGTTTTTATCAATGTTTTTTTTTTTTTATCAAACTGTCAACAAGCAGCAACAAAACATAAAATCTGAATATGTCACAAAACTTAAAAATGCACAAACCTTTACACAATTAAATTATGACATGCAATTGAATATGCATAATTAGCCTACATTTAATTTTCCTTTAGTAACTGAAAAATGTTTTGGCATCACTGTGTAGGCTACAAGTCCACAACACTATGAACTATCCAGTATGAAAGCATCTGACTTGAAAATTAATGTAAACAGAGGTGATTTTCATTGGAGGACAATAAGGAGTGGACATTAACGGTCAGAATGTCATTAGAAACTGGATCTGCTCAAGATAACATCTAAGTCAAAGTTATCACTACTTTATTTTTAAATCAACAAATATATACTTGAACATCAAACTCAAAGTAATAATAGCCTACATACATGAATTTGTAAATCTGGACAGGAATATCTGAGTAGAGAAATATTAAACAGTGTAATATTTGTGTGTAGTCTGGTTTATTCTATATAATCTGACATACTCTGATGGTTTGTCCTCTTAGGGCCTCCATACACTGAAGACATTTTTGCCACAGTTTGACCAGATTAATACACCGTCCACTGAAAACAGCTCTGAGACCCACAATGGGCCTCCACCTACAGGTTGGGAACCGCTGCACTAGTAGGCTGTATTTGAAGCTTGATCCTTCAAAGATTGTTCTTATATCATGGAGAATAAGTGATGGAGGATCCCTCAGGATGAATTCATAATTTAGAAAACAGTGAGTGAGTGAAAACAAGAGCTGAACTGATGAAGAATGTAGAGTTTTGATTAATGAAAGGCTGACTCGTCAGTTTTTGAAGTCTTTTGTTCACTTAAACCGGGCACATGAGCTGTCAAGACACCGTGTGAATGATAAAATCACACAGAGTGACTGATGATCCCTCACTGTCCCTGTGATGTGCGTCTATCTGCGTCTTTACGCTCACCGGCAGACGGAGGAGCGCACACACACACACAGGCTGAGAGAAAGTGAAAGTCACACAAGCATGCTGCTATACATTTCCTTGCGCATTTTCTTGTGGTTATATGGTATTTCGGGGCGTTTTCTAGTGGGTATATGGCGTATACCTGCGTATGCACCCAGAGTCTGGCGGACTGTGAACAGAGCGGACTCCTTGTGGAATGTCCGCGGACATCAGAGCTGTCATAATCGAGCGCACTGCCGCGTAGTATTTTCTTGTGAAATTATTGGGAAACCCTACATTTCCCACAGTCCTTGCACATTGTTTTCCATTTCTCTGTCATGACACTGTACACTGAGTACGAGGGAGAGGAGCTGCTATGCCTGCTGACTTTGCAAAGCACTAAAATTAAGAGACGGAGGTGGTGTCACATTTAAAGTGGGTTGATGTGAAAATACATGGCAAGCAGTGTTTTGTGTGACACCAGTGCTTGGAGCGGAGTCTGCGCGGTCGTAAAGTTTGAGCTTTGCGAGCACAGGGCTTGCAGACCTCCGCGCAGTCCGCTCCGTCTGAGTATGCTTGGGCTGACGATCCCTGCGTCCCCCTGGGATTTGTGCCTTCAGTGTGAGAAATCGGAGGTGTGGCGTGAGAGTGTGTGAAGCCAATGAAATGTGTGAGTCTCACAACCAATGTGTAAGAGTTGGCAGCCCTGTTAAGATTCCTCATGCCAGTTTTTCTCACCTTGCTGGTGGCCCACCTCTCCAATATGAGCTAAAAAATAATTGGGCTGAACTTTGGAGTCTGTGCCTGTAGTTCTAACTGTTTCATCCTAACATCTGTGTCTGCTTCTACTTTATTCAACTCAAGTTCCTTCCTAAGCTGAAACTCCTGCTCCCTATCCTCCTTTTCAATTTGAGGGCAGGCTAGGAGTACTTTTAACAAAGTGTCTAGTTTGGATCCTACAGAGGACTGTAACAAAAAAGGCTCAAACTGTGGCAAAGTATATGATTCGTTTTCATCTTCACTATTTTTCACAACTGAGGTGATACTGTCAGGTTTAACTTCACTTATTCTCTCCTCCACTTGAGAAGTTGCATGGCTTTAAACCATGGAAGCTGTTACTACCAGCCCTGGAGACGGCATAACTGTGGGTGGGAAAATACCTCAAGCAGCCTAACCCACTGGAATAGTCAGTTTTAACTCTCTTTTTTTATCACATTGGAAAAGAAATCATTTAATACAACCTATTTCACACAGATCTGCTTTTCTACACTCATGGATCTGTGTGACTGAAGGTTTAGGCCCCATTTACACAAGGCCGTTTTCACCAGAAACGGAAAATTTTGTCCTTTGCGTTTTCAAAAGCGTTCCACGTTCACATGGACACGCGAGAAGGACTTAAAACGCTGTAGTGTGCATGCCAGTCCAGTAGATGGCGATGTAGGTTTGCAGAGAAACAGCGGTGTTACAACAAGAAAAACTTTTCACAAACAACAATGGCGAGTGGGCACAAAAAGAAGCAGGAGTTTCTTGTCTCGACAACAAATCTGTCTGGATAGTTTTGTCTGGATGACAAACCGAGCACGGTAAGCAGCATACATGTTACTCAGTAGACAGCCGAAGCTGTTGTTGTTCCTGGTATGTGTGCAGCCTTCATTTGAAACAGTACTGCGCATGCGGTGACATCAGCGTTTCACCCTGAAACTATGTTTTCAAAACTCTCCGCTCTGGACCCTGGTTTCAAAAGTTTGCGGATTCAGGCACTCCGGGCATTGGTCTCGTGTAAACGGGAGGCGAAAACGCAATGAAAACTCTCCAGTTTAGGCCAAAAACTGAGCCGTATAAACACCATCTCAGTTACAAACTCTTACAAATTAAAGGTTGCCATGCTCACCTACCAAATCCTATCAAGGACCCACAGTTGGTTCCACACTACCTGCTGGTTTGGGCAAATATACACAAATTGGGCTAGCATAACTGTGACACAGTACATCTAATGCCAGATATCATTATGAAATAACAAGACACTAAACCAACGTTTGGAAAGCAAACTCCCCTAGATCCTCGAGGTTTGACTCAATCAGTAAGTCACAGCTTGACCAGGCAAAGGCAGACCACAAAACCTAAAAGAGATGCAACCCCTCCTCAGGATTACCACCCAAAAAACACAAGCTAAAACAACAAATGAGTGCCCGAAGGAAGGTCTGCACAGCGGTGATGGTCCTCCTGCCCAAGACCAGTCAGTTCTCACTCTCTCTGAATATGGCGAGGTTTTGAGACCAAACCTTTTCCTTTTTCTGGTTCAGGGTGATCAGCCCCTGGCTGTCTTCAGGCAGTTGGACAAACCACTCGTGAAATCCCACTCCTGACACCACTTTGTTGTTGAAATTTTTATCTGCCTATGGAGAGTCAAAAAACAAGACTGGAAAAGGTAGCAATTCACCAAGCCTTTATTCTCATGAGAAGGAGACAATACAGAGAAGCACACGGCAGAAAGCAGTTCAGAGTATTGTCCCACTGAAACAAATGTGACACCCCCTTATATACCTCTCAAGGAGGCCTCTGGCTTTGGGGGAAGGAGAAAAAACAACACAGAACTCCTTGCCAGCTGTTGATTGGGGTGCAATAAAACAGTTGGAGACTCTCCTCAGGAAATTTCTCCTAGGTATAATCTCCTGTGTTACTCCAGATCTCTCCCTGACCTCTTTGCCCAGAGGGTGACAAAGTGGGGGGTGAAACAGGAGAGTTCACCAGGTCATTCACACAGCAGTACAGTTGAAGTTACAGATCTAATCAGGTAAATAATAAATGTATGCAAAATTTCCACCACACAGTATATTGATCACATCTGACTTAAAGTCCCTGTAAAGAAAATTCAGCCATTTTCCCCTAAATACATTAAAGAGGTCATAAATGTATTTCCGTAAAACATGTGAAAGCCATTCAACCATTCAGAATTTAATTGTGGAGCTAGGCTTCACAAGCTGTTTTTCAAAATTTCTGTGTTCAGGATTTAATAGGCGGGTCAGACATCATGGCCGCGTTATGTAACGGAGCCATCAGTAGCATAACCCCACCCCTGCTGCTTCAGCGGTATAAATACATTCAGCGCATTAGCTTCGGTGGTTTTCACGGTCGCTCTGGAGTCTCGGATAGCATCTCTTACCATAGCTTGCAGCTAGCTAACCAGTCATGTCTCCTCCACATCGCTTGTGCATCTTTCCTGGATGCCACGGCATGCAGGGTAGCGGCTCCATTAGGTTATTTAAGTTGACGACAAAGTAAGGAAACAGTGTATCAATGTTGTCAAGAGGAGCTACGGTGGAGAGTTCAAAATCACCAACAACACCCTCTCTGCAGTGCCCACTTTACCCTTGATAGTTACAAAAACTATCACCAGGTCTGGATTTCTGAACAGTCTGTTAATGCTGGTCAGTGGGGCCGAGCTGACCCTCTCTGTCCCTGGCATGCATCGTCCCGCCCCGCCGACAGCAGGTGCCACCATCACGGCCAAAGGCATTATATATCCGCCGCCGACCCTCTCCATCCTGCCGGCAGGTGCTGTCATCTCAGCCACTAGCATTATGAGCCCGCCAGAGAGCGTTAGTGTGTGCTTATGTTATAAATATTGTGAATTCTGGCAATTAAATGCTTTTTGCTGTGATTTTACATCGTAATCATGACATGATTTGGCCTCATTCCCTGAGCGAAGTCCATATGACAGCACAATGATTAACCACAGGTATCTTTTTTATGTGCCACCAATATAGCTATGGCAAGGAAAAACAGGTAGACTGGGGTTTTACGTTTGTGTGTATTGTCAAACATGAACTGTTGGACACCTAAAATGAGCGCCATGATCGCGTTTTTTTTCCCACGGACATAAGTTGCTTATATACAGAGAGAGATTGGAGCAGCGAGCTCAGATGGAGGCATATGTGAGTTATCATTTTCTGTGCGCATTTAGCATCCATGTTTCAGTTATTTCAAAGCTAAAGCTACTCCACAGCTGGTATTATCCCCCACAACTGATAAAAATTGGGCAGACGGAGTAATTGGGGAGCTTGTGGTAATAAAGTAACTAACAGAAAAGTAACTGTATGAAGGAAGTATGATAAGTAAGAGTTATCATCGCTGTAAAATGTCAGCCTTTCAAAATTATATATATATGTATGTTTTTTTGGATTACAGTTTCTGGCTCTGATGGCTCAAACAGGTAGGGCTAGGTCCGTCTGATGAAGCTGCTAGCGCTAGCTCCCATTGTTACTGTAGGTTATGTCCTTGTACAGTAGACGGAGGCAGATGCCCTCCCGCATGTGGGCATGGTTCCAGCATTTCACAGCAGAGAGAAGTGCTTGTTTCTGCATGATTTTGAGACCTAATTTTATATACTTAGCAATTTTTTTTAATCTTTCAAATTGGCTCAGTGGTCAATGACACATGTTTCTGTGGTATGACAAACTCACAACACAAATTTATTTTTGTTTTACAGGGACTTTAAATCTTATTTCTCAATGTAAGTCAGTGAATTACAATAAACAAAAATATAAGCAATAATTTCTCTAGGAAATGGTGCTTACAGGTAGATTTGGTGAGCATCTATCTAAAACCTGCTGAGCTTGAATAAATGTTTGAAACTCAGCAGAGGGAGACGATCAGGAAGAAACTGACCTGACGAAGGTAGATCATTAACTTCATCTCTAGTAAAGGAAACAGGGAGGAGAGACTCTGAGGCGGTGAAACAGGTTTCAGTAAAACACAATAAAACAATAAAGGTGATATAAGTCAGAGCTCAGACTCCATTTGAAGAGGACTAACTGAAGCAGAGGGACGAACACTAATCTGAGACAGGGTGAGTGTTCATGCAGTCTGAATATTTCTCTACTGTTTTAATGTCTGGATGATCAGTTCAGTGAAGACAGTGAATGCTGAGTGATGCTCTTTAAACACAGAGACACTGATATAACAGACATGCTGCTCCGTGAATGTGAGGGTCATTTTTCCCTCCTTTAATTCTGTTTGTTGTATTCATGACGCTCCAGGTTAAAAATAAAGTCTCTGTACGGTGGCTCTATCACTGTAGCAGACTCCTCTCTCTGTCAGCCATGTTATTTGTGCAGATATATTTAAAGACTGTTTACAGAGTGAACTGCTGTACACCCTGAAACATCCTCATTAATCTGTGTTCTCTTTGACATGAACAGGAATGATAGTTTGGTCTCATATTTTGATTTTAGAGGCAGTAATTTCCTGAACTCTTGACATCCTCGTGACAAAATAATGTAACTCTTGAAGTTTTATCAGTAAATGGAGCCTCAGTTCTTCATCTAGAGCGACCAAAGGTCTGTTTTATGGCACTTTAATCTCTAAGAGTATGATGGACTTTGCTACATATTCTTGTAGATACAAGCACTGCTCCATAAATCATGACCACTGTTTAATTATTAACACTTGGATTAAATAGTTCAAACTTAAATTCAGGGCATGTGCCACTAGAGGGCTCTCAATTAAAACAATAACAAAAGATGACTGTTAGGTTTGCAGGGAATCATGGGAGTGATTTCCTCTTCATCCAAAACAACATGACATGTTTAGGTTTGTAGCTTTAGCTCTCGTCCTCTTAATTTCATGCTTGAAGCCTACAACAATCAAAAAGTCTATTGACTATCTGTCAGCTCTCTGATTGGCTCAATGATTTATCAATCAGAATCAGAGAAGTATGGGGTGCTGTTTGTAAAGCGGCTCATACTAAAAGTAACAGCAACATTTTGTCACATTTACTTTCAAACCATGAAAAAAAAATGGTGTGAATTTTTTTTTCAGGTGACGTTTTAAGACATTTGCAGCAATATTTTTCATTTAAGAAATATCTGAAATAGTTAAATGTAAATATTAAAAGTCACAAGTAAATGTTAAATCTAAATGCAAAAGCTGAATATAAATCTAAATGTTAAATGTAAATGTAAATGTAAATGTTAAATGTAAATGTTAATGCAAAATATAAATATAAGTGTTAAATCTAAATCTTAAGGTTAAATCTAAATGTAAATGCTAAATATAAATCTAAATGTTCAATAAATCTAAATGTTAAATCTAAGTCTAAATGTTAATTCTTAATGATAAATCAAATATAAATCTAAATGTTAAATCTAAGGGCTCTTATTTCGTAGACCAGGCACAGCACACCTGCCCTGCGCTGCGCCTGCGCCGTGCCAATGGGGTGTGTCTGGCGCAGCGAGGTGCACCCATGCCTCCGTCCTTCCCACCAGTGCAAGTGGCAGAGAGGGAGGACAGAAGGCGTGAGTGGGTTTAACACAGCCGAGTGTAATCTTCACCAATCAAATGAACGCCTTTAAATGCGCCGCAGGAGAGATGCAGTGACAATGTCACCTCGGTGGTGAAGAAGGTCACTTTTGCAGCAACTGGGAGAGCGCAGGGGCCACAAGGCCACGCATCATGGACTCCCATGCGCGTCACCGTGTGGACCACCTAGTGGGACAGATGTAATCTGTTCCTGTGTCATAAATAGGAGTACAAAATTTACTGATAATTACATTTAAACACAGCAGCAGGCTAATTCATTCATCATGCTTTTGATCCACCTGCATTCCTGGTCTGTCATCGCCAAATAGCAGAACCTTTGGTGAAATATTCTCTCCTGATATCTCCTCCTCATCCTCCTTGCAATAATGTACTCCATCTTTTTAGATCACGTTAAGAATAAAGATCAAAACAGAGAAATATTAGCAATCACAGGTGAATCCTTAAGACACAGAGTGACTGACATTTATTCAGCGAGCGTCTCTCTCTTTTTTCTTTTCTTTTGAATTTCATGAGATGAGAGAAGCCGGATACTCCGTATCAGATGATGTGGCTGTTTGTGGTTGGCTGAGAGATGTGAACTCGTTAGTTTGCGTCACTCTTCCAGCTGCCGTCAGGTTGAGTTTCCATTATGACAAACGTCTCTGATCTGACATCAGATGTGACGGGACAATAATATAGTTACAAATGTATGTGCTGGTTCAGATGTTTACATTAAATAGTGGTTGCTGTGATTGTTTATTGCATTGAAATGTGCCTGACACTCTGGACACCTGCCTGTGAGGTTTTGGTGACGTGTGCGCACTGTGCGCCTGTCAGCCAAATTACCACTGCACCAGGTGCACTTTGCCTGCACCGAGAATAGACCAGGTTGGAGCTGGCGAGCTTTCAGCGCACCTTCCATGCGGTTTTTTGGCACAAAATTGTCACTGCACTTAGCTGAATCTGTCAACACCTCCCCCAGGTGCGCCGTCACACCCATCTCAGTGCAGCCGGTCTACCAAATGTGCGCCGGACAAATCACCACTGCGTGGGGTGCCCCAGGCTGCCACCCTGCGTTGCGCCAGGAAATTAGGGCCCTAAATGTCTAAATTTAAATCCCTAAGGTGCTAGTAAATTTTTAGCTTATATGCAAATTGACACTCCCGGTAACAGGAAGTACCAAAATAATAGCTTGGGGAGTTCCCCTTGTGATGTCCGGGTTGTCATGCATCGGTCAATGTCGCCACATGCCCAGCGCTGACCACACAGAATGTCAAGGGTGTCAACTTCACTATTAATCACGTGATTTTGATGGTACAGGATTAAAACTTAACAAGAGCAGACAGGAGCAGGAACCAACCAATACAAAAAAAAAAAATATGACCAAACAAAAAGACAAAAGATGGGCACCGCCATTGTGTAGTTTTCTTTCAATTTGCCTACACTGTAACGCAAGTCAAAAGAACTACACAGCCCAGAAGCCAACAGTGTGTTCTGCCGCTGCCTTCATCCGGCATTCAAAGAAGAACAGCAATGGAGGGAGCAAACACCAGCGGAGAAACCAATGTGGTCATGTACACAGATGGCACTAGGGATGGGGGGATATAACCCCCTCAGATTCATAGTGTTTTTTACAGCCCTCCTTGGGATCAGTTATAAGAAGTGTTTAATGCCCATTTATTTCACTTTTATCCAAAACACACGGATGAATGGATTGTACAGATTTTCAGTTTGTCACCTCATCTTTCAACCAAGATAATAAAATTGGTGTGGCCCAGATCTGGCCCATACTACCCAATCAGCGGTTGTTGGGATACACTAAGAAATCATGGCAACTGGATCTGGGCCGCTTCAGTACAGTAATTCATTACCATATCAGGGCTACTTCCGAGTGGGTAGTGCTTGGGAGCCCCCGGAGGAGAAACTAAGGCAACTCTGCTCATACAGGCTACAGCTGGCTGGCTAACTATGGATGCAAATGAGGATTAGTGTCAGAGGTGCTGAGCCGCTTCTCTAAATTGCCTCCAGAGCTTATAAACATGCTACACCTCATACAGTTACCATTGTCAGTAAAGGAGGATGAGGAGTAACTTAAAATAAGGCACACTGGGCAGGAGAGAGCATGAGAGGAGGAGGAGGCAAAGAGAGAAGCCATAGTAGCAGCTAAATGCTAACCTTGGCTAGACTAAACTAAGCTGAGAACAGAGGCAAGAAAATGAATTCAATTACTGCTGCTTGGAAATGAGAGTGCTTTAACTGAACCTTAGTCCGTTTGAATGTATGTTAATCCATCACAGCAGGTATGTTTAAAAGTTAAATGTTCAATAGTTGTAATGAGCGTTAGCAGAACGAGACAAACACACAGCCAAAGATACAAACATGAACTGATGGAGTATCCTAACCACAGTAGCAGAGGGCAGTGAGCAGTAACAAACAAAACATTTGTGCAATCACCCTCCAAATGTTGAAAAAGACCCTCCAGCATGAGGAGTTTGTTACTAACGCTCTGCTCTCTGACTCCTTCATCACAGCTGACAGACAGCAGGGGGCGCTCTGCTATGGATCAGACTGAAAAATCAGAGGAGGGGCTTCCTCCATCTAAAACCTCTCTGAAGGAAGAAGACCAGGGTCTGAGGTGAGATGAAGACCTGCAACCATCACACTCTGACACCATCGCTACACCATCATCACCATCTGACACAAACCAGAGCAAAAAAGGAAGGTTTAACCGTTTAATCAGGTACAGAGTTTGGTACACACACATTACCGTGGGATGTGGCACATCATCAATATCCTCATCATCATCATTATGATCAGTCAATTTTAAACCGATAGCTTGGTTAATTATTCATCATTGATTTAGAGGTCAGTTCAATAACAGCTCAATATATCTGATGAAGATGATTCTGTTTGTCAGGATGAAGAGACCAGAGTCTCCTGGGTCCAGCAGTGTGTCCATGAGGAGTGACCTCTCAAAAGATCTTCCCTTGAACTTTAAGGTGGACCCACCTGCTGAGGACAGGTGAGAATTTAGAGAAAAAGAAACTTTGACCACCATGTTTTGGTTACTCAGAGGTGATGAAGATGATTCTGTTTTTCAGGATGAAGAGGCCAGAGTCTCCTGGGTCCAGCAGTGTGTCCATGAGGAGTGACCTCTCAAAAGATCTTCCCTTGAACTTTAAGGTGGACCCACCTGCTGAGTACAGGTGAGAATTTAGAGAAAAAGAAACTTTGACCACCATGTTTTGGTTACTCAGAGGTGATGAAAATGATTCTGTTTGTCAGGATGAAGAGACCAGAGTCTCCTGAGTCCAGCTGTGTGTCCATGAAGAGTGACCGGTCCAAAGATCTTCCCATGAAGTTTAAGGTGGACCCACCTGCTGAGGACAGGTGAGAATTTAGAGAAAAAGAAACTTTGACCACCATGTTTTGGTTACTCAGAGGAGATGAGGATGATTCTGTTTATCAGGATGAAGAGACCTCCTGACAGAACACTCTGACCATCAGACTGTCTAAACCCTTTAGCCCACAGTTTGATGGCCAGGCTAAATGCTCCTAACCCTTCAGGAACAGTCAGTAAAACCATCTGAGTTTATTAAGGACATGAAAGCAGAGCTAAGGCTATCACTTTCTTTGTAAACATGGATATTAAAATCACCTACTATAAATATATTTTATCAGTGCTGAGGACTATGTTTGAGGCAAACTCAGAGAATTCTGATAAGAACACAGGATAAGAACCTGGAGGATAATAATCATCTCAAATGAGACTGGCTGGCAGGTTTTTGAATCAGTATGTGATAAGCTCAGAACAAGGCTTTTAAAAGAAGAGTAATTAGCATTTGGTCTAGGATTGATAAGGAGAAAAGAATGATAAATAGCTGCTTCACCACCACCATGGCCTGTGTCTCCTGGTATACACTATATTGCCAAAAGTATTCGCTCACCTGCCTTGACTCGCATATGACCTTAAGTGACATCCCATTCCTAATCCATAGGGTTCAATATGACGTCGGTCCACCCTTTGCAGCTGTAACAGCTTCAACTTTTCTGGGAAGGCTGTCCACAAGGTTTAGGAGTGTGTTTATGGGAATTTTTGACCATTCTTCCAGAAGCGCATTTGTGAGGTCACACACTGATGTTGGACGAGAAGGCCTGGCTCTCAGTCTCCGCTCTAATTCATCCCAAAGGTGTTCTATCGGGTTGAGGTCAGGACTCTGTGCAGGCCAGTCAAGTTCATCCACACCAGACTCTGTCATCCATGTCTTTATGGACCTTGCTTTGTGCACTGGTGCAGCATTCAAAAATATCTGAGCTGATGCAACTTGACTGAAGGCCACGATCATGTGACTTTACACTTACCGTTGCTTTATAATAAGCAGCGAGTGTACTTCAGAAAGGCTGTGACAGTTAGTGAGCGGGCACTGAAAGCAACTTTGGAGGTGAGCTATCTCATTGCTAGGGCTATAAAGCCGCATACCATTGCTGAGACATTAATATTGCCAGCTGCCATCAAAATGGTAAAAACAATGTCTTGGGAGGAAAAAGCTCAAAACCAAAAAACTACATATGAGAGATTGTTTATTTAGTATTAATTATAAATAAAGCCTATATACCCTGATCATAGAAAATAAAATTGTCACTTTGTGCACTAATCCTGGCTACTCTGTATTTGCAATAGAGTATAACAAACATGATGAAAAACTAATTCTAGCAACAAAAATGTCTCTGGGGTCCCCTGAAATTTGTGATGTTAAAATGGGGTCACGGACCAAAAAAGGTTGGGGACCACTGGACTACATAAAGGCTATCAGTCCATCAGCTCACGGTCATCAATAAATTATAATTAAAAACACCACACTATAAAACAAACAATTCAATTTTAAAAGCACAATGACCCAGGCTTGTAGCTCCACCAAATAAATAGATAGATTTAATTGTACCCTGCACAGATTCAAGACACCCTGTGTCAGATGCAGCAAAGCAGCCCCAGAGCATAATTGAGCCTCCTCCATGTTTCACAGTAGGTACAGTGTTCTTTTCTTTGTATGCTTCATTATTGCGTCTGTGAGCATAGAGCTGATGTGACTTGCCAAAAAGCTCCAGTTTTGTCTCATCTGTCCAAAGGACATTCTCTCAGAAGCTTTGTTGCTTGTAAATATGGATTTTGGCAAACTCCAGTCTCGCTTTTTTAGAATTTGCTTTCAACATATACTCATATATCTGTCTCTTCAATTTGTCATCAATTTTCCTCTTGCGGCCACATCAAGGGAGGTTGGCTACAGTCCTGTGGACCTTAAACTTCTGAATAATATGTGCAGCTGTAGTCACAGGAACATCAAACTGCTTGGAGATGGTCTTATAGCCTTTTCCGTTAAATGCTTGTCTATAATTTTCTTTTTAATCTCCTGAGACAACTCTCTCCTTAGCTTTCTGTGGTCCAGGTTCACTGTGGTCCACACCTTGATACCAAACAGCACAGTGACTGCTTTTCACTCTTTAAATAGGCAGACTGACTGATTACAAGCTTGAAGACACCTGTGTTGCTAATTACAGGACACGCCTTAGTTTAACATGTCCCTATGGTCAAATCATTTTCAATCTTTTCTTAGGGTACCATCATTTTTGTCCAGGCCAGTTTCATTATTTTGTTTTTTAAATGATTCTGTTAAACTATAATTCAAAATCAATGTCTGATTTTTATTAGTTAATTTTCAGTAAATTTTTATGTATTATTACTTTTGTCAGTTTCAAGTTATTTCAGTGACCATTTTGGGTTTTTATTTCTTTGACACAAGGGTACCAACAATTATGACACGTCTGTAAATCCTTAAGACACCGAGTGACATACCGTAAGATACCAAATAAACACCAAGTTCCAATTAATCGCAGAGTCCCAAATAAACGCAGGGTGTAGCAGCACATTTTGACAAATACCGCCCTTTCCAAATAAACGCAGAGTCCAATTTATTGGGCACAGCCTACGAGCTACGGTCAAAGTTATAGTAGGCTACACACCTGCAAACGCTGAGCTTCCAACTGACAGCAGACGCTTGAAAAGTGATTTATTCAAAAAGAAACATGATCATAGTGTACCTTATCAGTGCGCATGGTTTATTTGTCTCTCGGGACGTCCTGTCGGCCTGCTTCGCCTCCCTCTGTATGTCAACAAATGCACGTTGGTGTGAGGCGCTCTGCTTTACAACAGTGCAGTTACACTCAATGACTGATATGTCTAGGCCACTAGAGCGCAGAAAGCCAGAATCTTAAATACGAAGGCTTTAAAATTCAAAGAAGAAGACATTGTCACTGCCGCTGCATGTCGCTTGCCCTTAACTAACGTCAGGAGCCAGTCACATCAGTTAACGGTACATTGCTGATGATCGCCATGGCCCCGGTACAGTGAAAAAAAGTAAGACCTTAACTTAACTAGTTCCTTACCAGTAGTAAGAGTGTTTAGAGAGTGCTGAGTTGAAAGAGGAAGACAAAAGTATCACTATGGTACTGTAATCTTGCCTTGAAAATGTAAAGGTGATATTCATACTGGTGTAAATAAATAATATGATTACATTTACTATATTTTTTCATTTTTTGCTAAGCAAGATTTTTGTGAGAAAGGAATTAAACGCCTGTTCCAAATAGCCCCCGGTCCCAAATAGACGCCTGGTCTGCTCAGTGATTGAAACAAATAAACGCCCTGGGTATTATTTGGTATTTTACGGTACATTTCTTCAGCGAGCATCTATCTCTTTTTTATTTTCTTTTGAATTTCATCAGATGAGAGAAGCCGGATACTCCGTATCGGACGATGTGGCTGTTTGTGGTTGGCTGAGAGATGTGAACTCGTTAGTTTGTGTCACACTTCCAGCTGCCGTCAGGTTGAGTTTCCATTATGACAAACGTCTCTGATCTGACATCAGATGTGACGGGACAGTTAATATAGATACAAATGTATGTGCTGGTTCAGACGGTTAAATTAAATAGTGGTTGCTGTGATTGTTTATTGCATTGAAATGTGCTTGACACTCTGGATACCTGCCTGTAAGGTTTAGGTGACGTATGCGCACTGCGTGCCTTTCAGCAAAATTACCACTGCACCGGGCACGCTTCGCCTGCACCGAGAATAGACCAGGTTGGAGCTGGCAAGCTTTCAGTGCACCTTCCGCGCAGTGTTTTGGCACAAAATTGTCACTGCACCAAGCAGAATCTGTCGACTCCTCCCCCTGGTGCACCGCTATACCCATCTTGGTGCAGCTGGGCGACCAAATGTGCCAAATTGGCTGCGTACGGTGGTGCACTGGACAAAATTACCACTGCACAGGGTGCGCCACCCTGCGGCACCTTGCGCTGTGCCAGGAAATTAGAGCCCTACGACTCTGCGGTAACTTTAGTGACTTCTGACTGACAAAGCCAGAAGTCATTACTGCCCACATGAATGTTTATCTTATTTTTAACCAGCAGCTTTGATTTAATCTGAGCTTGATCCTCGGCGGGTGTGTCGCAGAGTGGGACAAACCAGTTGGAGCCATGAACAGACAGTGACCTAGCCATTGCCTCCCGGCTGTTCTGAGCCATGGGAGAAGCTAAGCTAACTCAGGCAGCACCAGCTGGGTCAATATCAGTATAAAGTGCCTTTGGCGTCCTCATCAGAATCACTCAGTTATCTCGAAAATGTTGCAGAATAATGAAACTCTGAGGTCTTATTAGAAGTGGACAAACATTTTCACACACATCAGTACAAAAATAAGTCTCTTAATGTGTTTTTCCTTCATTTTAGACTACTTTCTTTCATTGGATGTACATGATTTTGGCATGTCCCAGACACTGCTCTGCTAACTACAGTGTGTGTAATAAGTGTTTAAATGACGCTAAATCAATATTTTTTTAACATGGTTTTATTGTCCACAAGAAGTTATTTGATCAAATGAGTCATTTTAATCATGTATATGTTATTTTAATAATTATATTGAACATTTCACACGTGTTCCTGAAATTGCTGTCCACCCTGTCATTATGGGGTAACTATCCCTTTAAGAAACCCTCTGATGGTTTCAGTGACATCACTACCAGTAATATTTCTTTCTTCATTGGAGACTGAAATGGTGGCTGGTTTCAGAGTAAGTTTTTACACTAATATTTTGCAATTTTCATTATATAATGTGTGTAGTTGGATGTTGTAAAGCTTAACATGTCAACTCTGTCATCATTAAATATCAGTTTATATAAACACCTTTCAGAAATTTAAAATATATTTGTTAAACAGAACACAGTCAGCTTGCTAACGGAATCATGTTACTAAGTAAAGGACCACTATGTGCTCATTAAATGCTAACATTATCCAAAAATGTCCACCCTATCATTGTCCACCCTGTCAGCAAGCCTTCCATGACAGGAAGGACATGTGCATAGTTTGGGCCAAATGCTGATAGTTTTACATATATTACAACAGCTATTCACCCATTTTATAACAATACTTGCTATACGTAGTAAGAATGGACAATATGGGATTTTGTTTTTGCAATATTGGTATCAGCAAGCCTAGTTTGGTAAGGCAAGCCTAGTTTACCAGGAATGCCAATTAAAGTGTGTAAGGGAGCATTTTTAATTGTCTTTTTTAAGGAATGAGATCAAAAGGAGCTGAGATAGCAAGGAGATACCGGGAACGCCGTGATGCTGACCCAGACAGAAGAAGAAAGTACCTTGAGAAAGAAAGGGACAAATGGAAAAAAGACAGAGAGACTGGAAAGAAGAGTGTCAATGAGCTCAGTGAGAGAGAGAAGAGGGCAAAAAGAAAGAAATGGAGAGAGGCAAAACGTCAAGCCAGAGCCAGAAACAGGGCCAGTGCTTTGCTTCAGCTAGAGACACCACCCACCTCCCCTGCAGCTGCTGAAACTCCTGAAAATCAGCGTGAGCCAGGGCCCTCAAGGTTATTTTATTGGAAGTTTAGCTGATGATACTTATTAGAAGTATAGATTTATTTAAAGGACAATAATACAGAGACATTTCGTGTCTGTATAAGAGAGAGGAAGGGGTTTTGGACTGCCCCTGCTTTAACCTTCAAGGTCACTCTAGCTAGTGTTCCTGTTTCATCTGATGAGTCCCCAGCATGTGGAAAGACAGCAGATAATCCTATGAGACCAGCAGTGATTGAGGTCAAGCATATTTGAGAGTGGTGTGTCGTTAATTATGACAATGAAGCATACGCAGGTGTCATCATGGATGCAGAAGAGCACAGTGTGAAGGTTCAGTGTATGCACCGCCATGGCATAAACAAGTTCCATTGGCCAAGTCTCCGGGATGACATCTGTTGGTACCATGACTGGCAAGTGCTTTGCCTAATATCGGAACCACAGGCTCTGAACAAGCGCTATGTGAGGATTGAGGCGTCTGCATGGAAGTATGTGAAACAGCGACTGCAGCAGTAAGACATGTCTGCAGAAAGGAAGAGACTGGAGATCTTTCTGTAATATTCTGGGGGGTTTTTTTCAGATCAACCATTCTCCACTAAGATACATTTTTATTCCTGTTCTACAGCGAAATGTTTGACTTACACTGTGCAGAATGATGTACATTTAACACTAGAAGGCCACTTTAATGGTTTATTTTGGGCATCTTTATTTAGTGGCTGCATGTAGGTACAGTGGATTAAAACCAGTCTGTTCAACTGGTAATTTTCCCTTACATGAGAAAAGGAAATCTGGCATTTTTTAACAGTGTTTCCTTTAGATTTATTGCATTTATTAGGCCATTGAGTGACATTTCACAATGCGTCCACCCTGTCATGTCACTGTCCACCCTGTTAATTTCATGTTTGATGAAAATAAACAAATTATTTTCACAAGTTAGCAAAATGTTTTGTGTAATTTCTTTATAAACAAATGAGGGCCAAATAGTATTGTTTGAAAGTTTGAACAGGTATCTTTTTTGTTAGATATTATTTAGAAAATAAAGTTCAACTCTTGCAAAAGTTATAGAGGAACAAATAGGTTGCCATAATTTCAGTATTATCCAAATACTTTTTCCATTAACTAAAATACATTATTGAAAAAGGGACCAAATAGCGTTCTGAAAATGTACATTTTATGATCAGTATGTAATTACAATTTATTTATTCTACTTTGAAATTGTCCATGACAGGGTGGACATATTTTGCTGTTTGTACATACATTTTCTGCTTGCAGTTAATTTATAAAAAGTGTGGGAGCTTGACCATTATTAATTTCTAATAGCATAACATCTACTTAATACAATGAATATGAAGTTTGGTGGAAAATCGCAACTTTTTGGGGGGGAAATGGCGAAGTCCAAAAGGCACTTTATACTGATTTTGACCCAGCTACAGCTGGTTGACTAACTGTGGCTGCAAATGGCGGTTTACTCTCAGAGGTGCAGAGCCTCACCTCCAGATGAATGGCTCTTGCCTCCAGAGCTATAAACACGCTACACTTAATTCAATTACCATCATCAGAAAAGGAGGACTAGGAGCATCTGAACATATGGCACATATGGCAGGAGAGAGCAGGAGAGGAGGAGGAGAAGAGAAGCCATAGTAGCAGCAAAATGCTAAGCTAGGCTATGCTTAGCTAAGCTAAGAGCAGAAGAAAGAAAATTAACTGAATTACTGTCACTGAGAAATGAGAGTGCTTTAACTGAACCTTAGTATGACTGAACGTACCTGAATCAAACAGAGCAGACATGTTTCAGAGGTAATTAGTACCAGTTAGCTTTAGCAAAACAAGACTACAGACAACACACAGCTGAGACGGACAAACAGCCAGTGTGACCATCAGATAAAGCTCATGTTTTGATTGTTAATGCTGAGTCACTCTGATTATCTTCATGCTGAGTCACTAAATCTCCTTGATGTGGCCTGTTTTAATCCACAGAGCTCAGCTGGAAACATCTGGTCTCCTCAGTGATGGACTCAAACAGCATGAATCAGAGCTGGACTCCATATTTATGGTGAGAACATCACAATTTAACAACCTCCACGCTCTTCAGATTTGATGGACCACCATCATCCAGTCTCTGTGAAGGACTGTTTTTAGAAGACTCCAGACTGTCAAAAGATTCAGGCTGTGATCTGCACATTTAATCTCCACTCTGTCATTGTTCTCCAGCTGCTGGAGGAGAACATCAACACCTTTATGAAGAACGAGCTGAGGAGAATCAAGACAGCATTAAGTCCAGATTACCCAGAATGCTTAGAGGGTCAGAGCAAGGATGTGTTAGCTGGTAAAGGTGAGGAGCAGAGGAGCAGCAGAGAGGCATTTCTGAAGATCACAGTGGACTTTCTGAGGAGGATGAATCAGGACGAGCTGGCTGACCGTCTGTGTAACAGTAAGAACGTTTTTCAGATTTAATACGATGGAGAGAGGAGGAGGAGTTTTGCATTCTTAAATCTGATTCACTGTGATGTTCATCACCCACCAACACCATGTGTTAATAAAAAATTATTTTGGTACAAACTGAAGATCTGAGCAGCCCTCTGTGATGTCAGGACTTTGTCTGGGATCATGACTGTAATTTCATTTGTTGGTTTTTCCCTCAGGATCTGATACCTCTGTGTGCCGAGGAAAACTCAAGTCCAACCTGAAGCAGAAGTTCCAGACCGTGTTTGAGGGGATCGCTAAAGCAGGAACCCTGACCCTGCTGAACCAGATCTACACAGAGCTCTACATCACAGAGGGAGAGGCTGGAGGGATCAATGAGGAACACGAGGTCCGACAGATGGAGACCACATCCAGGAGACCACACAGACCTGAGAAGATCATCAGAGGAGAAGACATCTTTAAAAGACCATCTGGAGAAGATGGACCAATCAGAACAGTGATGACGAAGGGCGTGGCTGGCATTGGTAAAACAGTCCTCACTCAGAGGTTCACCCTGGACTGGGCTGAAGACAAAGACCACCAGGACATACGCTTCATGTTTCCATTCACCTTCAGAGAGCTGAATCTGCTGAAGGAGCAGAAGTTCAGCTTGGTGGAGCTTGTTCATCACTTCTTCAGTGAAACCAAAGAAGCAGGAATCTGCAGGTTTGAGGAGTTCCAGGTCTTGTTCATCTTTGATGGTCTGGATGAGTGTCGGCCTCCTCTGGACTTCCACCAAACAAGAATCCTGACTGATGTCACAGAGTCCACCTCAGTGGATGTGCTGCTGACCAACCTCATCAGGGGGAACCTGCTCCCATCTGCTCACCTCTGGATAACCACACGCCCTGCAGCAGCCAATCAGATCCCTCCTGGATGTGTTGACATGGTGACAGAGGTCAGAGGTTTTACTGACCAGCAGAAGGTGAAGTACTTCAGAAAACGGTTCAAAGATCAGGAGCAGGCCAAAAGAATCATCTCCCACATGAAGAAGTCCAGAAGCCTTCACGTCATGTGCCACATCCCGGTCTTCTGCTGGATCACTGCCACAGTCCTGGACCATGTGCAGAAGACCAGAGAGGAGGGAGAGCTGCCCAAGACCCTGACTGAGATGTACATCCACTTCCTGGTGGTTCAGTCCAAACTGAAGAGCATCAAGTATGATGGAGGAGCAGAGACTGATCCTCACTGGAGTCCAGAGAGCAGGGAGATGATCCAGTCTCTGGGTAAACTGGCTTTTGAGCAGCTGCAGAGAGGAAACCTGATCTTCTATGAACCAGACCTGACAGAGTGTGGCATCCACATCACAGCAGCCTCAGTGTACTCTGGAGTGTTCACACAGATCTTTAAAGAGGAGAGGGGACTGTACCAAGACAAGGTGTTCTGCTTCATCCATCTGAGTGTTCAGGAGTTCCTGGCTGCTCTTCATGTCCATCTGACCTTCATCAACTCTGGAGTCAATCTGATGGCAGGAGAACCATCAACCTCCAACAAATCTACAATCACACAGCTGTACCAGAGAGCTGTGGACCAGGCCTTACAGAGTCCAAACGGACACCTGGACTTGTTCCTGCGACCAATCAGGAAACAGTTGAGTACATTAAGTCAAAGATCAGTAAGAACATGTCTGCAGAGAAGAGCATCAATCTGTTCCACTGTCTGAATGAACTGAATGATCGTTCTCTGGTGGAGGAGATCCAACAGGCCCTGAGATCAGGACGTCTCTCCACAGAGAGACTGTCTTCTGCTCAGTGGTCTGCTCTGGTCTTCATCTTACTGTCATCAGAGGACGACCTGGACATGTTTGACCTGAAGAAATACTCTGCTTCAGAGGAGGCTCTTCTGAGGCTGCTGCCAGTGGTCAAAGCCTCCAGCAAAGCTCTGTAGGTGAACCTACCTGCACAGGTTACATCAGATTTCTGTATTTTTATAGGAATGATCATCATCTGTTTGCTCTTTCTGCTCTTCTGATTCTTTTCTCAGGCTGAGTGGATGTGGACTGTCAGAGAGAAGCTGTGGAGCTCTGTCTTCAGTCCTCAGTTCACAGTCCTCTGGTCTTAGAGACCTGGACCTGAGTAAGAACAACCACCTTCAGGATTCAGGACTGAGCCTACTGTATGCTGGACTGAAGAGTCCACTCTGCAGACTGGAGACTCTCAGGTGAGAAAACATCAGGTCTCTAACTCCAGGATATCTGAGCAGGGTTTGTCAAAGCTCTGCAGTCCACACCTGAACCTTTATCTTTAACACAATAACAGGTCAATGTTTTAGTAGTTCACAATCCCTCACATTTTTGACATTTAAGGAGCCATTTTAGTGAATATGTTGAACCCTTAACAGGGAAGAACAGTAGTGAGAGAAGGAGAAAGAATCACACGTCTTAGACCTTCACTGGCCTGTATTCAGTATTTTGAATTAAATCATAAACATATAAACATATACTTGTGCATAATCACATTTTTATCTGTAGTACAAGATTTCAGGACCTCATTACATATCTTGCACAAGTCAAATATGAAATACTGTAAATGTATCTTTCTAACCACACTTTTAAATGTCACATGAATTTATAAAATGTTTTGTTATCCTTTTATAATGTGTTACCTAAATATTATGAATTATGCTTTCAAGCCATTAAATTATTATCCCTTCTAGATGAACTTATTAAGAGCCAAACATACTTTTAAATACACATTCTGCATATAAAGCACATATGTGAACAAGATTTGTAGTTATAAACGATCATGTGCTTCCTGGTTTACCTGTTGTTGTTTTTTTTGTATAAAATTGTTGTGTATTGTTCTGTCTGTAATTATTGAGGGTGCACCTACCTGCACAGGTTACATCAGATTTCTGTATTTTTACAAGAATGATCATCATCTGTTTGCTCTTTCTGCTCTTCTGATTCTTTTCTCAGGCTGAGTGGATGTGGACTGTCAGAGAGAATCGGTGGAGCTCTGTCCTCAGTCCTCAGCTCACAGTCCTCTGGTCTTAGAGACCTGGACCTGAGTAACAGCGACCTGCAGGATTCAGGACTGAGCCGACTGTCTGCTGGACTGAAGAGTCCAAACTGCAGACTGGAGACTCTCAGGTGAGAATACATCAGGTCTCTAACTCCAGGATATCTGAGCAGGGTTTGTCAAAGCTCTGCAGTCCACACCTGAACCTTTATCTTTAACACAATAACAGGTCAATGTTTTAGTAGTTCACAATCCCTCACACAGTTTAGACATTTAAGGGTCCATTTTAGTGAATATGTTGAACCCTTAACAGGGAAGAACAGTAGTGAGAGAAGGAGAAAGAATCACACGTCTTAGACCTTCACTGGCCTGTATTCAGTATTTTGAATTAAATCATAAACATATAAACATATATTTGTGCATAATCACATTTTTATCTGTAGTACAAGATTTCAGAACCTCATTACATATCTTGCACAAGTCAAATATGAAATACTGTAAATGTATCTTTTTAACCACATTTGTAAATGTCACATGAATTTATAAAATGTTTTTTTTTAATCTTTTAAAATCAGTCACCTTAACATTATGAATTATGCTTTTCACTCACTAAATTATTATTCGTTCTAGATTAACTTATTAAGAGCCAAACATACTTTTAAATACACATTCTGCATATAAAGCACATATGTGAACAAGATTTGCAGTTATTAACAATCATGTGCTTCCTGGTTTACCTGTTGTTGTTTTTTTTTGTATAAAATTGTTTGGTATTGTTCTGTCTGTAATTATTGAGGGTGCACCTACCTGCACAGGTTACATCAGATTTCTGTATTTTTACAAGAATGATCATCATCTGTTTTCTCTTTCTGCTCTTCTGATTCTTTTCTCAGGCTGAGTGGATGTGGACTGTCAGAGAGAAGCTGTGGAGCTCTGTCCTCAGTCCTCAGTTCACAGTCCTCTGGTCTTAGAGACCTGGACCTGAGTAACAACGACCTGCAGGATTCAGGACTGAGCCGACTGTCTGCTGGACTGAAGAGTCCAAACTGCAGACTGGAGACTCTCAGGTGAGAAAACATCAGGTCTCTAACTCCAGGATATCTGAGCAGGGTTTGTCAAAGCTCTGCAGTCCACACCTGAACCTTTATCTTTAACACAATAACAGGTCAATGTTTTAGTAGTTCACAATCCCTCACACAGTTTAGACATTTAAGGGTCCATTTTAGTGAATATGTTGAACCCTTAACAGGGAAGAACAGTAGTGAGAGAAGGAGAAAGAATCACACGTCTTAGACCTTCACTGGCCTGTATTCAGTATTTTGAATTAAATCATAAACATATAAACATATATTTGTGCATAATCACATTTTTATCTGTAGTACAAGATTTCAGGACCTCATTACATATCTTGCACAAGTCAAATATGAAATACTGTAAATGTATCTTTCTAACCACATTTGTAAATGTCACATGAATTTATAAAAAAAAAATTTTAATCTTTTAAAATCAGTCATCTTAACATTATGAATTATGCTTTTAACTCACTAAATTATTATTCGTTCTAGATTAACTTATTAAGAGCAAAACATACTTTTAAATACAAATTCTGCATATAAAGCACATACGTGAACAAGATTTGTAGTTATTAACGATCATGTGCTTCCTGGTTTACCTGTTATTGTTTTGTTTTGTTTTTTTTGTATGAAATTGTTGTGTATGTTCTGTCTGTAATTATTGAGGGTGCACCTACCTGCACAGGTTACATCAGATTTCTGTATTTTTACAAGAATGATCATCATCTGTTTGCTCTTTCTGCTCTTCTGATTCTTTTCTCAGGCTGAGTGGATGTGGACTGTCAGAGAGAAGCTGTGGAGCTCTGTCCTCAGTCCTCAGTTCACAGTCCTCTGGTCTGAGAGACCTGGACCTGAGTAACAACGACCTGCAGGATTCAGGACTGAGCCGACTGTCTGCTGGACTGAAGAGTCCAAACTGCAGACTGGAGACTCTCAGGTGAGAAAACATCAGGTCTCTAACTCCAGGATATCTGAGCAGGGTTTGTCAAAGCTCTGCAGTCCACACCTGAACCTTTATCTTTAACACAATAACAAGTCAATGTTTTAGTAGTTCACAGTCCCTCACATAGTTTAGATATTTAAGGAGCCATTTTAGTGAATATGTTGAACCCTTAACAGGGAAGAACAGTAGTGAGAGAAGGAGAAAGAATCACACGTCTTAGACCTTCACTGGCCTGTATTCAGTATTTTGAATTAAATCATTAAAATATATTACATATATTTGTGCATAATCACATTTTTATCTGTAGTACAAGATTTCAGGACCTCATTACATATCTTGCACAAGTCAAATATGAAATACTGTAAATGTATCTTTGTAACCACATCTTTAAATGTCACATGAATTTATAAAATGTTTTTTTTTTTTTTTTTTTTAAATCAGTCACCTTAACATTATGAATTATGCTTTTAACTCACTAAATTATTATTTGTTCTAGATTAACTTATTAAGAGCAAAACATACTTTTAAATACAAATTCTGCATATAAGGCACATACATGAACAAGATTTGTAGTTATTAACGATCATGTGCTTCCTGGTTTACCTGTTGTTGTTTTGTTTTGTATGAAATTGTTTGGTATTGTTCTGTCTGTAATCATTGGGGTTTTTTTTTGTTCTTTTTTTTTCTTTTAACAAATCGAAGCTCTGACCATCACCTGAGCACCTGCACACCTTCAACATGAAGGAGCTACAAATGTGCACTGAACAGACTTAGGGCCTTAGTCAAGACACAGAAGATATTCAGGAAGGAGACTCTCATGATCCTCACAGTCTCCCTGAATTTTATAGGCCTGAGGAGAGACATCTAACCTCAGGATGGATAAACTTCGTAAGCTTTAAGCTTTATGAGCTTTATCAGAAAAAAAGGATGTTTTCATTCTGCTCCTAGAGAGGGAGTCTCTCTCCTGGACTGATAGATGACTTTAAAGGTCCTGATGATGAAAGGCTCCTCCTCCCATACTACTTTAAAGACTGAAGGTACCACAGAGAGGCCTTCATTCTGGACCTGATAATGTGATGTCAAACTGTGGATTTACCTGTCTGTCTGTCTGTCTGCAGTCTGTCCGGCTGTTTGGTCTCAGAGGAGGGCTGTGTGTCTCTGGACTCTGCTCTAAGCTCGTCCTCTCTGACAGAGCTGGACCTGAGCTACAATCATCCAGGAGAACGAGGAGAGACGCTGCTGTCTGCTCTACGGGAGGATCCACGCTGCAGGCTGAACATCCTGAGGTACATTGTCACCATAGAAGAGAAAGAATCACATGTTGATGTTCAGCAGCCTGAAAAGTGAGATTAATGAGAGTCAGAGACGTCAGGGCTGCAGAGAGAGACTGGAGACTCATTTGAGTTTGGACAGGAAGTCAGACTGTCGCAGCAAACACTGATTTATTCATTATTTTAATTTTTATTGATGTTAAAGTTTAACAAAGGCACATTTATGATTTAACAGACAGGAGACATAGAGGAGGTTTATCTGAGTTCACACTCACTGATTTGACTGACATATTCATAAAGGGGGTGGGACGAAGTAAAACTTATTTAATTTCACCCCTTCTCCCTTAATCGGTACTAATTATTACATTTTTGCTTCCTTGTTGTTAGATATCTGCTTATGTTTACATGCAGTCAATATTGGGGTTAAGGTCAATATTCTGGTTTCTGAAACATACGGAATAACCCATTTACATGCATGAGCAAACAGGGTTATTCCTGTATGTATGTTATCCCGATCAAAACAGCAACACATGGACAACATCTCGATGCACAGAGAACATCATGACACAATGCACGTCATTTCCGCTTCGTCTTCCTGTATCCAATTGCAACGTGAACAACAGCAGCAGCATGGTGGATAATGAACAGTACGTAGCAGGTAGCAGTCACCTTCGTTTGCGCTTTGGTGCTGGTACTGACCCACCTGACTAATACTTGACACTATTCTTTGTAAATTTCTTCATTAATGGAAGGCTAGAACATGAAGACCTCGGAAATGGAGCCGGAGCTGTGCCATCCATATCCATGCTACCCGTTTCCACCAGAGCCCCCCGGACACTTTCGATGAAGGTGCACTGTCAGGTAGTAATGGTGGAGTTCACCAGCGACTGGCGTGACATTTTCTGTATGTCGCGTTGATCCTTTACCAAACTTTGCCCGATGATGGACAGAGTGATGGAGCCCTGTGAAATCACCATTCGCCCACCAGTGCCTCTAGGGATGTGTGTTGCTATCGTGCTATATAAACTAGCAAGCTGTGCAGAGTACCGTGTGATAGCCAACCAGTTTGGAGTGCACAAGAGCATCGTGAAGAAAGTGGTGCACTTCTTCTGCCTTGGAATGGTCGATTCCGTTATCAAAATGCTGATCAGAGCACCCACTTTGGAGGAGATGTGCCATCGCAGGGAGGTTTGAACGGGCCCACTCCATTCCTCAAATCATAGGTATTTATATTCTCTGCTGTTTTATTTATCTTTTGTCATTATAATTTGTGTGTAGTGTACTGTGAATAGGCTACATGTGTACTGTACTATGTATGTAGGCTACTGTGTATTATACTCTGTATGTAGGTAGGTCTTCTTGACCCTGAGTCCGTATTAAAACACAGTTTTTATTTATAGGCTGTGTGGACGGGAGTCACATCGCTTGTTTGCCTCCCAGTGATGGCTACAGGGACTTCATAAATAGGAAGGGATGGCCCTCCTATATCCTCCAGGGAGTCTGTGATGACAAATACTGGTAAGCCTTTTACCATTCCCAACTGTAGATATTTAAGCTTAAGATGATGTAAACGACTGTAAACGGTGTATCATATTTCTGCTGAGAGACATACTCTTACCACTGTAAGCTTTAACAGAACCCCTTCTATCTATTGAATGTATTACACTTAAGGCTGGGCAATTAATCAGATTTGATTTTCATTTACAATTTTAGCTTCCAACAATTATGAAAACAAGATAATCAAGCTAAAAAGATTATTGTACCACACTTCAGGTTTAGGGTTTCTGGAGAAAGCTTTAGAGGTTCTGGAGGAGGTTTTATGGGTTCTGGAGAAGGTTTGAGGAAGTTTTCAAGATTCAAGTTTAAGTTCAAGGAAATCCACTGTTAAAAAGAAAAAGTAAAAAAAAAAAAAAGATCACATGCATACATCATGTTTCCAAAGTCAATGATTAATCATGTTAAAAAGTCCTGATCTCAATACTGACCAGAAAGAATTGGGATTATGATTTGTGCCATAATCGAGCAGTCCTTATTACACTTTGATTCACTCTGATCATGTTGCCACAGCTTCTGGAGTGTAAGCTGGACATGATGCTAATGCCCTCAAACAGTCCAACCTGTCCTGGAGTGCCCACCTCTTCCCAAAGGTAAGCTGTGCATGCAGACAGCATGTGAAAACGTGTCTGGTTGCTAAATGTTACTGTAATGTTACTTAATTTTTACATTGATCTTTTTAAACCAGAGTTTTTATGCATGCCATGAAATGACAAGGTGTTATGGCAAGATTTAGGACACTAATGGTGAAGCTTAACGTTTCCAATAAGGTTTTAATGTTCATATCCCAATATCCCATTTTAGAGAGCTGTGCAGATCGAGGGGCAGGATGTGGATTTCTCTTGCTCGGAGATCCTGCTTACCCGCTGATGCTTTGGCTCATGAAGGGCAATCTGCAGTCTCCAAGACTGACACCACAGGAGGAATCCTTCAATGTGTATTTGAGTCCTGCTAGAACTTCTATTGAGATGGCATTTGGTAGACTAAATCTCGTTTCCGTGTTATCTTGAAGCGCAGTGATTTTCATCTCACATTTACACCATACATGGTTGCAACATGTTGTGCTCTGCACAATTTTTGTGAAATGGAGAAAGAGCATGTGAATCCCAGAGGGGCAGAGGTGGCAGCATCTGTGGGAAGGCAGTTTCCACAGCCTGTGCCACAGGCCAGTGCGACAACCAGTGGTGCAGCCACAGCCATCAGACGGGAACTAACTGATTACCTTGCTGCACGTGTCCCACTCCATGGGCGCTTATAGAAGAGATGAGGAGAGAGAAAGAGGAGAAATGAGGGGAGAGAGAAGAGAGATGAAATGAGGGGAGAGAGAAGAGAGATGAAATGAGGGAAGAGAGGAGAGATGGGATGAGGGAAGAGAGGAGGGGCGAGGAGAGATGAGATGAGGGAAGAGAGGAGGGGAGAGGAGAGATGAGATGTGGGACGAGAGGAGAGGCGAGGAGAGATGAGATGAGGGAAGAGAGGAGGGGAGAGATGACGGGGAGACAGAAGAGATGAGGGGGGAGAGAGAAGAAATTAGATGGGAGAGGAAAGATGAGTAGGGAGAGGAGAGATGAGTAGGGAGAGGAGAGATGAGTAGGGAGAGGAGAGATGAGTAGGGAGAGAAGAGGAGAGATGACATGAGGGGAGAGAAGAGGAGAGATGAGATCAGGGGAGAGAAGAGGAGAGATGATGGGAGAGAGAGGAGAGATGAGTTGGGAGAGAGAAGGGAAAGTAGATTGATCTAAGCTCCTGATTTGTTACTTGGCATTGTAGTAGGCTTTTTTGGGGGTCTTCCAATGTTTATCTGCTCTGGAGTGTGTGAGAAACTAGCTTCACAAAGTTTGTTGCTCTCTATTTATGAGACAGAGGAGAAGAAGCGAGTATCTTAAAGTTTTGTTTACATTTTCTTATAGAAGTTCAACACACATAAAGTTTCAAGTAAGTTTTATTTAAAGTTTGTCATGCAAATAAAATATTTTCACATAAATATAACTCTGGTTTTGGTTTATTTTGTTTTTTTACAAATGAGTTACAAATAAGAAGCAACTTGTAGGTGTACTGAAAATATGGAGAAACTTGTGGTAAAATATTTTCAAATTTGTGGAACAAAGTGCCTCAGAAAATGTTTTCTAATAAAAAAAATAGTTCTTATAATAAGGTGCAATGTGTAAATAGCATTTTACAAGAAATACTTTTAAGTGTACATGTAAACAACGTACAAAAATACTTTGAAGTGTAAGGAAAAGTTCCACAGGCATTTGGAATAACGGCAGAACAACAAAAATGTGAAACCTGTGTCCCAACAATCATAAAGGAAGTACATCAAATCTTCTCAAAACTTGGTCATTTTATCCAAACCTTGATCACTTCTGACTGAGGTGTTTGGATGTGGGTTATGACGTGGAGGTGGGGACTACGGGAGTTGGTAGAATCTCCTCAAACTTTAGTCACTATCGTCAGCTTCACCTTCAGACTGGGGTGTGTTTGGGTATGGGCTACGATGGGGAGGAGGAGGAAGCCCATAGTTATCATAAGTGTTGTTGTACGGGGTGTACCTTGGCTGGGGCTGAGACGGAGTAAACATAGGCTGGGGCTGACATGGCTGCTGCAGTAGGGTACCTAGCCCTGTCAGTAGTTGGGTGACTAACATTTCTGCTGAGCGGGTTGTTTCAGCGATCAGTCGAGACATTAGTGCCTCATCCCTGTCGTGGCTAAACTGCCTCTGCTGCTTAGTCCATTGGTTCTGTGCGTGCTGCATTTCTCCATGAACTCTTGTTGTTGAGAAAGTAAAGCAGTCCCATGGGGTCTGGACCCGCGACTTGACCCACCTAGACCAGACAAGACAGACCTTAGTTTGCACCATCAGCTATACTACATGATATTGCTTTTTTTATCACTATTTTAAAGTGACCACTAAAGAAATGGGTATTTCAGACACTACACAAGGAAGGGGATGAATTTAATATTACAATACTATGCTTTAACCAGTTATGCTTTAATGATAAGATGGTGAAATCTTACCCGGAATAGCTGCAGTGGAATTTGATGGCTGTGTAGACTGAGGAGGCGCGATGGCATTGGATGGCTGTGTAGAAGGTCCACTAGCTCTATTCTCTGCATCAGGGCAAAAAAACAAAAATGTAAAAGCTTAATTTAGGGATCTCAAAGTTGGCTAATGTTAGAATAGTTGGGAAGGTTATTGTTGTTCACACACACACACACACACCTTATATGTAAGCAAGCAGTGAGTTTAATCTTAAGTAGATCACATCTATTCAAGGTATTACCTATATAGTTAACAGCTTACCTTCGTAATCATCCACAGCCTCATCATCATCATCTTCTCCTTCAAGATCAAGTGAGTCACTTCCACTTGTTACGTTGCTTGCTATAGACAAAGGGGTAGCTGGCTCTCCAAGGCCTACATCACCCTCTGCCAGGTAGCAAAAATAGGCAAAAGTCAGAACAGTGGGGGGACACAGGTTTAGGCTTGACACTCGTTTACATTGACTAACGTTAATTTACGTTACTTTGACCTTTATTTTACTTGTTTGTTTATGTATCAGAGACAGTGCATATTAATTAACAGTGAACTGTAAACATGCCAGAATTAGCCAAAAGGCTAGTTTTCATTCACAGTCCTTGGCCAGATCTAAGTTGTAACATATATTTAAACCCATAGCATGCAACAGAATGAACAAAGAGGCATCTATTAGGCAGGCAGGCAGTTGTTACAAAACAGACAGAGGCAGCATTTGTAGTACTAATGTGTACAATTTTTATTATTGATGTTAGTTTGCTAGCTAACTTACTTAGCTAAGCTGAGGTTGCTAACGTTAGCTAACCTACCTTGGTCGCCTTCATCAGGTTTTTCTTCATCATCCTCAAAGCCGACATCAATCCCGTTGTTTTGGGCAGTAGTAATGGGTCTTTGCCCCAAAATCTCATCCATCATGCAAGCTGGGGGAATGTATGGGTTGGACCCGCTGGCACTGTTTTGTTTCTTGGCCCTGTAGTATGCCTTTTTCAGCATCTTCCAGTGGTGCTTGATCTGATCTGCCGTACGCACAAAACCTGCTTTGCATAACGTTTCACTCACCTTCTTGTATGGCTCACTGGATATCCTGATGGGCATATACATGACCAAATATTCGGGTTAGAAAAGAAGTAACCCATTGGTGATTTTCGGGTTTATAAAACTGGAATATGAGCATATTCTGGTTTTTAAAAAGGGTTTTTGGTGTTTACATGGCCGTGCGCAACCGGGTTATTGCTAATTTTCCAGTTATGAAAGGGTTAACGACTGCATGTAAATGTAGTGTCATCACAGCCAGTAGATGTTTTGTTCTGACTCTTCATAACAGTGCCTATTATTTCCTTTTCATCCACAGCTGTCACAAACATTGAACTCAAATCTCTCTCTGAGATTATCACACTCAGATGTTGTTCCTGCTGGATCAGGTCCCACATTCACAAAGAAGTCATTAAACCCACACTCAGACTGATCAACACAGGTCTGTGTGTGGAAATGAGCGCACACTCATGTACTAACAGGAGAAGTAAACACATAGATCCTGTTTGTGATGCAGAAGTCTGAAAATAAAGAGCCATCCATGGTCCTGTCTCACTGAAACCACGGTCTGACCTGGTTAAGAGGATCCACTCAGAGCTCTGAGCCCAGACAGACCCTGGATGGAGACAGAGGGGAAGGTTTTCTGTAGAAACCTCCTGATTGGTGTGGGCTGGAGAGGGAGGCTACCTCAGGCCCCACATGAATGAAGAACTGATCACAGCTTTGGTTTCTGTCTCCAGGTTGGACCATGGTGGACCGCACAGACTGAGACCTGTTCTGAGGAAGTGTGAGTGTTTTTAATCTATGATTTAATGATGATTATTCAACTTTTTACTCCTCATGAACTTTTCATTTGAAGGATTCTCTCAGAGCTCCAGAGATAAAACACCATCAGGAGGATAAACCATGGAGACATGAAGGTCAGAGGTCATTAGTCTGAGGAACAGTTCACATGATCAAAGTGAAGATGAGGAACAAAAATCAGCAGAGATGGTGTGTTGGTGTGATCAGAGAAATGTTTGATCAAACCATGAGCTGAACGTGAGCTGTACATGAGAGCCTAAGGCCAGCTCAGGGGATTATGGGTAATATAAAAAATGTAATATTTGAGTTACATAAATTATTTCATGTTTTCTTCCTAATTATCCTTGAAATAGTGGCCAAGAACACCCCCCCCCCCCCCCCCCCCCCCCGCCCCCCCCCCCCCCCCCCCCCCCCCCCCACACACACACACACACACACACACACCCCACCACAACAGAAAAAATGGTTTGGGCCACTGATCAAAATTTGACGATGTCATTTATTGTCATTTGATCTGAAGTTCAACACGTGCTCAAAATGTCCAGTCAGCACAAGTACGGTGCTCTGAACAGAGAAGAAGAAAATACAGGCCTTAGAGATTTCTAAACAAATATTTAAAAAAGGAGGTGACTGTGAAGCTGGAACTATAAACTCAAGGTAGAGAAAGAAACAGCGCAGCCAACATTTACCAGCTAATGTAACTGGCCATTTCTAATGTTAATATCCATTAGCTTAAAGCCTGACACAGCACGTTATCTTTGACAGAAACAGTTGAGTTTGGTAGCTCCAACAGAGAGGATGAGACAGAGGTGGGGGGGGGGGGGGGGCATCAAGTATTATCTCATCCTGGGCCCAGACAAGACTGTCAGCTGACCTGCAAACAGATAACATGACCCATTGAAGTTGTTCATGTTTTTCTATTTTCTCTGTCAAATTTAGCGAGCGTTGTGTGTTGAGTGTGAGTGGGACTGAAAGGGTTGAAAACAGAATCATTGATCAGTATTTTATATTTCTGAAAGGACAAGGGTTAATTCAAACAATAAAACAGTTTGGACTGAACATGTTGTTAATAAGTGAGGGCTTGTTCCTCTTATGTGTCAATATTTGGACACTGGACCCTTCGAGTCGTCGCATTTTACACAAAATCTGACCCTGCACAAAAAACAAGATTAAAAATACCATCAAATCAAAATAGTTGGTAATCAACATGCGACTGTGACATAAAAACTTCACCCACAGGCTCTTTTATCTCAGCAAATCCTTTATTAGAGGAAATGATTCTTTTATTTCTCTCTATGTGAAAGCTAGTGAGCTCTGGGTGCTGTGTGTGAGCGGGATGGAAAGAGTTCAACATTGAATAATCCATCAGTGTTTCATATTTTTGGACAGAACTGAAGAGTATAAAAAATGTGAACTATTTTCTTTGAAAATCTATTTTTATTTTAATAAATAGGCTTGGAACTCTAATGTGCCCACTTTGTGGACACAGATCTAATGTTCTGCATTTATCAACATCTGATCTGCAGGCTATAAAAGCTAGGCATAGCAACCTTCCTCCTCCTCCTCCTCCTCCTCCTCCTCCTCCTCCTGCTTCTTCTTCTTCTTCTTCTTCTTCTTCGCAGTCATCATTATTGCTGCCTGCCAGTGTTTGCCAGTGCCAGATTAGACATAAGTATGACACCATAAATTAGATGAGGTCCTCTTTTCTGGTCCAGACTGAACACCATGGTGGTTCTTTGGTCCATAACTATGGAGAGAATTTTGTTTATTATGCAATCAAAAAGAATGGATTTGAAAATGAACAAAAAAAATGCAAACAAAAGTATGATTTCAAAATACAAAAATAAATGAAATATGTTTGTGATTAACATTGTAACTAGTTAAATCCACAGGTTTTGTTTACAAACCAAAATATTATTCTCATGAACCACAGATTCGTTTTCGTTTCATGAAGTTTTGTTTGCATTTCTTCCTAACTCTCATGGGTGGGACCTCCTCTGAAAGATGTAAGAAGCCTCCTGATTGGTCAGTCTCACTCAGAGAGACGGGGGGCCAACTTGCGCCCCCACAGTGAGCCCGCAATATGAAAGACATGGAGAGAGTAGACTGAAGGAGACAAACATCAATAAATAGGAATGTTTTGTGTAAATTTTCTCTTATTGATGCTATTAAGGTTACACTTGCCGCTGTTCTGGTGCTTTTTTCTAACCAGTAGAGACAGCGCTATCAGACATTAACACTCATAATTTAGACCAGCTAGATCAGCGCTATGCGCTCGTCATAAGTGACTGATGACCTTATTATGGTTCCAACTTCAGTGACAGTTTGCTTAATCTCACAGATATTGGCCTATAAATGTATAAATAATATACTTTAATTAGATATACTATTAGAACAAATCATCAGGCGTGTATGTGGATTGTTGAGTCATGCCTCTTATAGAATAAAATAAGTAAAGAATCATAAAAGGGGGCATATTTTCACTGATCTTCATCCATTAGGGTTTGATTGTAGCAGACTTGGTCTCCTAAAGTTGCATAAATGACAGACACTTTATTTATCACTGTTACTGGTACCAGAAAGTGGCATCAGTCAGTAGGTTACTGAGGTAACTGTTTTTATGACAGCCTCTTTATAATTCATGTTGATACCCCTGATGAATTTAGATCCAGGTCTGCTCTTGGAATCTTTCATATGAATGTTCAAAGCTTTTTACCAAAGAAAGACTTAATTAAAATTTGGGTTAAATCATCCGATGATAACATTTTGGCACTGTCTGAAACTTGGCTGAACAAAGCAGTCTAAGTGACCATTACACTATTTCTACTATCAGAAATGTTAAATTACAGAAAACAAAACCTCATGTCCTGGTCAAAAGGAACATTAAGCACCTTAATGAACAAGCTTTCATTCATGATTTATCACTTATTGAGTGGTGCGAGGTTTCTCTTTTTGAAAATGTGGAGCGAGCATTGCAATACTTTCATGAAGAGTTTTCAAAACTAATGTATAAAAGTGCACCTTTGGGCAGATTTAGGGTAAAAGAGCACAAAAGTCCCTGGTTTACTCATAATATTGGTAACCTACTTAAAGACAGGGACGCAGCCTGGCCTGCAGCAATCTATCTCTCTGAAACAACAAAAAATCAAAATGATCCTAAGAAGTTTTGGAAAACTGTAAAATCCACATCTGACTCTGATCCAACAAATGAGCTGCCAAATTTCTTAAAGAAGGTGAAAAGTTAACAGGTAAATTCACAATGCTGACTAATTTAATGAACATTTTATTTCTGCAGGATTTTTATTTAAGTTTGTGTTTTAACCGAGGCTGTTTCTAATTCTGAAGCCTGGGTAATGAGTAAATGCTCTAAAACTCCACTCTTTAGTTTTACCCCTGTGTCTATTGCTATTGTTCTCTGTGCTTTGAGAAATTAGACATAAATAAGGCAGCTGCTCCTGATAATCTGGACCCCGTTTTTATCAGATTGGCTGCTGACTATATTGTGGAGCCACTGTCCTACATTTTTAATTTGAGTCTGAAATCAAATAAAATTCCCAAAGTATGAAAACCAGCTTTGTGCTCCTGCTTCTAAAAGGTGGTGCTCCTTCAAATGTCAACAACTATAGACCAATTTCTAAACTTTCTGTCTTGGTAAAAATGTTTGGAAGAATTAAAAGTATTTTTAGAAGCTAATGGCATTTTAACAAATTTTCAGTCTGGTTTTAGAAAGCAGCACAGTACTGTTACTGCTGCCTCTAAGGTTTTAAATGATTTTGCTCAGGTTTTAGATTGTAAAAAAATACTGTGTTACAGTTTTTATTGATTTGTCTAAAGCATTTGATACAGCTGATCACACACTTTAATTGATATGCTGCTCAATACTGGAATCTCAAGCCAGGCTTACAGACTATCTTACAAACAGAACACAATGTGTCCAAGGGGCTGGTTCCTCTTCCTGTTTTCTGAACATCCCTAAAGGAGTACCTCAAGATTTAGTCCTGGGACAAATTATATTTACTATTTATATAAATAACTTGTGTGATAACTTATCAAATGCCTTGTATTATCTTGATGCCGATGACACAGTCATTTATTGCTGCTCTTCCTCACTTGCTCAGGCTTAAGAATATCTACAGACAGCTTGTAATACAATTCAGGCTCACCTGCAATCTCTGAAATTGTTTTGAATGCAGAGAAAACTAAAATAATTTTATTTTCACATGAACAGGAAATAACAGAGCCTGTCAAGACCATAACAACAATCAATGGCAAACAGAGCTGGTCACCAGTTACAAGTATCTCAGCTTTCTGCTTGACCAGGAGCTCTCCCTCCAGGCTCACATTGACCATCTGGTCTGTAAACTGAGGCTGAAACTTGGTTTTCATTACAGAATAAATAATAAATATCTTGTCCAAGCAAATTTGCATGCCTCAACTACTTGTGAGTGGAACCCCAAGGAGCGTGAAACATAAAACTTGCTTGTATTGTCCTGCACCATATTTCTACAAAGCAGAATGTCCCTCTCTATGATGAGGTCAATGATGCACCTGAGCTGCTGAAAATGAAGACGTACCTCAGACTTTCTCTCAGAATGAGAGAGTAACTGGACATGCAGTAAGGGATGCCATTGTCAGAAACTATTTTTGAACAAGGATTTTTGGATGTGTCTGTAAATTAAGTTTCCAATTAGAGTTAGAATTTAATACTGTTTTGTTTGATTTTGACAGCTTTTGAGAGGATTATAGTATTTCTCTCTTACTGGTCTTTAGTGTTAAGTAGTCTATAATTTCAACTGTATGGTCTGAAAATCAGTTGAAAATTATCAATGAATAAATGTGTATCTACTGCATGATGGATGTTATTTATTTGACCATTTAGAATTTGATTTCAATTACATTTTGTTCCTGAAATCCACCCTGAATCCACCAAACTGCCAGGTTCAGAATAATCCTGATTTTTTTGGATCAAAGTTATCCCAATCCTTCTAAAAAGTTTTGAACAACACAAACTGAGGGTTTGATCCAGATTAAAACCAGGATTAGATTACATGATCTAATCCGGTGTCAGAATCCGATTTTGGCTTTGAACAACCAATTTTCAAGATTTGATCCAGTCCATTATCCAAATCCAGTCAGATTACCTTTTGAGAAACGAGCCCTGGAGGTATACCCATGAGATGATCTTAATTTTTAAGTCTCTTCTTGGATTACTTCTGTCCGACCCATGTTCTCTTCTGCAGAAATGGAGGAGCACCTGTGCCTCACGCTCTTGCGCAGTTTATCATCTAAATGTGCCCAGAGTCCAAACTGAATAAGTGAAATGAGCTTTTTGTTATCCTGCCCCCACAGCCTGGACCACTGAACAGACAGAACTGAAAATGTCAGAAACGGTCTCAGTCAAAGCTTTTCTATTCCATTTTTAATTACCGTGAGAACCCTCTGAACATTGCCTGTTTTTGTTACTCTCCTCTAAACTGTCACACCTCCAATATCAAATTGTTGAATTTTAACCATATTTATTGTTTGTAAATTATTGCCTGAACCTTTTATTGTTATTATTATTGTTATTATCATTATTATTATTATTATGACGTGCTGCTGACCTCTTGGCCAGGTCACCCTGGTGAATGAGATCCTGATCTCAGTGGGACTTCTGTGGTTAAGTAAAGGTTAAATACAAATAAAAATAAAAAAAATACTCCTCCATGGCTGCAGCTGCTCCAACATGTTACAATACAGTCTCATTTTTAGATCTATTTATTCTAGATCTATATATGACCATCAGTCATGAGCACATCTGAGTTTGTGAGCAGCCTGATGAAATAAAAATATATATATTCAGTGAATTATTCTGATTGTTTACCAACTCTTGTTCCAGATGATTGATTATCTATTGTAGTTTTTCTCCTCCAATCAAAACCATCAGTCTGTTCAGTTTTTCTACGTGTTCACCTGAGATCTGATTGGACAGCAGCTGAGTCATGTGAGGATGAAGCTTCATGTTTAATCTGTCAGATATTCCAGGATTTAAAGCAGCAGCTCAGAGTTTCAGAGGACATTGTCTTCATCAAACTGCATTTTCATCCAACAGCAGGAGATGGATTTAACAGGATAGATCCAAACACCAATAAAAACTGAACGTGGACCATGGAGCCACAAACACAGAAATCAAACTTGTTCAGATAGAAAGATGGAGCAGAGTTTGGGGTCAGAGGTCAAACATGGCCGACTCAGCAGAGATAAAAGCTAAAACCATCAGAGCTGACTCTGAACCCTCAGGCTGATGGAGCGTCAGCTCAGATGATTGTAGATGATCAGATGATGACCTGCTGCTGTGATGTTTCTCCTTCTCTCCATCAGACGCCTGTGAGCTGGAGGTGGACACAAACACAGTGGGCAGAAGACTCAGACTGTCTGAAGACAACAGGACGGTGACACGTGTGTACGAGCTTCAGTCATATCCTGATCATCCAGACAGATTTAAAGGTTTTTACCTTCAGCTGCTGTGCAGGTCTGCTCTGAGCGGTCGCTGTTACTGGGAGGTCCAGTGGAGCGAAGATGTTGATGTATCAGTGAGTTACAGAAGAATCAGGAGGACAGGAGACAGTTATGAATGTAAGTTTGGATGGAATGATCATTCCTGGAGTCTGAGATGCTCCGATGGTCGTTACTCTGTCCTGCACAATAACAGAGTAATATCATCCTCCTCCTGCTCATCATCTTCCACCTCCTCCTCCTCCTCCCCCTCTTCCTCTTCATCCTCTGGTAGAGTAGGGGTGTATGTGGACTGTCCTGCTGGATCTCTGTCCTTCTATAAAGTCTCCTCTGATGGACTGATCCACCTCCACACCACAGAGACCACATTCACTGAGCCCCTCTATCCTGGGTTTGGGTTATGGTATTCTGGTTCCTCAGTGTCTCTGTGTCCTCTGGAGTCCAGACCTGCAGAGGACTCAAAGACCTGAGACGTCTTGTCCTCTGCAGCGTCCCCTGAAGAGATGTCTGTTTGTGCTGACAGGAAACAGCTGATCATCAGCCAGCTGATGTCACCTATGAACAGCTGATTGTTCTGAATAAAGACTGAAATAAATCAAATAAAATCAAGAAAATAAATGTTTCATGTCTTTATTTACCTGATTATGAACATCTGAACACCAAGAACCAGCTGCAGACTGATCGATATATTTTTTACACTGATAAATATATTTGTTAAAGTAATGAATACATTTAAATCAATTAGAAATAAATTAAACTAAAAAATACATTTATTACATTTATCAATATATTTATTACAATGACAAATGTATCTATTACACTCATCATATATTTATTACATTGAAAAATATAAGTGTTACACTGATCAATATATTTATATACTTACATATACATTTAATACACTGATACATATATTTATTACATTGATAAATATATGTATGACACTCTTATGATAGATTTATTTCACTGATGTAATTAACTGATAAATATATTCTGAACAATATTAAAAATAAATAAAATATATTGATGAAAGCATGCATTTAACTGATACATTACATATTTACATTCATCTTTAATATATATTTAAAATTGAAATTTGAGAAAAAAATATACATTTTCTAACAATAATCATCTTTAAAACAATATTTATTTTTAAAAAACATAAAATATGGTAAAAAAAAAAAAAAATCTAGTTCATTACATTGAACAGGATTAAAATCAAAAATAAAGATTGAACCAAGTTCGAAGGTTAAATTGATACATTGGACTTTAAACTCAGAAAAAACCATAAAACAAACTCTTTAATAAAACAGTTTACAATAAGTCACTAAATTGCAGATTATTTAACATGAATGCTCTTTATATTCAACTTTTTTTAATCATAGATTATTTTATTAACATTCATTATATTGAATTGTTATTTATTATTGATTATTAATTAATTGATGCTCTTTATATTAATATTGTATATTTTATTACGTTAATATGGTAAAATAATAATTTATAATGTACAGGGAATGTGGGAAAGAGCACAGAATAACAAGTCAAAACTTTAGGTACCCCCGTGCTGTTCAGTGTCCTGAGACCAGTCCCAAAACAAAAACATCAGGGGACAAAAAAAAGAGGAAAAACCAGAAAAACAAAGAATCCAGAGCAGATAGGGATGTATCATGCAGCACATCATTCTCTAACAAGCTCAGTGTCACAACCAGAACTCTCAAAGCACATAAAAGAACCCAAAAAGCAGATGAAGCAGGTTGGTGAGGCAAAAGGCAAGGATAAATTAACAGTCCAGGACTCGGTACACAAAAAAAACAGGCAGAGTCAGGCAAAGGTATCCAACAAAGCAGGCAGGTGAAAAAGGCAATGTCTAAAACAAAACAGTCTGTGAGCAAACTATGACTATGGTAGGAACACTGGAAAGTGGAACATCAATCTGGCAACAAGACAGGGGAAGACACGAGGGTTAAAAACATGAGGTGATTGGGGTGATGAGACACAGCTGGGGAAGCACAATCAGGGATCACGTGTGAGAACGCCAGACAGGAAGCAAAACCTATGGAAATAATGAGAGACGGGTGAACTTTCAAAATAAAATAGGAAACACATAGACAAGACATTAAACGAGAACAAAACGGGTACCTTAACTAAAGACAAAGGAGGATCATGACAGTACCCCCCCCAAGGGACGGCTCCTGAAGGCCCAGGTGCTTCAGGATGTGAAGTGTGGAAGTCCTGAGTGAGTTGGGGGTCCAAGATGAAGCAGGAGGGGATCCACGAGCGCTCCTCCAGCCCGTACACCTCCCAGTGGATCAGGTACCGGAAGCCGTGCCCCCGACGGTGAGCAGCCAGGAGCTTTTTGACAGTGAAGACTGGGCCCCAATCCACAATCCGGGTGGGTGGAGGGGGTCTAGCCAGAGGGACTAGACGACTTTCCCTTGCTGGCTTGACTTGGCTTACGTGGAATGAGGGGTGAATCCTCATGGTTCTGGGGAGCTTGAACTGAACAGTCACTGGGTTAGTATTTTGGAAATAGGAAAGGGGCCTTGAACCTGGGAGCGAGCTTGCGAGATTCCATGCAAAGAGGAAGGTGACAGGTAGACAGCCACACCTTCTGGCCTTGCAGACAGGTTCAGGGGCTCTCTTTCGATCAGCCGCCACCTTGTTTGTTGCAGACTGTCTCGTCTTCTCGCTCGCTGCCAGGCTCTCTAGCACCTCCTCACCAGGGACAGGGCTGCAGGAACTATAACGTTCCATCTATGGAGGGGCAGAGAGTGGGTTGATATCCATGTACAACATGGAAGGGGGACATACCTGTGGCAGTAGTAGGGAGATGATTGTGGGTGGACTCCACCAAGAGGAGTTTTGAGGACCACGTCTCTGGGTCCTGAGAAGCTGGGCATCAAAGTTTCATCTCTAGCTCTTGCTTGAGCCTTTCAGATCGCCTGTTAGATTGCGGGTGAAAGCCTGAAGAAAGGCTTACTGTGGCTCCCATCAGGCTGTAGAATTCCATCAAGAAGCCTGAGATAAATTGAGGACCTCGGTTGGAGACGACGTCCTCTGGGAATCCGAGGATCCTTAACACATGAAGCAACATAACCTCGGCTGTTTCCTTGAGAGGAGTTCGGGCAAAGCAATAAATGTGACCATTTTTGAGAAGCAGTCTGCCACAGTGAGGACTGTGGAATTACCTGCTGATGAGGGAAGTCCAGCGTCAAAGTCCAATAACATATGGGACCATGGCCATTTACTATGTAGTCATGGACATCCGCTCTCATGTTTGGCCACCAAAACCGCTGCTCCAACAAAAACACAGGGCCCGAATTTCCTGGCGCAGCACAGAGTGACACAGAGTGGCGGAGCCTGGCGCATCCCGTGCAGTGGTAATTTCATCCGGTGCACTACCGTGTGCAGCCAGTTTTTGCAATTTGGTGGACCGGCTGCACCGAGATGAGTGTTGCGGCGCACCAGGGGGAGGTGTCGACAGATTCAGCTTGGCGCAGTGACAATTTTGTGCCAAAAAACTGCATGGAAGGTGCGCTGAAAGCTCGCCAGCTCCACCCTGGTCTATTCTCAGCGCAGGGTGGTGCACCCGGTGCAATGGTAATTTGGCTGACAGGTGCACAGTTTGCACCAAAACCTCACAGGCAGGTATTCAGACTGTCAGGCACATTTCAATGCAATAAACAATCACAGCAACCACTATTTAATGTAACCGTCTGAACCAGCATATACATTTGTATCTATATTAATTGTCCCGTCACATCTGATGTCAGATCAGAGACGTTTGTCATAATGGAAACTCAACCTGACGGCAGCTGGAAGAGTGACGCAAACTAATGAGTTTACATCTCTCAGCCAACCACAAACAGCGATACAGAGTATCCGGCTTCTCTCATCTCATGAAATTCAAAAGAACAGAAAAAAGAGAGAGACACTCACTGAATAAATGTAAGTCACTCTGTGTCTTAAGGATTTACCTGTGATTGCCCATATTTCTCTGTTTTAATCTTCATTCTTAATGTGATCTAAAAAGATGGAGTACATTATTGCAAGGAGGATGAGGAGGAGATATGGGGGGGGGGGGGGTGTATTTCACCAAAGGTTCTTCTATTTGGCGATGAAGACCAGGAATGCAGGTGGATCACAAGCATGATGAATGGATTAGCCTGCTGCTGTGTTTTTGTACTCCTATTCATGACACAGGAACAGATTACATCCGTCCCACGAGGTGGTCCACACGGTGACGCGCATCGTGGCCTCCGATGTGCAGCCCGGTGGACCCTGTGCTCTCCCAGTTGCTGTAAAAGTGATAGCGGCTATGACCTTCTTCGCCATTGAGGTGAAATTTTCACTGCACCTCACCCGCCGCGCATTTAAAGGCAAGGAGAGGCATTCATTTGATTGGTGAAGATTACACTTGGCTTTGTTAAACCCACTCACGTCTTCTTTCCTCCTTCTCTGCCACTTGAGCTGGTGGGAGGGACGGAGGCTTGGGTGAGCCTCGCTGCGCCGGACTGCGCCCTGCATGAAACTTGCAAAATGCCCTGGACACACCCCGTGGTCAGTCCATACCTAGAATTGTTGAGTGGTCCCCTCCAACCAATGCCTCCACTCCTCCAGAGCCATTTTCACAGCCAGCAGTTCTCTGTCTCCAAAGTCATAATTTTGTTCGGCAGGTGAGAGTTTCCTTTGAAAGAAAGCATATGGATGCAATTTGCCATCTTTAGGGTTTACCTGAGAGAGGATTGCTCCAACTCCCACTTCAGAGGCATCGACTTCAACAATGAACTGCTGGCTGGGCTCTGGGAGGCAGAGGACTGGTGTGGAGGTGAACCACTCCTTGAGTTTTTGGAAGGCTGCTTGGCATGCAGGTGACCAGATATATTGTCCGTGGGGAGAGATGAGTTCATGTAAGGAAGCTGCTATAGTGCTCTAATTATGAATGAACTTTTGGTAAAAATTGGTAAAACCTAGAAATCTCTGTACATCCTGACAGGACGTGGGAATGGGCCACTCAGAGACAGCTTGAACCTTGTCTGGATCCATCTTGATCTCATCTTCAGAAACACAAAACCCAGGAGCAAAACTGTAGACTTATGGAACTCGCACTTTTCCACTTTGGCGTACATCTGATTGTCAAGCAATTTTTACAGTATGGCTCAGACATGTGACTTGTGAGATTCCTCATCAGGTGAAAAGATCAAGATGTCATCCAAGTAAGCAAAACTTATCAAGCATGTCTCTGAGTACGTCATTGACGAGATTTTGGAAAACTGCAGGGGTGTTAGTGAGACCAAAGGGCATTACAAGGTATTCATAGTGACCTGTGGGAGTGTTAAATGCAGTTTTCCATTCAACACCTTCTCCAATGCGCACCAAGTCATAAGCGTTTCTGAGGTCTAACTTGGTGAAATACTTGGCTCCATCTAATAACTCGAATGCTGTGGTGATCAGAGGGGAGAGGGTACCTGTTCTTGACAGTGATATTGATACCTTGATAGTCAATAAATGGCCGTAGAGATTTGTCCTTTTTCTCCAAATAAAAAAAACCTGCTCCAGCAGGGGACATTGATGGTCTGATGATCCCAACAGCCAGAGACTTCTCTACATATTTCTCCATAGCTTTACGTTCAGGAGCTGAAAAAGAAAACAGTCTTGCCCAAGGAGGGGTGGTTCCAGGCAGAAGGTCAATAGCACAATCATATACCCCTTTCAGACTGGCCAAAAAACCTGTTTAAACCCAGTAACAATCGGCTCCTGTCGGCAGTTTGAAAGGGTCTAATTGGCATTTTGACCCAGGTCAACTGGCCTTCTGATCGGCTCCAGTGGGAACATCACACCCGGGTCAACTCACCAATTTACGGATGATGCCGGATGATCAAATCAAATCAGAGAAGTCAGGAAGCCGGGGATCAGTGCTGGGAAATTGGGAGAGAATGTAAAAATCCTCCAGGGGTGATGCCAGTTAGTCTATGGTAGTCGTGGTCACTTAGTGCTACCTGGCGAAATCTGCACTCCATGTCACTTTAAAATCTTCTGAAATCAAGGGTGTAAAGTTTCGGATGTGTTTCATAAATGTGTTACACTTTGCCTGATTAATTTCAGATGTATATAGGTTGTTGTAAAATGAGGTGGTATAATTGGAGATGGTATTAGGGTCTGAACATATAACGTAATTTATATTAAGAGAAGCCACATTGTTTCTATTTCTATTTCTTTTCTCTAATGCAAAAAAAAGTAGCTGTAATTTTTCTCTCCTTCCTCTGACCATTTATCATAAGATCTGATAAAAGACACCTTTAGCTGAATTCACATTTACTATCATGCTCTTCACTGAGGCCTTTTAGTGTTTTTATTTCATCTTCAGATAAATCGTTAGCAACTGTAACTTATTTATTAGGGAGTTCATTTTGATAGTTTTTTTTATTTATTTGATGCATTTAATTGCAAATTTACAATAACTTGTAATGCTTAAAAAATGCATATACTATATCATTGTTTAATTTCCAATAACCTCTAATGTCTGATTTTTCTTTAGATCCCCTCAATCTTAGACTTATCAATTTATGATCAGACAATGGAGCACGAGAAAGAGATATATTTGAAACAAACTGTAAGCTCTGTGTTAACATTAACCGAAGGTCAGTCCTTGACTGTAAACTCCTATTGGAGTAAGACCTTGTGTGTTCTGTGACACTGGGTTCATAAATCTTCTCACATCTGTCAATGGAAAGTGATCACTAATAAATGAGGTAGAGCTCAATAATGATGTAGATCAGGGGTCTCAAACTCAAATTATCGGGGGGGCCACTGGAACCACAGTCTGGACGAGGCTGAGCCACACAAAGTTTGTTTAAGCAAAGTTGTCTGAAATTAGAAAGAAAGAAATGCATTACATTTGCCTGAGAGAGAACAGTTTCAGTCACAATAAGTCTTAGAACTAAGTAAATGTAGTACATTTCTTGTTTAACATTATTTTCGTTGTAAAGTCCACATGCAACAGCTTCCAGCCTTGACAGCCCCTGTGTGTGATCAGGGAGGAAAAAATGAAATCATCATGTGACCCGTATCTTATACCTGACAGGAGAAAACTGTGGTGATTAAACTCTTCTAGTGTTACAACCATCCCCGGTCTCCCCTAAATCATTATAAATAAATCAGTAGTGGGCCTATTTGAATAACTAGTGTTTGATTCTTTTCTTACATAAAAACTTGAGGGAAACACTTTTATCTGTGTAGTTATGGACAGAGTCAGACCTGTATACACAGACCTGAAGGTGTGAGCGCGTTAGGACGCACGGCTGTGCCGTTATGGAGCGCTCCGCGGTGTCTGCTGGTTCGTTTATGAATCATATTGAACTCCGTTAGCTGTCCCGTCCGTCTCTGTCTGGTTTATCCCAGCCCTGTTTAACTTTTCTCTAGTTTTGGGGGCTCGCAGGGGCGTATGTGCGCTTTCTCCATAGGTGCGTAATATGTGTGCGTGTGGTCCTGATCAGACGGGAGAGATTAACGGGCGGTTTACATCATGTTATCAATACATTTGTAAATATAAGTGTAGCACCAATTTCATAAACGGGTATTGATGTTATCAATTGATTAATTTAATCCACATAAAAAACGAGATCTTACCACTGAATCCCAAGCGGGTGGCCTTCTCCTCGCAGGTTGTCATCTCTCAGATGGACACAGGAAGGCTTTTACGGTAAATCCACAGTTATTTAGATAATTTTCTGATAAATCATCCTCCCAATGAGCAGACAAGGGACCAAAACGTCAAAAATAAGTACTTTAAACGAACAGGATCATGCGTTTTGATTTTTGCGCTGCGTCAGTGCTGTTTTCTCTCTTTCATCTCAACGTGCACCTCGGCTCTGTCATTCCCTCAGTGAGGTGTCTTGTTTGCGGTCACAGGAGAGCAGAACTTCACGAAAGAGTGCCAACTACCAAAATTCAATAAAAACAGGGAATGACTGAAAAACTCCTCAGTGATGGGGAAGCATTCTGTCCGATAAACAAAATAACTCGTGCATGAATGGGTTCTTCAGAACATGAATGGCAAATGGTTCTGGTGATTAAAAAGGTTGCAGACCCCTGCCATAAGTGATAAAAAAGATTATATAAAAGTCCAGGGCAAGCGTGGCATGCACAACAATTCTGCAAAAGTGTGCGTTTCGACAAACATGCAGGGGCCGCACTAACACTAAGGTTTGATGTCAAGTCAGGGGCCACAAAATATCGTCCTGCAGGCTGCATTGGCCTGCAGCCTGCAAGTTTGAGGCCCCTGATGTAGATCTTGGACGATGTCGGTCCATCTAATAGTCTGGAGCATCATTAAAATTCCCACCTCTGACAACAGTAAAATCTTTATATTTTTCTTTAAGACATCCAGCTTTGACAAAAGTTCAGAAAACATGTCCATTGCTTGAGCTGCTCTGTTTGGTCCATAAAACATTACAGATAATAAACAACAAATTGTCCACCTTCAAAACTAAAATGATTCAATGGCCTTCATTTAAAAGTGTGGACTCCAGAATATCACCATTAAACCTGCTTGGAAGTATTGCAACTCCAGCGGAAAAATCTGAGCAATGAGAAAGATGAATTGCATCTCCCCACTGTGATTTCAAAGAATTTTTAATCATTAATACCTGAATGAGTTTCTTGTAAAAAATATATATCATTATTGCAACTTCTGCAAAATAAAAATACTGCCTTTCTTTTTGTGTTAATACGTAAACCACTTACAGTAATAGATCACACATTCAGTGCCTTAAAACTAAAACATTGCATATTTAACAAAAAAAATACCTGACGGCTGAAAACAAAAGTTATGCTATACGTGCATCGTGTCCTCCGATGCGCGGCCCAGTGGCCCCTGCGCTCTCCCAGTTGCTGCAAAAGTGACAGCGGCTCTGACCTTCTTCTCCACCGAGGTGAAATTGTCAGTGCGCCTCGCCCGCAGCGCATTTAAAGGCGAGGAGAGGCGTTCATTTGATTGGTGAATTTTACTCTCAGCTGTGTTAAACCCACTCACGCCTTCTCTCCTCCCTCTCTGCCATTTGCACCGCTGGGAGAGATGGAGGCGTGGGTGCGCCTCCCTGCGCAGGACTGCGCCGTGCACGAAACTTGCAAAATGCCCTGGACGCACCCCGCTGGCGCGGTGCAGGGCAGGTGCGCCCCGCCTGCGCCTGGTCTACGAAATTAGAGCCCTTTGTGTCAAACCATCTCAGATGAGCTCTGGCCCAGAGAAGCAGTTGGTATAAATGAGTGTTGTTGATATTTGACTTTTGTTTTGCATGGTAGAGTTTAAACTTGCACTGTGTTGTCTGACAGTGATTTTCTGAAGTGCTCCTGAGCCCACGTGGTGATATCCTTGACAGAATGTTGTTGGTTTTTAATGCAGTGCCTCCTGAGGGTTGAGAGGTCACAGGCATTCGGTATTAGTTTTTGGCCTTGCCGCTTTAGTGTAGGGATTTCTCCAGATTCTTGAAATCTTTTAATGATATAATGAAATGTAGATGATGAAATGAGAGACATTGTTTTAAACTATTGGATTATTTACTCAAGCAGTCATTGACAAAGTGATTGAGCCTTTACACCCAATCATGACTCTCACCTGTTTCCAATTGACCTGTTCACCTGTGGAATCTCCCAAACAGGTACTTACAACTTTCACAGTCTTTTGTTGCCCCTGTCCCGGCTTACTTGGAACATGATGCAGACATCAAATGAAAAATGAGAAAGTATAGTGCAGAAAAAACAATGTTATATTGTTGTTAGTATGAACATTGAATATCTTGACTTTGTAACAGATTTAATTGAATACTGTGGATGTGTGAGTGAGTTTCAGCCGTATCCTCTGGTTCCCAATTACATTTTCTCAAAGTGTCTTTGTTTTGATGTGATAATCAAAGGAGTCATTGGAAAGTTACCCTTATGATGTTTAAGACTTAAACTCCAACTTTTTCTGAAAAAGTTGCAAAACCCTTTCTTTATTTTCCACATAGTAAAGAACAAAACCCTATGACTCCCTAAATGCTTACCATGTTTAATACCCAACCCCTCGAGGCCCCCAAAATAACTTTCCCCATAAGGAGAAGAGCAGAACCGTCACTTCATGTCTAATTATCCATAATTATGTCCCAACGGATCAGGTGTAGGAAAATTAGACTCACAGGGATAAAAGTGAAGACCTTGCACAGAAGAAACTATCCAAGGTCAGCAGTGTGATTGAAATTCATCTAAACTTCTCTCTGAGCAGCAGATGGCAGCATGTTGTGAGTTTAAATGAACATTATTTAGGTTACACTGGACTCAAGGTTTGTGTTAAAGCACCATAAACTCTGGATTTCAGGTTTTAGGAGTTATGAGGGCCTGTGGGAGAGCCGTGTTGCTCAGAGGAATCTGAGACAATTTATCATATTTACAGAAATAGGCTTGACCTATGTGGGAGAAGACTTCACAGAAACATTATAAAGAGGCATGTGAGCCATTAAAATCCCCTTTAATCTGATCTGCACACTCTCTGTGATGTTGATTTGGACAGGTTTATGGACATGAGTGAAGCAGAGACTGAGTTACAGCACGAAACAAAGTTAACTTCATACTTTTCTCTTTAACTTTGAAACAAGATAATACTTTTACAAACCTTTAGCCAGTTAATGTATTCATACCCTGCATTACTCATGAAACCATCATCTCCGTCCGCTGAGAGTTAGATATTATATTTTCACATCATAGTGAAGGGAGGAGAATGATAAGAGTCCTGCCCTATGGTTATAAAGAAGGTCATATCAGGAAAAAACAACAGGAATACTAATGAAAGCATTTTAAAGGGTTTCCTCCCCGATAGTAAAGGCACCTCTTATCTAAAATAAAGTGACTTACACCTTTGTACAATAGTTTACTTATGAGAAAAGTACATTGTTGGTGTTCATTTTACTTTTGTGGCCAAAAAGTATCACCATATACATGAAATACAGTAAGAGGCCATTTATTTGGGAACATTTTGCCAGTGCTGGGTTGAACCGTTTTTGCTTTTAGAGCTGCCTCAATTATTATCTGTCCCAAGGAGGTTAATGTTTTGGGCTGTGATTGTTTGTTTGTGCATTTGTTTGTGAATAGGATAGCTCATAAAATTGAGAAACAGTGTTGATGAAATGTTCAGGGAATGTTGTTCGTGGCATAAGGAGGAAGTGAAAAGATTTTGGTGGTGATTAGAATCTGGATGTGGATCCAGGATTTTTTCAACAGATGCGTTAACATTGGAAATGGTAAATAGACTTTTGGAGTTTATATAGCACCTTTCTAGTCTTTGACTACTCAAAACAGCTTCACACCACAGGTCACACCCATTTGCTCTCACATTTACTCTGCTGATTGGAGTTTCTATGTCAGTCGTCCATCAGTATCAACTAACACATTCACGCCCTTTCATATCCACATAGATGCCAGTGTCTTGCTCAAGGACACATCCCCCTGTGACTGCCAGAGACGGGCTCAAACTAATGTTAACTTTGACAGCACTTTTTAGTTTAGTTTAAGTTAAAGTACTTTGTCTAAAATATCTTTTAGTTTTAGTCATACTTTAGTCATCTAAATTGTTTTCGTTTCAGTCTAGTTTTAGTTGATGAAATTTCATAACATTTTGGTCGATGAAATCTACTTTTTATGTAGTCAACTAAAATATGAAGTGTAAAGTGTAAGGCATTTTTTATGTTTCCTTGAATTTCTGAAGTCATGTTTTACACTTGGGTAAAATGAAACATCTAATAACCCTTTATTGATTGATAGTAAAGTTTGAATGTATAAATGAACAGAAACAAATTGAACTTTTGTGTGAAATGCAGTCACCTTTATTTAGGCTACCTGGCAGAGCATCTCAGTTACAATACCAGAACTGACAACAAACAGTGAACCTGCTCTACATGAATATATCAATTCATAAAGAGAGGAGCTCTGATTGGATCACTCCACAACTTATCCCACCACCACAAAGCTAAGGCAGCTGGGATTGGATGTCCCCCTTAACTCATCCAACTTTTCCACACAACCAAAGTAGCTGTGATTGGATATATTCCTAACTTGTCTCTACTTTCTACATGACAAAATCAAGTCTGATTGGATTAAGTCTCTGTCAAACATTTTCGTCTAGTTTTTATCTGTTGACAAAAATGTCAGTTAATTTCGTTTTAGTTTTTGTCCATGTGTGCTTGTTTTTATTAGCTACAGTCTAGTTTTTGTCAGGGGAAAAGAGTTTTTTGATGAAAACTATGATGAAAATAATTAGTCAACAAAATTAGCACTGGCTTGAATCCACAAGCTTCTGATTTCTGACCAAGAGCACTATTAGACTGTGCCACCAACACAGATAAGGCAGGTTTCCACATTTCTGCTAATAGCTCAATTACTTCTCAGCGGATACTGATGACATTTTCAGGGAATGTTGGTCAAGGCACACAGAAGACTTAATTTATTGTGGTGGTGATCTGAATCTGGATGCAGGATTTGTTCACAACTGGAGACAGCATTTATCACTCATAAAATTCTAAAAAGATTTCAATGACATTTCCAGGGAGTGTTATTCATGGCACAAGGAAGAAGTAGTTAGATTTAAGTGGTGATCCAATCTAGATGACAATCCAGGAATTGTTTTCAGGATTTTTAACAGTTCAGGATGAGGCAGTTTTCCACTTACCTTTCACACTTGACACAGTTTTACCAAAGCCAAACAATCTCGTTTTTGCTGTTGCTATTGACTCTTGTTTTGATCTTTGGGTGTTGACAATCAGCTGTCTGATTGGCACCTGATTGTCAGTACCTGTGAGCCTTGTCCTGCCACAGTGGTTTGTTGGTGTCTCCAAGAATTGGCATGCAACCTTTAAATTATTTGGATAAGGCTTGTGTGATAGGAAAACTTCAAGGTGCACAGTAAAAAATGGGGTGTCAATACTTCAGAGTCAACCTATTTTAACCCAGATAGAGTATTCACATCTATATGGAGAGTAAACCCACTCTAAGAGTAGAGTTAAAAGTCAGTGTAAAATCTTGCAGACATGCAAAGAAAAATTCAACTCTGCAGAGTGATGATTAGGCACCAGTCTGCATGAATGCATGCAGTGGGAGGAGTTGTCTGGAGTGGTGCTACAGTCGGGTAAGTAACGTTAACATTCCTGTGTCCGCAACATCGTTTAATAATTGTTTTCAATTAAACAGGGTTTTATAGTTTTTTTAGTTGCCCTGCTTATGGAGACGTTTTCACCAGTTTTAAAAAGCAATCCACGTTCACATGAACACACCAGAAAAACCCAACGATGCTGTAGCGTGCATGCCAGTCCAGTAGATGGCGATGTAGGTTTGCAGAGAAACAGTGCCGTTACAACACACGTACGAAGAAGAAACACTTTTCACATGGGGCACTGGCGAGTAGACGCTCTAAGACGCAGGAGTTTCTTGTCTGGATAATCTGTCTGGATAGTTTTGTCTGGATAACAAACCGAGGATGGTAAGCAGCACACATGTTGCTTGGTAGAAGGCTTAAGCATAGTTATATATATAGAAATACTAGATGTCTCGAGGCGGAGCCACCGCCGTCCTCACATGGCGTCCATCTTGGTACAGGGCACATGTCGGCTCTGTTCTATAGTATTCAATGGAAACTAAGACACCTGCTTAAACATATTCATGCTTTACTCTCTAAAATCTTGACAGATTTACAAGCGGTTTGGTTTATTACAAACGTTATAAGGCATGTTACGTCAATATATGAATATTACGTTTTGTAAAATTTTATAATCTGAAGTATGCAGTACTAAAACTACATCTCTGACGTTTCGGACAAAGTCAACCGTTTGAAAGTCGGTTGACCATTGAGCCCCTGACACTTATTTCTCAGTACATGCTTGACAAACGTCAGTGTTAAGAGTGAGCAAGCGCCCTGTACCAAGATGGCCACCATGTGAGGACGTCAGTCACCATTGGCCGACAGCGTGCATAAGCCATCTAGTGCACAGCCCTAGTGCATAGACATATATACGTAGAAAAATTTTGTTTATTTCAGTACAAAGTGAAACAAACATTGAAGCGCCACAAAAATAATAAAATTTTATGGCTATAATTTCTCTTTTCTTGCTTTAAAAGATAAAACATTTTTCTGTCTTCTGTCTATGCTGGTCGACCTCAGGCAACATCTTCTGATGGTGAATCCTGTTTAAAGTCAGCTTCCCAAAATCAAAGACTGGAGACTGCACAGCAAATCCAGTGAAAGCAGAGCCAACTTTTGTAAGTTGCACAAGCTGTTATTAAAAATCCACAAATTTAAAAACATCAGCAAATAGGCATAACATAAAAAGGAAAAACATAAAGAAAACGTCAATAAAAATGCTTTTAACATGACATTGAGAATAAATAATAAATAAGGAAATTGTGTAAATAATAGATGATTAAAAAAGTGTACAACCCTGCTGTAAGGTACTTTGATTTTAGTGCAATTTCTTTTTGTAATTAAACATTTTTGTTTCTTGCATTTCAGATTTTGTTAGATGCACCATTGGACCTTGTCTTTGAGAACATTTTCCAGGACCCTGCCTCATAGCTGCAGAAAATACCAGACCCAGAAGACCTCTGCTCAATATGACAGACCTGACAAGGTGGATGTGATAGCCAGCTACGTGTCAAGGTTCAGCCAAGGAGAGCTCTGAACCCCTCATACTGGTCTTCTGCATCAGGAAACTCCGCTCTTATCTGCAGCACCACGCAGGCGGGCAGCACCACCCTGATTCTTCAGCCCAGAAGCCCCAACACCAGCTCACAGAGGGTCTGTAGGCCTGGTATCTGTAACGGCTGGACATGATGTGCATGTTTGTCAGAACTGAAGGGTTACTTTCATTGGTACTTTTATGTATATATTTTTTTCTTATATATTTGTTATTATGGTTTTACAGTTTCTGTTTAAAAATTCCTTTTCTGTTTTACTTCCTTCATTAAAAAACTGTCTGCAGTACCAGTCGGTACATTTGATGTTTTTATATGTAAACAAATTTTTCACAATATAAAGATTACATGAACTGTTTTGTGTGTTTTCAGTGTTTCTTATGTTATATGTTATGTTAATAAGTAAAGAACAAAAAAGATAAACTGTAAAAATGTAAGATGGAGGAAACAATGATGTACTTTTAATCCATAGTATTTTGTGTAACAGTAATAGGAGCGTTTATGTCAAAATACTTCTGCATTATTCCTCTTAGATGTAAATAGTCTGCTCTATAAATATTGAATGCATTTTGCACTGAAAAAAACACATTAAAGCATAGAGGTCTGAGTCCAGGATGGTCCACCATGCAGGATGGTGGAACCTGGGAGTTCCTGTAGTCTTCCTCTGACCTAGTTAATTAAAAAGGGTAAGTAAGTGACATCATAGTACAAAAAGGTAATGTACAAAATTATTATTTTGCACTCAGTTTTCACAATACCCTTGGTATCTCCATGCAGCAGACATTTTCAGGCTCTAGGCATTTTTGCACAATTGCCACAGGAGCACCTCTGTAGGAGAAGAGTAAAAACAGGATGTTCAGTAGAATTTCTATATAAAGGAAATGTACTAGTTAAGCAATCATGATGTCTTGTTTTTGTTTAAGACAATATAATGCTAATATACACAGGGCTGTGTAATAATAAACAATATTGCGAGTAAAGAGGTGTTTAAGACAGCTACTGTGTGGCATACATTAAAGATATGGTTCACAGAAAATTGCTTAGAATTACAGGTTATGACAAACATTTGCTCAGTGGCAGCACGTTACTGCCATGCACTATAGGCTATGGCTCTATTAAATGCTGTATTCTGATGGGTCAGTCACATAATTAATGTTATTTCTGTAAAACACTGTGGCCCTGATCTGTCCTAAAGAACACAGACATTATTTACATTTCACAACAACAAAAACCCCGTTTCCACCAAGTGGTCTGGTATGGATCGGCACGGTTTGGCTCAGGCCGGATCGGTAAAGCCTGATCCTGGTTGCGTTTCCACAGCCAGCCGTACCCTACTTGGTAGGCGACGTGTAAGCTGGATGCCGACAGCATGACGTCATAGCAGCGCGGCACAGTGTACCCGGCTATTAAATACAACGAAGAAGAAAACGCGACACAGTAAACAAAGAGCAACGATTCTCTTCACCGAGAATACTGAGGAAGGTCTGCACCCCCACAGTAGACCATGGGACGCTCGATCTTGATGCCATTTTCCAAACAAAAAAGCCTTGAGAGTTATCTTCACGAAGACGAGTGGAAATTTAATTTATGGCAGGGCTGTGTTGTTCTTACCGCTGTCGCACAGGAAGTGACGTCTCCTTCGACCAATCAACGGGCTGCAGTGTTTTTAGCCCCAACTTCTGGGGTCGGATCGGTATGCTTGGCACCCCAACAGAAGGGTCCCAAAAAGTAGGATGGTACGGTTCGCTTATAAGGGGTCCTGTCCCAGTTTTAGGCAATGGAAATGCCACAAAAAGCGAGCCGTACCGAGACGAACCAAACTGAACCTTCTGGTGGAAACGAGGCTAAAGAAGTCCCCTTCCCTCGGTCTGATTTCACTATCAGTAGCAACGGCCTGTTCAGTGTTACTTATCAATAAATGTTTATTCCGCCTCACATCGAGTTTTATGTAATCCTGTCAGGGTTTATATGTCTCTGTAGTACCCTGCTCACTACATTATCCCTTACTAAACGCTATTTAATGCCAGTCTAAGTTTTGGTTAGCACGGCATGAACACAAACTATACAGTTGAGGAGCTAATAACAACAACACACGGGGGGGGGGGGGGGGGGGGGGGGGGGGGGTTAAGAATGGCAGAACAGCTTTAAATCGTCTACATATTAGCATTGAACAAACAAACTTTACATACAGACCACTGAGAAACCTCCTGGTTTAACCTTGGCTCTCGACTTTCTTCTGGTGCCTCTTCATATTGGGGGTCTGGCTCGGGCTCAAACATGAACGGCTGCACCACAGTTTGTTGTCCTGCAGCCATTTTTTCTCAGGGCTCAGTCGTCATGGTTATGCAACGCTGTCCTCCTCCTCGGCAGACCATGCGGAAGAGCTGGGCGTATCAGCAGTGGCTTATTAACATATGAAGGTCCCCGCCCACTAAATCAGACCGTTCTGAACAGAGGGGCTATGTGGGCCTGGAAACAATGCTGCTGTGCTTGATTCATTGGCTTTTTGGACCAAAGCACGTTACTAACGATTCATGAAGACGTCAAGGATCCATGTTAAACTGCAGAAAAGGAGCATAATATGGGACCTTTAATAAATGAAAAACAAATAAGAACACAACAAACTTCTCCACGAAGTGGCTCACGTTCTGCAGTGCTAATGCTTTGAAAGTTTTTGCCCTGTCCAAGCAATTCCTCTGTGCTCTTTTCCAGAGAGTTAGTGAAATATTGTTAAAGAAGGTTCAAGAAGTCCATTTGTTTGTTCAAGAGACCGCTAACTGACCCATCTGCCAGCACTCCAATGATCAGCTGATAAGAAGGCTGGCAGAGAGATACATGGCCCAAATGAAGCATCACAAAATACTTTTTTGTGTGATTTAACCCTACAAGTGGAGTGATTATGAGGATTTCAGTGGTACTGTAGACTGCTATTTATCGAGTTATCCAGTTGCTTAATTGGACATTTTATTCCTAGTGCCATAGACCTTGAGCAATCACACCCGAACTATGCCTTTAAGGTGCTTAAGGTAATAGGGTTCCCAATTCTCTGGTGTTGTTGCCCAGCTTTCCTCCAAGAGCACCGCACTTTGCTATCACCTAGGATGATCTGCAGTGTTGTGATCTTTTGAGCAATGGCCAATGGGGATCAGAGCAGTCAATACTCCGGGGATCTAACAAACAAGGAAGCCATGTGAAGGCAAAAAAAAAAAAAATGGTTACAGGGGAAACATTTATTATTAAATGTTTTGAAAGTGAAATAAGAAATTCATGTTCAGATATGGATAAACACTAAATTATGGGCTGAAGTGGAGCTGTGGGCTGTTGAGAGGTGATGTGAAATGTGACAAATTTCTCTTTCTTTTGCCCTTATTTCCACTTAAGGACAGACCAGATGGGGTTGAATTCAATTAAGTTCAAGGCAGAGAGGAGCAAAATGTTCTTGATTCATGACCATAACAAGAGCAGAAAAGCCTGTAATTAAATTCATAAACCTATTCAATGGATGAATGAGTGTCTTTCAGCAAAGTTACCAAAATCACAGGGCTGATCTCACAGCAGTGTGAAAAGAAATTGGAAAACTATTTTCAATGATGTACTTTTGTGATTTCTAGGCAATTTTAACAGCAGAGCTCTATCTAGAGCAATCAACATGCCCAACAACATAAATAACTTCATTTTATTGTTACTTTTTCCCTGGAGATCATCTCTTCAACACAAACAGAAATTACGCAGTAAGTGACATTTAAAAAACTGTCCTATTTCTGCTCTCAGCAGTTTCTTCCCTTCCTGCACTGAACACCCAAAAGTCCACTTTCAAAACATGTACTTTCAGGGTGACCTTAGGGCAGACGCATGAAAAACAGGACAAGGAGGATATGTAAGCCCTCCATGTGTAAATGAATTCAACTTTATGAATGAAACCCCAGATCACTGTATCTCCTATCATACCTGTGTTGTGCCTCTTTAAATCATTATTTTCTCTTTTTTAACATGAAATGAGTGCCGGCCTCTTGTGGTTATTTTTGAACTTCCTCCATATTAACTTCTGTAAAGGCATTGCAAGTCTTTTCATCCTCACTTAAAAGAGAATAATTTTGATCTGAAATAAATTAATCATCAGTAACTTTAACTAATCCAACGAGGATTAAAGGATTCATGGCTCTGACTCATCAGATGTACTGTAACATTTATTCTGAGATCACTGCAGTCACTCACAGCGTATTAAAGACCAAGAACATATTTATTTATCTTTAACAGAATGTGCTGATGGTTCTTTGACCCATATGAAGAAGTGTCTTCTCTCTCCTCTGAGTTTCTTCTTCTTCTCTGAGTAATTCCCCATCAGCAATTCGGAAACTGTGACTGAACAAGAACAAAAGAGAAAGAGAGAATCAGTGATTTATTCATGAGTTAAAGAAGCATTCAGCTCACTGATGCTGAGCTGAGTCATTGTGCTGCCATCTTGTGGAGATAACTGGGACTACATGACTGCATGGCTATATTTAAACTCAGAGTCCGGACAAAAACACCACATAACAGTGCTGGAATCAGTAGTTGATCTTGTGACTTGGAAAAGTCTGAATTACTTCATTTAACCTAAAATAATATCATTTTTTTAATTTTACATTTCACCAGGGCTTCATGGTAGTGTAGTCTGATGGTAAGATAAGATAAGATAAGATAAGATATCCTTTATTAGTCCCACAGGGGGAAATTCCAAAATATACAGCAGCTGCAGGATACAAGAGAAGTACTGAAAGATAAGGTAATTACAGATCAAGTACAGTAATGCAAAAATAGAAATAATCATACTTAAGGGCAATTTGGTGTTTAGTGTCTCACAGTAAGAAGGTTGCCGGTTCAACTCCCAGTTTTTCTGAGTAGAGTTTGCATGCCCTCCCCATACACACGTGGGCATAACATGCTCATTAAGTCAACTGGTTACTCCAAATTGCCCTTAAGTATGATTGTAAGTATAAATGGTTGTCTGTCTCTCTATGTGGCCCTGTGATTGGCTGGTGACTGGTTCAGGGTGTACCCAGAGCAGTGGAAAGAGAGAGTGGTGCCATTGAGGGGTCAGAACATATGTATATATATAAATATATATATATATATATAGATAGATATAGATATAGATATATATATACATATACATATATATATACACACACACACACACACACACATATATATATATATATATACGTATACCTCTGGACCGATACAAAGTGGACGTCCGCGGTGGAGGTGAAACATCATGGAGGGGTAAATATTATGCCTCGAAATGGCAGCAAGATTTGGGCTGATGTCTAAATGGCTATCTGTCTCTAAATGCCAGTGACATTACAGTACATTTCAGGGACAGAGCAATAATAATAATAATTGAATTATTAGCAAATTATTGAAGGATTGACGTTGTTGATAGTGTTATGGGTTAGTTGTAACATTGCTTGTAACACCCAAAGGAAGGCTTGCTGTTTCACATTGTTTATAGATCGTATATGTCCTGGTGCCAAGGTCATTTCTATTCAGACATTTTGAGGATCAAACATAAAAGTACCTTGCACAGCAGCAAGACCTGCATGATTCAGTGCCTGTAATCATGCAGATTCATCTTGCCAAGCTCCAATCTACAATGATTTTGCTCTGCCCAAAGTGGCACGGCCCAATCAGAGTCTTTTAGATCAGGAAGAAGAGGGAGCTATAAGTGAGACGACGGCAGGAAGTGACTGCTCCCTGCAGCAGGACTGCTTTAAAGCTTTGACTTTTGTATGTATTATGCCAGGATCCTTTTCTATAGAGTCAACGGGAGGGCCACTGTTTTGATTTTTTATCAAATCTAATATGGTGTAACATTGATAAATAATGTAAAATTAAGGACTGAAAATGTTTTTAAAGTAACAAAACTTGGTATTATTACAGAAGTCATTAAGGAAAATGTAAGAAAAAAACTCCTGAGTTGATTTTTATGATATGGCTCACATTATAAAGTTACACAGTTGTAACTCAGCTGCTTGTATCAGCACGTTCCTTATTGGCAGCATATTCCTGAATACTTTCCATAAGAACACATAACTCGAAAAGGCAGGGCAGCCTTGTGGTAGGTTTGAGAAGTGTTTTTATATTATCTGTTATAAAAATGACAGTGTCAACTTCAACTGTGTGTAATTTGTGTTAAAAGATTGAAGAAATCATTCTTGTATAGCTTCACAGCATCTTTTTACAAGTTGTTAAACAATAAATATGACCTTTAACAGATAACATTTTTACTACAGAGGCTGCTGATGATATTTATTCGTTTATTTATCCTTTTATGATGGGCAAGAGCAGCTGGTCACATGCGGCCCTTCTCACTAAATGTGACCCACCAGTCAGTTTTAAATCTCTAAAATTTTAATCATAAAATATGACACACATTTCAGTCTGATTTGCCTCGCATGTACAATGGTAAATGCATTATAACATAAGAAATGTCAACATTTCTGTAGTTTCATGTTTTGAAATTTAGGAGAAACAAGTAGATAAGGATTGTTGTAATGGTTTCTGTGAAGGTTTTGATAAAGCATTGCCAAATGCAGTTTGAAAAAAAGGACAGTAAATTAAACTTCAGACACCAGTAGTTCATTGAACTGGAAATGAAAACCTTTAATTGATTTTAATTCAATGTTAAGCTCACTGAAAAGAGCTTTCCTTTTTTTTCTTTTAGTTCAAAATATTAATGTTGGCATAATTAATTCTGATAAAAGATAATTATCTTTGCTTGCAGGAAGTGACCTTGCCTCTCCATAATTACCAGTTTTCAGGAAATTAAAAAAACTAAATAACTGTAACTAAAATAAAACACAGTTTTGTAATACTATAATTGATAATACATAAACAAATTGACAACTTTATTTTCTACTATTTAGTAGAAAATCAACCTATTTATCTTTTAATATAACCCTGAAAGATTAAAAGGATGATTGATTTATGAAAAAAGAAATTATGAAAAACGACATAGGAGTTTCTGCCATGCATAATACTTTTTTTTCGATTACAGTCATTTTAAATTGTCTTATCTAGCATCTACATCAATTTGTAACCATTTAGCCCTGTGGAAGTAAGAACACTATCGCTGCCTTCATTGTCACCGAAGTGGCCAACCCTGATGGAAGATACTGACATGAAAAATGTAACACTTCAAGAAAACTTGTGAAAAGTAAACTGAGTCAAAGCATGCTCACAAAATTAAGACTTAACTTAACTGACAAATTAGCTTTAAAAATTCATCTAAACAAAAGTTAAAAAATAAAACATGGAACAAAATCAACATGAAAATGGAAACTTAATTTAAATCCAAAACATATAGCCTTAGTAACTCAGCACAGTAAATTCAGCTGTTTCCCTTTGAAGTGAAAAACTAAAAAGGAAAAAGATCACATGTGTAACAGCATGGGGGTCTGTTCGTTTTCATTGCATGGGTAACTTGCATATCTGTGAAGGCACCATTAATGCTGAAAAGTACATACAGGTTTTGGAGTAATGCATTTTCATGGAAAACCCTTATTGTTTTAGTGAAACAATGCCAAGACACATTCTGCACGTGTTACAACAATGTTCTTACAGTTAGTAAGAACATTGTTTTAATTAGTGTGCTCAGTGCCCAAACTCTTACCGATTGTTGTTAAAGGGAAAGGTGATGTAACACAGTGGTAAATATACACCTGTCCCAGTTTTTTTGGAACATTGCAGGCATCGACGTCAAAATTAGTGAATATTTGAAAGAAAAAAAAAAACAAAGTTTATCAGTATGAACATTAAATGTCTTTTTACTATATACAATTGAATTTAGACTGAGACGGATTTGCAATTCATTTTGCACAAAATCTCAACTCCATTGGAATTGGGGTTGGTATAGATTAAAGATATATGCCAACTTTTTTTTTCTTTTCTTCTTTTTGTATGTCTTGCCTCACTCCCGAGTCCATGACAAGCAGATAGACACCATTCTTTCAAGTGTGTGTGCTGTGACAAGGAAGAGATGGGCGGAGCTCGCCCACCACAAATTAGTTTAGCTCAAACACTGGGAGTCAATGGGTAGCTTTAGCCTGCCTCTGCCTACAGTCATCAGATAAACTCTTCAGCAACTCTATGGTTCTGTGTGTTTGTTGTGGCTTGGTTTTTTACTGCATTATGTTACATTATGTATTTTTAGACTAAGATTAGCACTTACTGTAATTTTTTGAAAGAAACACACATGAAACGTAACTGCAGGGCACATACACAAACCACTGTGGACATGCTTGTTGACATACTAACAAGCACGTCCATGGGGTTTGGTTGTGGTTTGGCTAAGTATGTATTTCTTTTGAAAATTAATAAAGTGCTAATCTTAGTCAAAAAATAGATAACATAAGATAATGCAGAAAAAAAAGAGTCACAGCCAGCACACAGGACCATTTAGAGTTGCTGAAGAGTTTATCTGATGACTGTAGGTAGAGGCAGGCTAACACTACCCACTGACTCCTAGAATTTGAGCTAAGCTAATTAGCTGTGGGCGAGCTTTACCCCTCTCTTCCTTGTTACTGCACTCATAGTCGAAAGAATGGTGTCTATCTGCTTGTCATGGACTCAGGAGTGAGGCAAGACATAATAAGAAAAAAAAATGTTGGCATAACCCCCTAAGTCTCTTTCTGACACAATATCCAATACCAGCATAAATCTCACTTAACGGATGTGGATTTGTTTTAGAATCTAACTCCTTTTATTTATGAATTCTTAAATAATAGGTTATGGTGATATAATAACCTATTATAAATTGCCAAATTCAATTTTAACAGTTTAATAATTAAAATCTTGTGTTTATAGTGTACTGAATTGAATAGGTCAAAGAGGATTTACAAATCAATTTATTCTGCTTTTATTAACATTTTTAACAACATTCATTCACTTCACTATTATTTATTGGTCCCCAATGGGGCAGTTAGCTGTGCAGCTGTAAAGCAGCGGTAGGAGCAGAACATAGAATATACATAAAACTTTAGCACAAATACATAAACTGAAAAAATAGCAGGTAATAAATAAATCTGAATATTCAGTCAATAGCAGAAAAAATAATCAGGAAAGATAAATTGCAGAAAATAAGTGATAAAAGAAATAGATAAAAACTACTGAGTGCAAAGTATAAAATATGTGAAATAAAAGATTGAATGAACAGAAGACCCTTAATTTAAGACAGGACAGTTGCAGATACACTAGGCTACATTTTCCTCCCTGAATTCAGTGGGAGATGGCAGAAGGTAGCCCACAAATGAATGTTTATAAGTTATTTTTTGCAAGTTGAAGTCTGAGTAGTGAGCCAAATGGAAGAAACTGAAACTGTTGATGTAAAAGGTGAGAATAGTCAGACAAGATGGATTCTGCTTTCTTCAGCAGGTGTTTGTTGAAAAGATCATGTAATGTTTCTTGAGCAGTGCCATTAATAACCTTGTTGAGTACATTTTTCTGCTTGACCTTCAAGGACTGAAACCAGCAGATAAAAGAAAGGGTAATCACAGTATAAGAACAATAAAACATAGTAACATAGTCATCCGCCATTGGAATTGGTGTTTTTAAAGTCAAATCCAAAAAGTATAACCAAGATAAGTCAGCACAATAAATCTGCCTGTTTACTCTTGTATGACTCGTTGTACCTTAAGACATAAAACACCACCTTAAAGTCTTGTGAGCTTTTGTTGATTCAATCCTTTGTCTTGAGACTGAGTTGGTGGTGTGGTTCAGCTCAGCCACTGTGGTCTGTTTTTAGAGGTGGGTGTGTGCAGAAGGGGGTGTTGTGTCAGCTGGGTGGGTGTGCACACAACCCAAAATAAGGATCACGTGTACGCCTGAGCAGTGCGCAGCTGAGAAACAGCGCCCTCTGTCGGAGCACGGCGGTATGGCAAAAATAACAGCACCTCAGGACTGAACCAATCGGCTGACGGTGAGGCGATTCAACAACGGATTTCCAGTAAAACTCGTCTGAATACCATTAAAAAAGTCGTAATATTTTTCAAGAATCGCAATAACAGTTCTAAAACATGGGAGTAGTTAAAGCCCCCCAATTGCTTGTGTTTTGACGGCATTTAAATGGCTTGTTTTGTTCCCCCAGCCTTCAAAGAGGTGGTTCGGTCCAGTAGTATTGAAGGCAGAGCTGAAAAACCGTTTGTTTTCACCGAGAGGAAGGAGCTGCTGAATCCGCCGCCGCACAAACACTTTTCCAGAAACGGTCGCCACATTAGTTTAAACGCGGTTGGTCCTCGGACAAAAGCTTTCTCAACTCGCCATGGCTCTGTGCGGGGGTGTCGGAGCCATGGCTCTACCCAGCGAGCTTATCGTACACATATTCTCCTTTCTGTCCGACCGGGACAAGCTGCGGGCCTCGGCTGTGTGCTCTCGGTGGAGGGAGTGTCTCTTCTACCCCGCGCTGTGGACCGAGCTCCGGCTGCGGATAGGTGGAGGTGGGTGTAACGGCTCCGGCTCCGAGGACAGCCCGAGACTGGAGTTCCTCATGCGGAAGTTCGGCTCCTTCGTGCGGGAGCTGCAACTGGAACTTGCACCGGTGGAAAGCTACCTTACCCCTCTCAACAGCGACCCTTCAGCCACCAGGATGGAGCAGCCCCCCGGCGCCGATAACGACCCGCAGCTCTCGGAGCGATGGAGGGACGCCATGGCTACCTATTTGGACCAGGTGCTGTGTGTGCTCAGCAGCATCCGCAACAACAGGTAATGAGGCATTCATGGCCCGGAAAGAAACAAAAAGACTTTTAATGTAAGAAGTACTATGGTCAAACCCTCGCTTTGTTGCTATGTTACTTGATTTGTTGCGTCGCATTAAGCTAGTAGCAGGCTAACGTTAGCTTAGTTAGCTATAAACAAACTGACATTAGCAGTTACGTAATCGGGTCATGTCTTTGCAGCAGAGTCAGTAACGTTATCTTCAGAACTCTAACGAGGTGTTTACACTGCTTTACAGCTTATTTTACCAATGAGGGGCGATTTAAGGGATTTGTAATACCTTAACTCGGCTAGTATTTACCTAAAAGAAGGCTCAGACCCACGCTGGTTTGCGACTCTTTTGTTTCCAGCGCGGTTTTCTGTGTTATACTGGTGTTTTCATGGCAGCAGAAACAATGCAGCACTGGTGCTGGTTAGAAAAGGCTTTGTTGACTCTGACGTGCTGATATCAGCACTGACAGACATACAGACGTGTGTATATACATAGCACTGGTATATCGTTGCATCCTGGAGGGTGAAAGCACATCCAGTCCCCTTGCTATTGACTCCTGTAGGAGTTCACTGCTCCTAAATACTGAACTTTGATGTGAGGTCTCTTTTGTTCAGCCAGAGCTGCTTCACTTACACCTTCTCCCACATTCCCTTTTATTATCAACAGGGCTTTGTCGTATGGGAATAGCAGCATTTCTGAAAAGCTTTGCTGCTCATGTCTCAGTTCTGCTGAGGGCTAAAACCTTTCTCTGTTTTCCACTGTCCTCATAGAGAGCAGTCCAGACTGATTCTACACAGAAGACTCACTGATACACCTCAGAGTAGGGATGTACAGATTCACCAGATTTTACATCAGTATTTTTTCTTATCTGTTAAAGGGCCCACACATGAAGATAAAAAAATCAGGCATTGAGCATTTCAGGTCGTACTGTGTGTGGTGTGCTCTGATAATCTCAACGCAGCACACCACACACATAATTATTCTGTCTCACCACTTATCTAGAATCTAGTCCTCCAAGCCAGAATTCTTGCATGATTTAACAAAAACTAAATCAAGCAACAACCATATTTGTGTATGTCTATGGCAACATGTGTATGAAAACGCAACACGCAAGATGGGAGAGGACGTGCGAGAGAAGGGAATGATGGTGGTCTTGGGTCTATTTTTGACGGAAAAATCCTGAACTACAAAAGAAAAAGAAAAGATTGAGGAAGAAATCCCGGAGACAGTGTGAACACGTAAGCTGGTCCTCCATTTCTGAGGTCCATCCAACTATATGTTTATGTTTCAGGTCGGCCATGCTGTTTTTATTTACGCCTGCTTCCTTGTTCCTCAGTCAGCTCACTTCTTGATTGGCCCACACACGTGAAGATTTTTGGTCCTAAATGTTGAAAAAGTTTAATATTTACCATTTTTATGCTCCAAACCATTTCTGAGCCGATTATTGGGACAAATTCACTCTTAACACACCTCAGACCACAGGATAATCTTATAGGACAATCTTGTAAACAGAAGATAATCTGGTGTTTGTCGTCTTTGGTCAGGAAGAGGAAAGTTGGGACAAAACAGCCAAATAATCTTTATGTGTGTACCCTGCTGAACACGTTTGGTTCAGGCCACACAAACTCTGTTTTGCTTATTAGTATTATTCGGTTGACTTGGGTCAGTGTGGAGTTTCACAGGAGCTCTGGTGGAGACCAAAGAACCAATTTCTAGTCCGCTAAAGCACAGCTTTTAAGTGGACCAGAGTTCGGTCCGCAGTGGGTTGAACACAACCCTATCCAAACAAGGCAAGCAAACCAAAAGGGAGTGAGTTGTGGCTTGGATTTGGCCAAATAGAGTAGTGCAGGGATGGCTTATTTTTGTAGGTTAACATAGGAGTTAGCATCCTGCTGGATCCCTTGACCATTAGACCTCTAAAGGTGCATTCCATTTACACTGGGACTGGGAAGAGGGGAACGGAAATTACGTCACATCCCAGCTAGGCGCGTTCCAGTTAGGAGCTGGTAAGGTTGGGCTTTGAAGTGATAAAGTCGGACCAAAGGGGCCATTCCCAGTAAATTTAATTTAATTTGCAACTGGGACTATCCTTGTTGCAGCTTTTTCGATTGTCAACTGGTGGTGAGGATTCTCAGACTTCCTGACTCAGAATTTGTTTGTCTTAAGGCTGACTTTTCAGTGTTTTTGATCCTTGATGATAATAAGCTCTTTAGTGGACAAAATATTATGAAACTTCGATATTCTGCTCTTTGTGATATCTTATTAAACAAGCCTACTGTTCATGATGTTATAAACTTTATCGGTTAGAGTGAAAAGCTTTTCATAAGATACTATGAAACAAAAACATGGCTTTTCAACTAAGAAGTAACCACAATATTTCCTGTGTATAATTCCTTATTTTGACCTATTTGAGAATTTCCTCATGATTAAGTTGGTCCTCACGGCTGTGGCAGTAGTTAATGTAAATAATTGATTATTTTAAAAAAAATCAGAAATGTTTGCTGCTGGACCTCCCGCCATCTTTGTAGTCCTTGTTAACAGTTAGCTAGCAACCATCATTTTAAACACAAAACTATGAATTGCAGCTCACAACTAGTCCACATCAGGTGCATCTTATTATTTCCCATTAAACATGGAAATCTCTTGTGATCAATATGCGACTTTTTAGGCACTTTTACAAAACTATTATTCTCATTCCCATTTAATCTGGAGGGCTTGGGAACCAGGAGGTGTTAAATGCTAACTCACTTATGTGTTTTTTGGACCCATTCCTGCATCCCTCTATATCAAAGCAGTAAGAAAGCTAACATGTTGTACCTGAAACAAAGCACAACAGAATACACACCTGTGTTCTTTGGGTGTATATACTTGGGGACGTGGGGGGCACATGCTGACGCACAGTACTGCCACTTAGACTGCTGTAAGGTCACCCTAAGAATGTTTTGTGCAGAATCAGGGGAGTCACACTGTCAAAAACATGATACTCCTGGTGTTTCACAGTGTTGTTGGTGTTCCCTATCTAGCCTGAATTCATACAGTGGGTTGTGCTGTTGGTATCCTGTTGTAAATAAGGCCACTCTGAACTTAAGCAAAAGGAACTGAAAGGGAATTGTTCCACACAGGAAAATATTTTTGATTGTTAAAACAAGTAGAAACTGGTTCTCAACTGGAGCCCGCTCTTGATTCCTATTTCTTCTTATGGATCTTGATAGCACTCACTTTTGAATCTTGGTTTATTTGTTAGTAGCACTGAACTGGAGAGATCCATGATACTCACTCTTTACTGCATATGTTAAAGGTAAAGTGTATAATACTGAAAATATGACCCATCCAGACAAACCTCAATGTCAGGATGCCCAAGGGCTGTCACCAAATACTCAATATTCAAATATCTGCTCAATCTTCACATTTTCAAACTGTAAATATACATTTTAATGTAGAATATTCAGTACTTAGAACGTTAGGAAACTGGGAGCAGTGAACCATTAGATCTGACAGAGCGCGCTTCCAGCGTAACCTGACTCTTTGACCTCTTGACCCTTAAAACAAGGAAGTACACCTAAAGAAAATTGAAAATAAGAAAAGCCACTCCAAGCCAGCTGACAAAACATCTGAGGAGCGGGGCATGGAGGCACATTGGGCTCCACACCGCCAAAATTAAAAACAAAGACTGGGTTGTGTGTTGATTATGTGCAAAGCAGCTGGCCTACTCCTCATCCAAGACAAATCTAAAGACCTTCCACCTAAGTGGGTGGGGATAGGGGGATATTAAATACCTTCAGTTATTAGCATGTATCCTTGAAAACTGTTCAAATTGATCTTTTGGGAGCCTTAGTGTGCCCACAGGGTAGCTTCATTTTTATGTGGTTGAAGTTGTATGCACAGAGTTACTCAGCAATTAGAAAAAAATATCTGACAACAGTTTTTTTTTTCAACGTAGCCCTTATTTTTAAGTTTTGTCAGTTGATTTGATCCTTCTGATTCTTTATAGATCATGCATTATATGTCCACCAAATTTAGATTTTCATTTGACCACCATTGATTCAACACTGCTGTTTTAGGTTCAGACTAAAAACTTATCAGAGTTGATAACTTGGTCTTATTTTTTTAGCAGTGCACACACAAAGTAGCTGCACAAGACCGCTGATGGTTTCACTGCAGAGGTATTTTGTGAAGCTTAACTCTCAGCTGATTTCAGGAAGTGGGCACCATGACCTTTGATACACACACTGTCCAGTGTGTTGACAATAAAAGCATGTGTGTGTGAATACATGGCACGCCTGTGGTTGATAAACCTTCTCAGCATTTTGATCTTCAAGGTTGACATTTTTCTAACATTTGCTTGTATGATAAATGTTTATTAATAGGTAAGTATGGAGTACAGAGAAAAATGACAGTAACTAAAGGTTTGCTGTAACTAAATAGGAAAGTGAAGAAAGCTTTATCAAAGCATTATGCACAATCAGGGTCTGAAATTAACACCTGCCAAGCACCAATGGCAGGTAGATTTTCCATTTGGCAAGTAAATCTCTTGAGGGTTATGCACCAAATGTTGTGTAAATGTTTGTTCTCAAACAGTTATACAAAGAAGCATGAGGAAAATAAGATTACCTTCACAGCGTGTAACGAAGACGGTCAATTTAAACCATCGAGTCAACTCCTTTGGGTTTATCATAGCAGGTATCCTGCTGCCCGCTGCTGGAAACTTTTCGGCACAGACTCTGTTAAAAAATACTGCATTACTAACTGATTTTTCTTTATTTTGGCCTGTAAAAAATCTACATTGCTAGTAATATTTCTTAATCTACCCACCAACTTGACCTGTGTTCAAAAAGCTAATTACAGACTGTGCACAAGTACAAGAAGTGCTCAAGCCAGAGTGTCTGCAGGGTTGTTTAAAGTTTTAACAGTGATAAATCAATTTAGCAAAAACACACAACAGTGTTTTATAGTCTGCAAGTGTTTCTGACACTTAGAGACTACAATATTTATGTTACTCTGATAATATCTTGCCATTTTCAGGAATGCATGTGTAGAAGCTTGGCTAAATGGGGGCTCCACACTTTTGCAGAGGATTATTCCTAACAGCCTAGCCAAGCCGAGTTTTATGCTGCGTTCCATTTACATCAGAACTGGGAAGAGGGGAGTGGGAATGACGTCATCACCGAGTTATCAGCGTTAAGTTATAAAGTCGGAAAAAAACGTGCAGGTCTACCAGGCTATTGTTAGCCGTATTCCACATAAAGAATGTAAATAACACTATAGCAGCATTTCCATATATATACGTCAAACAATACTGCATACGGCTGATTTAGTGCGACAAACGCTAGTCAGAAGAGCTAATAAACAGAATATTACAGGAGCTTAATATCTGTTTACACTGGGGGCAGCCGTCTTCGATTGTCAAACTCCAGGGTGCTGAGGATCCCCTGACTTCCCAATATTCCAACCTCAGGGGCCATTACTTCAGAAGGATTTCACGTCATGAGATTTTTCTCTAATATTAACAATATTAGCTCAAAGTCCTTTGCATCACTTACACTTCTTCGTAACAGAAATATTAAGCACGTCATTACTCTTCTGTTGACAAAGGTTACAGTCTAACTTGGCTGAGAACCAAATATAGTCATAAAAGAATTACCTAAAAGGATGTCTCCCTGTCTGTAATTGCTCAGTCAACATGTATAAAAGCCTTTGATAATGTGATTTAATAATCTGGGTCTAAAACACATGTGGTGCTTTTCTATCTGTGTTACATTTATTTTTATTTATTTTTTATTTAGTAGTGCAAAAGTGTGACAGTGAAACAAGTGCAACGGAACAAGACAACAGGGGTATTTCACAAAACCTAGATAGGGGATTAAGCCGGGATTTTCTAGTTATCCTGGATGAATTTAGCTGTGATTTGGTTTCACGAAAGTGAAGGCACATAAGTTACCATGGAGATTTATTCTAAGCAGCTAGCCTGCACCTGACCAGGCTAAGAGATTCAGTCAGCAGCGCCCTCATCTGAAATTAGCATGTTTCTGACTGTTATCATAATGATAATGACTTTAAGATGTACAGGAATGATGTTAATGATACATTTTATTTAAAAATGCTTTTCAAAGAACTCAAAGACAATTTAAATTGAGGATAAAAGAGAAAAATAGGATTTAAACTAAAAGCAAACACAAATCACTTGAGTAACTAAAGCAAATTATTAAAATATCCCATATTTCCTGTGTAGCCTATTTTGTTAAGGCTACACAGGCTTTTGTTACAAAACAAAAACAAAACATTGTGTTCATATTTCATCATACCTATTTAACATGATGGTTTTTAGTTCATATTATGTTATCATCATTTATTACTTAGCAAATCCTAAAATTTTTGCCATAGCTCTGGGCCTCTTCTCTCACATACAATAATAAAAAAAACAGGCATCATTGTTTGTAATTGCCAAAAAAAATGTAAAATTCAGCCATCTTTTGCTTCTGTTAACACTAATAAAATAACAATTATCTTAAAAAGAGTCCCTCTGAAGATTTATTAGAGGATATTAGTTTAATCCATGTTTTAGTTTTACCAAACAAACAGCATGTTAAAATAGTCTGCAATTTAAAACACAGGTTATACAGTAAGACAAATGTATGATCTCCAAAAGTTTTAAATCTTTTAAAAACTGATTATATGATTAACAAATATATTTTAAATGCTTAAAATGGTCCAAATGCCAGAAAGTTCTTTTTAGATATAGTTTCATTCATCATTTATCCTATAATTTTGATTTAAGAGTGATTTCTCCACTCTTTGGAACTTATTTATGTCTTCAAACAACACAAATGGACTATAATAATTATAAGGTGTGTATTCAAAAAAAGTAAGTACCGTAGTATCTATTTAAAAAATTTGCTCGTAAGATGCTTGTGCTGAGAAATTGGTCAGTGAACAGAGAGAGGCTGTAAATACACTTTGGCCAGTGGATGTATGTTTTAGGCTGCTCACGCATTCACGAGTTCTGATTTTATCTGCCACCCTTTCTCGCTCCTTATTGCAGTGGCTATATTTCTTTTTTTAAGGACATTTGATGTGTTTGACTTCCTGATAAGTTACCATCTGAAGCTGTTTTTTTTTTCATTTGGAGCGAAGTATGCGCATGCCTCTTGCCTGTTGCGATCAGTAAATCAGTGATCTACCTCACGGTCTTTTGAAGAAAGCCATGAATGAGCAGTTATCCTAAATAGTTTCATCTGGCTTGACCAAGCTGCTCCTTCTCATCCTGGATTGGCCTTCGTGAAACACATTAAGCCAGCGTGCTCAGAAGGGACTTGGTCAAGCCTGGCTTAGGTTGGTTATCCTGGATGTCTTAATTCCACTTTGGTGAAATACCCCTCAGACAAAACAAAGCATGATACAAAACAAATATTGTACAAAGATAGGGGATAAAATGGATTTGTATTTACAGTCTCAGCACGAGACTTAACCCTACATTTCAGGAGTGTATGCTTGAAACAGGTTTACCTGAAATATTCGGCTGGCTGCATTCATACATGCAGCTGACTAAGAAGAGTCTAAGGCCCTGTTTACACAACAATGTTGTCACCAGAAACAGAAAGGTTTTCCCTTTGCATTTTCAAAAGTGCTCCTCTTTCACATGGAGACATGAGAACGACTGAAAATGCTGTAGCATGCATGCCAGGCCAGTAGTTGGCGATGTAGGTTTGTAGTGAAACAGCAGCGTTACAACACGCATATGCTTTCCGGTGAAAACAAACTTCTAACAAACAACATTGGCAAGTGGACACACAGAGACGCAGGAGGAACAAATCTGTCTGGATATTTTTGTCTGGTTGACGGCCGAAGCTGTTGTTGTTGTTGTTCCTTAGGTGCAACCTTCATCTGAGAGAGTACTGCCCATGTGCCGCACGTCATCATTTTCCCAGAAAATGCTGATTCCTGTTTATGCGGATTCCAGGCATTTCAGGATGTGGGTTGTAAAGTTTTAGAATAATTGATATCACTATATTACTGATGTTGTAAACTTCTTAACCGTGGGTCTTTTCTGTTGCTGGAATAGCCTTATCAAATAATTTCAGTATAGAATTCTTGATTTACTTCTCGTATTTTATATTTTTTCTCTCTTTTCCTCAGAAACCTGCAGAAGCTGAGTCTTTATGGGGACACGTGTATCCTCCAGCAAGAGGGACTGCTAGACAGCTCCAACCTTCACCAAATTCACCAGGGGGACAAGAAGATTAATGAGTAAGCTCCAGCTAAACGCTTTGAAATAAGTTAATAATCATTCATGGGTGGTTTCTTGAGCTAGTCAATACAATGTAGATACACTTTAACTTTGTTTAAATACTGCGACATGCTCACATATTTAAAATGGATGAAGTGAAGAATGGTTAAGAGAGATCTTTCTGGGCATGCAGGCGGATGTTGGAGGTTACCATCATTATTATTATTATTATTATCTAAATAAAAGTTTGCAATAGGGCTGGGCAATATATCGTTTAAGTTTAATTATTTTCTGCAGAAGAAAACTTAGTTTTTCCTTGACTTCAATAGTAATTTGTTGCATTGTTTGAAAATATAAATACTGAAAATGTAGTTAGGCCTTTGTCATATTTTTGCACAAGCACATGTTTAGGCTTGTGTTTGTTTTGTAAATGAGAATAAAGATTGATCAGAGAGCTCAATATTAATATACTGTGGAAATACCTCAGCCCTTCAGTGTTTTGGAAGACAAACCTGCCTATGTTTGAACTACATAATCAATATATTATGTGACACACTTAAACTTTAAGAGGGAAATTCTGTTTGGTTTGGGAATATATTTTGACAACATAAAGGCAAAATTTGATTCTTGTCATTCTTGTGTCACTGGCAGGTTGTTTTTATTTTTTTTTGAGGGGGAAAAGTTGATTTAAAATCGTAAATCGAGTGTTGTGGGGAAAAAAATCAGGGATTTTATTTTTAGGTCATATTTCCCAGCCCTAGTTTTGTGATCTGGTCTGGAATTGACAACAGTGGATAATTTGCTAAGGGGTTTCAGAAAAGTCGAGTACTTCTCAAAATGAGCAGAACTTCTTGATCATTCTTTTATTATCTAACAAGATGGCCCACAGTTTAGACTTTTAGACTGTGAGTCTGCATTATTTGCGTGTTTCAAAGGAAATATAATCTTGGGCTTGATCAATCTTATTTGCACACTGACCCCAAAATATTTGTCTGTCATTATTCGCTATTATTCCACGCTCATGCTGTGGGTTTAAATCATGGAACACAATAGACAAGGACAAGCACACCGTCTTATAAGATTTTATTTAAAAAGTTGCAATCTCTCTGCACCAAGTGTTTTTAAGACTTGGTTCAACACTGTTAAGCATAACACAAAATGTCTGTGTGAGAGGTGGATGGATCAGGATAGAAACGATTTTTGAACTGAATTAAAAAACTCAGTGGATCCCACCTGGTGTGTAAGGTTTGTGTCTGTGAAGTTTTTTATCAGTTCCTGTGTCCAAAAAATGCATCTGAATAAAACCCTCAGTGTGTAGAGACCTTCACTGGCCTCAAAACAGCACTGGCCTCGGCGTATCCACATCAACACTTGACAGCTGTCTGTCAGCCTGACGCTGCATGATCTTGACTCATCTGGAACATTCGAGATGCAGCTTTGCAAAGTCTTATGAGTCACCACATACACAGTGGTGCACAAAAAATGAGCAGCCCTCATCAAATATCTCAATATTAAAGAGACTGATTTGTCGTTTAGTTTATTAGTTTATTTGTCAGGGGCCATTCACAACGAAACTGCTGAGCCAGAGTTAGCTGGAAAGCTAATTTACATTTGTGGTCACTGGGCAGGAAGTTTAACCTAAACAATAGAGCCCAGGTCATCTGTGACACAAGGAAGAACTAAATCCTTCTGCCTGAAAACACAGGTCGCTCTCCTGTTTTACAGTTTTACCACACTGAAGAGGGAAAGGTCCACGCTGCAGAGTTAAGGGTTTCTTTTAAAAAGCATGATCACAAAGGCCAGGAGCCATGTGATTTACTTATTCGAGCTTTAATTAGTCAGGTGAACATAATTCCAAGGTTGACCCACTAATTCTGAAGTTATTTCATGCTTTCTAAAGTATGTCTCCAAGCAGACTTGCTGCAGGAATTTGGCCATGTGTTCCTGTAAAAGTTTGCCAAGGCTGTGAGATTTAGGGTTGTTGTCTTTCAGAAAGACAATTATTCAAAGAATGACCTTTTTACTTTTTTATTGCTGGAAACATGTATATAAAGTTCACTATTATTGAATAGAGCCGAACAATAGAAACAAAAAATCACTGTATGTATATGTATTTGTTAAGAGCTGTGGCTTAAACTGAATTTGTTGCTCTAACTGATAGCATTAATATTTTTTTTCAGAGCATTTACAGCATTAGAAAGCTTCTTTAAATCATCTTGGACCCAAATTAGCAACTCGGGGGTCCAACACACATTTAGAACAGCTTTGTAAGTTATTGTCAGAGTTTGGATTAAGACAGATCATATGTATTTCTTTGACTACACAGTATATGATAAAAACACATACTGAATAAGAGACTCAAGCGCACTTAATGTGCTGATATCTGCAAACATTAAACATGCATAAGACAGAGCATGTTTCCCACATTGCTGTATATGAACGCACATTCATCATAAACACAAAGTACTCCACATGGTGATCCACTTACCTGTTAATGAGTGTCTGTGTCTTTTTTCTTGGATGCCAAAAGAGCATCTGAGTGGTGTGACTATTGGTGTGACAACAGCACATCAGGAGTTGTTGGGAAGGGAACATTAAAATCTACATCCTGGCACAAAAAAACACAGGTGATGGTGCTGGCTTTGGTAACTGACCACCACTATTACTTAATTAGCTTGAAGTCAAGATCTAGAAGACTAAGAAAGGTGTCCACACCTTCTGTGAATTTTACATCAATTTCATGTCTTCCCAAAACAACAAATGACAAAAGCATCAGCACTCGCAATTAAAGTCATGACTTTTATTAAAGTTACAAAAACAAACTCGTTTTGGCCCTGTTGCTGCGTTCATTTTGTTGCATTTTTGAGTCAGCACCGACAAAAAGTGTATTGTTTTTTCGAATAGAACCCGCAATTACTTTAGGAATTCCCAAGAAAACAAAAAAGCGTTGGCGATTTATTGATGACAGTGTTGCGCGCCTTGTTTCGCTCATTTTTTTTTTAGGTTTTGTCCTGTGTGGTAGACGTTTCAGTGTTTGTTGTTAAAATAATGGCCACAAACCCACAATGTCAAACCTAAAGAAATATTAGTACTTCAGTATCATCAATATTATTGTTGTTTTTAGTGATACAGATTATATTTACTATGCATTAAGTTTTTTAAACAGATTTTCTCCATGTGCTTGTTTTCAAAACATTCAGTATGCAACAATGTTAATAGATTATTGTGATGATGTAAAAATCATGAAGTAATTTTGTATAAAAATGGTGAACTTGATTTTAAGAAAAACAGACTTAGCTACTGATTGGGACACAAAAATTAAATTTAAATGACAAAACCAACTGGGTAAATTTGCAAGAAAGAAGCATTTAAACAACACAAAGGAAATACAAGAAACTTAAACCAGGACTGCTCAAGTACAGAAAAAAATTAAAATCATGATTATTTTGATTGATATTGAGATCTTTGTTATTAGGCACATTTACTCAGTGATTTTACCACATCTGTGTAAGGACTGTAAAGTAGAGAAATACATCTCATTGCATTCAGATGCAGTTTCACCTGTATAACAAATCTTTACTCATTGTTTTGCCTTAAAACATTGTGAAATTAATTAATAATTATAATGTAATATAATTGATAGAAGAAATAAACATGTTTCAATCACTTTTTCTTTTACAGGCTCTACAATGAATGACAAACATTGATCAAATTGTTTGAAAGTCCTCAGGATTTCTGCTTTGATAAAATTATCTCATTGACATCGATCTAATTAAAAACATGGACCTTATGGACATACAGGCACAAAAAAACCTGCAGGCAAAGAAAGTAAACAGGGAGTGAAGAGGGACATATCTAATAAAGACAACCACTGTTATTATCATGTCATTGTTTAAACATCCTGCACATCACCTTTGTAATTTAAAACTTGTGTTTTGTTGTAAACGGGTTTACCACAGTGGTGATGAAGCCCTGGGGGTGTTGACAGGCACAGAGCAGTGCAGTGAGCCTCGGCAGTGTTACTCTGAGCACACACTCTTTAGTTTCTGTCTTCACCCACACGGCAGAGCGAGCATGGCATGCAGTTCTTTGATAATGACTAATCTTTTTTGGAGTCATGGGCAGCTGTAATCACAATCTGTGATCATAACTCAAAGTCTGTAAAGCCATCAGCACTAGTGATAATATTTTTGTTTTGCCATAATGCAGCAGCCTCTATAGGCCACAGAAAAAGCAGGCTTGCCTGTTAAAAGTGGGCCACTGAAATACCATATAAATGACAAAGACCAGCAGAATAGAGCTGCAAGAGAAAAGCATTTATATAGCACAAAGAAAACTTGAGAAAATTAAACTCTGTCAGATACAACGCTTGGAGTTACTTTGAGAAAATGATGGAATGTTAACAAGGAAACTAAGCGGGGAGTGAAAAAAAGTCCAGAAATTCTTGAGGCTAAACTAAACATTGTCAGGATGTGTCAGATTTGTCCAAATTTACCAAGCAGGTTATCAGATCATCTCTCAGATCTTCCAATAATAACAGGTGATTGTTACAGACAACCACAGCAATATTTTATGTGTTCGGAAGACAAGGACAGAGAGCATGCTTTGTTCATTTTGAAAAACTCTCAAAACAGGACTAGAAAAACAAGAAAAGAGCTCCAGGAAGTGGTTGCAAGCTGTGATATTTGCATGAGGGTTTCCTGGGTTCTTACTTTACACCTAAACTCTTCAAAAACAATACCGTAACAATTTAAAGTATGTGAAAAGTTGTAAGATTGAAAAATCAAATTGTATCTTCTTGCTTCTTATTCATGGTATCATCATGGTTTTGTTGCTCTTAAAATTAATAAAGTGGAACAATCAATTAAATAAATGTCAGATATAAAGGGGTATCTACAGTCCAAGTAATTTCAGACTTTTTAAGAGTGTAATAAAAGTTGAAAGATTATTTAATAAGCATTGACCACATGAAGATTAAACTTGAAGTTGTTTGTCTCATGTCATGCTTTCTGTTATGAAAGAACCAAAATATTATAATATAATTTCTATTCGTCATCTAGATCACAATTTTTATCGCTGTAGATGTCTGTCTGCACCAACATTTAGCATAACTTTCCTTCTAGTGTTTTCATGTAGAAGGGTATTTAAATTAGATTATCTGTAAGAGACAGCCCTCTTTGTTGCTTGAATGTAACTTCTAGAGCAGTAATTATTCTGGTTAAGTGAATTTCAGCATCTCCCTCCTCTGTATGACCTTTTCTCTGTGCTCTCTGCAGAATCCAGCAGCTGTTCATGGAGATGTTGTCCAACAGCAGACAGCTGCGGTGGTTGTCCTGCAGCTTCATGCTCGGTCTGGTCACTCCCTGCTCTTTAGCCTGTCTGTCAAATCCATCAGCTGAGACCCTCAAGCACCTCAGTTTGTTGGACCACCAGCTAGGTATGTGTTGTCTACACTTGTTTATATGCAGTGATAACTTTGATTAAAATACCAGGATTATTTTGATGCAGCTCCTGGCTGAAAAGTGTTTGGGATTTAAGTTTCTCTCATTAGAAACAGACCCAAGTTCACAAAGTCGTTTCTGGTTAGCACAAAAGTTTCTTATGTTGCACAAGAAACCATCTGATGTGCACCACGCTATTTTGTGTTCATGAGAAACTGTCTTGTGGGTGAGGGTTAGTTTCTGGTGCAGAGGAGTAGCTTTTATAATTTACCTTTGAGGGCCCCTGAGTTTAACCACATTCTTCCCTCTGAATTTTCAGGTCCACTCATCTCACCATCAGAGCTCGATCGTCTGTCTAATCTCAATTCTCTGGCTCTGGATTTCTCTGATTTGACGTCTGAGCTCTGCGGTCTGTTGGCGTCTCCGCGCAGAGTCCCACTACATCGTCTGTCGCTGCTGCTGAATGGCGCCGCCCTGGAATTCAAACCGTTGGAGGGAACAGCAACAGAGGACGATTGGAAAGCACTGGTAATACTGGCGCTATAGATCTGTCGTATTTTGTCCAATTTGATGACTCATGGGGAAGGAGGCCGGAGCGATTTCTTGTCTGGCCACATGGATTACAGTGTGTGCATGGGCATTGGCCACATTACAGGCCTAAGATAACAGCAGTGTGAGCAGAAGCATGTAGTGCTACTTGCTCTGAATTAAGTATTGGATACAAATTACAAGGTGAATAACTGTAATAACAATTTTAAAGTTTTAACCATTATGATAATTATTCATTTTATCAACACCAAGGAGAACAGCTAAGACTTGTTTTGCCTCTGTGGTTCAAATATTGACTAATCTTTATTTAAGACAGAGCCCTGAATTCAGGAAAATTGAAGCCTGACTCCAAGAGGAGAACTAAGTGGTGTGAGATTTGAAATGTGCCCTAGTGGGTTAGTAAGTAATATAAACCATGGTGTGGATCTGCTCATCTTACCAGCTTGGGGGCCACGCTGCATTGTCTGGAGGGTCCTCTAAAGTTGTGTGGAGTGAGTGTCAATCAGAGAAAAATTAACTCAATAACTGTAAAATCTAAAAGTTAAAAAGAAAAATTGCTCAAACTGTCTCCAAAAGTTTAAATAATTTATTGAAAAAGTCCAAATTTTAACAAATTTTGGTTATTTACATCAAATTTAAAATCAGGACAAAATTGTATTTAAAAATTCAAGGAAAAAAACAAGAACAAAAACTTTTAAAAAGTAAAAACCCCAAATACCATATCTCATGTGAGGCTTAAACCCACAAATCTTTCCAAAGTTTTAGGAGAGGGAGGCAAAGACCCAAAAGGATGAATCAAGGGTCAAACTGACATGAAGCTTGTCAAAAAAATATCTTGAAGCCCATCCTAGCTGAATTTTTTCCCCCTTCTTTTAGCTAACGGGTTCAAAAGTTTAAGATGGTGCCTCCCCCCACCGGAAACCTCTGCCAGACCTGTTAATGCCTGTCTGTTTGGTAAAATCCCCTAATACATGAGAAAACCACAACACCTATTTTCAAAGCTTAGCTGCCAGTTCAAGCTGCCTGCACATTTTCCACCTAACAAGCAATAAAACCACAACATGTTCACCCAAGTTTAAGGCCAACTAAACATCACTTACACTATCAAATGATACATGAATACAGTATGAGTAACACTGATGCAAAGTACAATAAATATATATAGTATAAAAATTTAAAACGAATAACATGGATGAAACAGAACAAATTCAACAGTTGCATACATATTTCAATTCTTTCAACTATCTTCAATTAAAGTCTGGTTGGTATCAGCATCAGGACTACGACTCCATCTGATGTGCAACTTAAGGTCGTAGGTGACACAGCTCCTGTCACAGAAAACTGAAATCAATATGACGTGCAAGGCTGATGCACCCATTTGTGAGGTGATCTTCATTGAGTGTCTTCCTGATTTCAGCAGCAGCTTGTCCCTGTGCTGAAATGCAGTAGCTCAACAAGGTGAAACTATTGTCATTTATATTAATGGGGTTATCACAATGAATTCAACTAAATATTATTTTGAACATCAGACTGAAAGTTCTATCTAATCTAGTCTACGTACTTTCCTCTATTTGTTAAAAGAAAGTCACAATATACAATATATTGCTGAAGAAAGAAATACCTTTTTACAGCTTCATTTCGTGACCCTGGCCTTCCTGCCTCCAGTTTTAAGTTTGTTAATTATCTTTGTTTAAAGTTGAACATTTTTGGTACCTTTTACTCTTAATTTTACATTTCAATACTGCATACTTTATACAATACAGTATCCTTTTTCAAATATTTTTTTTAAATTGGGGGAGATACTTTTCAGTTTATGTATGAGTAGGGATGTGTTTATATCTGTGTATTTGTATTTATGTTTGTAATTAATTATTGTATAGATTTATATTGATAAGGAAGCCAAAGAATATTTTATGGATAAGGGATGGGATTAAATAAGTATTACTTCTTCCCGCTCCTTTACAGATATGTAAATCATAGTTTTCATTTTCATTTTTTTTTTTCACCTTTTGTCAGTTTTGTATTGTGTTTTACGTTTGTCCACTATTGTATGATTACAGTAATCATTTATTTTATTATTATTATTATTTTTTTTTTACATGTCATGAAATAAAGTACTACTACTACATCCGGTAGTACCAAAGACTGTTTAAGATTTAAAAAGTAACAGATTTAGGCCCTGTGTCCATGGGCAGTGTTCTTTGCGCTTGCATTGCACTTTTTAAATCCAAAACCAGTGCAGTCCAGCATTCGCAGCACTCAGAAACCTGGGTGGAAAAACAGCCTTAGCGTCAGTTGATTTTTCTCGCCATGTTCTCAACGCTCTTTGTTCAATACCATTTAACTTCTGAGGGAGTCCCATGCGTGTCAGTGTCACTTTTCCCTCACTGACCTTTCAAAATCAAGAAGGGCGGGACTTCTGTGGTTTGCTTTGTAAACAACAATGTATATTCAGGTGTAATATCCTCTGTTATTTGCATGGAGTCTCAAAGTAGTTGTTAGATTTTTTTGGAAAAGTGACAGCGCTATTACACTGTCTAAGTAATGTAACTCCCCAGCCCGAGGATTTTTTAATGTGAGCATTAGACCCTGACACAAACAATAACACCCAGAGAAAGTCCTAAATAAGGAAATACAGACATTAAGCAGAATCCAGGGAAATATTTTATTTTGGATACTCTATATTTTAAAAAAATGTAATCCCCTTGCCTGTTTTGTTTGTTTGCAGTTTGTCTAATTTTGGTATGCAATACCCCCCCTTCAGTGCTGGGGATCACTGTAACCAAATCAATGAGTTGTGGACCAAGTGGTCATGATTTGTTGCTGTGGTTTCAAAACCATTATCAGTATCCTTTGAAATTAAAAAAAAAAAAAAAAAATTCTAGTCTTTACACACTCATCAGTCACGTCTCCTTGATCCTCTAGGTCCGTGTGAGTGCCAACCTGCGAGTGTACATGATGGCCTTGGAGGTTGACAGCTCTGAGCTCCTCAGAGTCCTAAAGCCAAGCCTTCCCCTGGAGCGCCTCCACCTCGACAGTTACAGCACACTGGTGTCAGACGCTGCTCTGGAGCTCATTTCTCAGCAGTACAACAAAACGCTGACGCACTTCATGCTCCTTAGGGATGACCCCGACTTCCCTGACCTCAGTGTCAATCGAAATGAAGACCCTCTCGTCCTTTTGGCGTGGAGATGTACTCAGCTGGCTGTACTGGTGATACATGGTGAGTTCAGCTTGTTGATATGTAGGTGACTTTGAGTTCAATCTGATCTTTGCTCAGGTGTCGGATCAGCCTTGCATCAGGCATCATAAACAGACTGTAATAAGGCAGAGCTATTTATCAGGTTTTACGTATTTATTAACATATTTCAAACAATTTAAAGGATAAAACAATATTGTCATTATTTAAAACCAAGAGATGCCAGGTCTAATTCTTTGGAAAGGGATTGTACCCATACACACCAATACATATAAAAGGAGAGATGTAAGTTTCAAAGAATGGGCGGCCATGACAGGTAGTAACTGAGAACCACTTGTGTCCACATATGTGAAAACAACCTTAAAGTGATATGACAACTTTCTTTTTTTTTGCTTGTGTCGTGCGTCACTCCCAAGTCCATGGCAAACAGAAAGACACCATTCTTTTGGCTGTGTGTGCAGTAACAAGAAAGAGATGGACAAAGCTCACCCACCGCTAATTAGCTTAGCTCAAACAGTGGGAGTTAGTGGGTAGTGTTAGCCTGCCTCTGCCTAGTGATCAGATAAACTTGCTTAAATGCAAATTGCCTGCAAATTTAAAAATGGCTCCCTCACAACTGCAAATCAGTTCTCAACGTTCACTTACTCGACTCATTTGCAAACGTCACGTCTGTAGCCCAAGCCACCACGGACGTAGGTCAACAAAACAAAGCCTCTGTTTAGGAGTAAAAGATAATGTGGTGACAGTAGAAGATAACGTAACATAATGCGGTTAAAAAAAACAAGTCACAACAAGCTCACAGGACTGTTAAGAGTTGCTGAAGAGTTTATCTGATGACTGTAGGCAGAGGCAGGTTAACACTTCCCATTGACTCCCAGTGTTTAAGCTAAGCTAATTACCGGTGGCCGAGCTCTGCCCATCTCTTCCTTGTGACTGCACGCACAGTCGAAATAATGGTGTCTTTCTGCTTGTCATTGACTCGGGAGTGAGGCAAGACATGAAAAAAAAAAGTTGTATCCCTTTTAAAAGACAGTGTTTTTCTCACACACTTTAACAGTTACGGTGACATTGTACAGCATACTTAATAAATCCCCCCTCATAAAGTAGTCTGGTCCCGCCCTCCTCACACGTCTCTCTATCTGCAGGTTACACGGTTTGGTCCCATAACTTGGTGGCCATCTCCCGGCTGCGAGGTTCCAGCCTTCGTGTCTTGACTGTCTCTGAGGAGAGCATCGACTTCGACCCGGACCAGTCTGTGTGCATGGAGGGCGACCCCGTCCACAACCTGGTCAAGGAGGTTTCTCTGGGCCTCGGCCGAGTCTGGCACCCTTGCCTGGATACCAGCCTGGTTTTGTCCGAACCCACCCAGCACTTCCACCGCGAGCTGCAGGCCTTCAGCATGGGTGTATAGGCAGGGATGGAACATCCAACACATCACTGCTTAAAGTCTGTCAAGACCAGGCCAGACCGACCTAGTCCAGGTCAGCTTAGACCTCCTGAAAAAGACCAAAAGCAGACCTAAGTGAGAAACCTAAACTGGATCTTGAAAAAATCTATGAGTTACATTTATGTGAACTGATGTGAGCTGATTGTTTTTATTTTACTTTTATTTTCTGTGTTTTTCTCACAGAGGTTTTAGCCAACCATCGAGCCCAACCTCTTTCCAAATGATTCCTGTTTTTCTTGCTTTGCCTCTTATTATCTAGTTAGCCATATTTAACCTTTTGATGTTACAAATATTCGATTATAGTTCAATATGCTTAGTTTAAATTTATCTAGTTCTGGCTCATACCAATCTGTGATAACTGACCACCGACTTGACTTATCACGGCCATTTTAAATTTGTCTGCTTCAATGCTGCTTCGAATGCCTTCTTTTCTGACGTGGCTCAGTCTGGTCTGGTCTTGATGGACAAGTTTTCAGAGCTCGATGTCTCTCCTTCACCTTAATAACCTCCAGAGCCTCTCTATCATTTGTTTCTTTATTTCTTTGACAGTTCTGTAATCTCTTCCTGCTCTGTGTATGATCTTGTTTTTCCTGTGTGGTGGTTCCCTTGCCTGTATAGGCTTCGTGTGTATTTAAATTCAGATATATAATCCTCCTGCTCACAGCTTGAACAGGGCAGGCGGGCGGGTTGAGGGTTGAGTGATGGACTGGTGAGATGGGGATGTGTGTTCTGACAGGAGCTACTAGCTTTAGTCGTGAAAGGATTTTTATTTTTTTTATTTTTTGAACTCCTGCTCTTTGTCAGTCTGTCAGCTTCACTCTGGCAACTTAAACTGATCAATCACTTCCTGGGTGACGTAACTTAAGCTGCTTCTGATGTTGCTCTGAAGGAGCATCTTGTTTGTTTATCTGTGTTTGTGAGAGCCATGCCAGCAGGGTGGGAATCTCCACAGTGATGTGGCTGATCAGGCAGGTGCTATTTTGAACAACAGCCATGTCAGTGCTTTGTCTCAGAGTCATTGTGATCATAAAGTATGGGGTGTTTCATAGCCAAATGGTTTTATTTAGGGATTATGAGCACCGTGCTGGTGGTGTTGAGGAGATTATTGTTACATGCTTGCAGCCAGCACACTTCCCACCTAGCTCTCTTAGCAGGAAACCTCATTAGTAGATGAAATAGGGAGTCTGTCTTCCGAATGACACGCAGAGCCAAACTGTCAGAATCACAATACACTGTTACATTTTGAGCTGTCATGAGCAGGTTGTTCATCTTGGCATCTTTTTTTTCCTTGAGCCATGATGACTATAAATGACTTAGACCCTGTTTACTCAATGATGATCCACTGAAAACAAAACCATTTTGTATATTCAAAAAAGTTTTGCCATGCACTTGGATCCACTAAAACAACCAAAATGATGTAATATGTATATGTGCACAACATAGCACATACATGCTCGTGTAGTCTTCCTTCCACAGAGCAGTGAAGTCCCTAAACATACAAACAGCTGTTTATATTACAGATGGTGAATTGAGATTGTTCATTAAAGTGATGGTGCAGTAAATCTACACTCTGCCGTGGAAGCATTGTGAAAGTCAAAAGTGAGCAGTACAAATGAGATCCTGAATCTGACATTGCTTTCTTTGTCAACTTTGAAGTGTAAAGCCTGATTTATACCTTTGCTTTGAAGCTGTACATATGCCATAACACCTCCAATGCCATCTTAATCATTCAAATTGGTGTGTCCATGTTGCTCTGCTACATTCTGCCAGAACACAAGTCAGCAGTGAGATTAGTTAAGGCCATGACATGCTTCCTGCTAGTTTGTGTAAAAGAAGCACATCTACAGCAGAGAAGTGTTAAAAGCAGAAGTTAACACTTCAGCACCTATAGGGGGAAAAAAAAGAGATAGGACACATCTGAGGAGTTGAAATTTATGACTGCTGATTAAGTTGTGGCAGAGTGAGGACCACTGAATGATCATCTCTGTTATGATGACGTATAAAACGTGTTGGCTTGATTTCTGCAGCGGTTCTATCACATTTTAAACCCCAAAATCATGTCTGAGAGGCACAGAGAAACTGGCTGTCCACAGCGTTTCGCAGTTTGTGCAAGTCAGACCTCAAGTGTAGCCCTCTGCATCAGTTTCAGACTACATGGACAAAGACACTAGATTGTTGCATAGCTTTGAAGCAGGAGTATAAATCAGCTTTAATGCACACCTGTATGAAGTCTATTCATCCAGGCCTTTTGATTGAGACTGTAGTGCATGTGTTCGGTGAATATGGGCGCAGTTTTCAAAACATTGGTTCTGTCTGCTTACATTGCAACAGACATGGTACTGTTTCAAAGGTTTGCACTTTTCCAATATCTTGGCTTGCAGGAACCACAACAACTGCTGTTATTGTGTAAATCAACATCCAAAGTGCAACAAAAGTGTGCCATTTTCAGTGGATAACTTGTGTCAACAGGGTCTTGGATATCCTTTAGATGACAACACTTCTAGAGGACAGGGCTTGTGCGTCATAGTATGAGGGGTTCTGACATTTTAAAACCCACTCTAGAAAATCTTATTGTGATTCATAATGCTACATAAAATCTGTGTGTTGAGAAATCTCTGAGACTGATTCCTTGAAGAGACCAGGCTGGAGTAAAACCAGTTTTCCATGGGCACAGATTCTGTCAGCAGTTTTGAAGACAGGAACTACTTTCCTGTATTCGTGGTTAAACATTTCATGATGAAGAACAGGGACAAGAGGAGGATGCACTGAATGTAACCTAACTCTCATTATATATATATAGTTAGCCAGTCAGTTTTATGTTTATATTAAAGGCTTACTGTCAAGCTACGTTTGCCACAGACGTTTGACCAACGCATATCTTGCCATTAACAGTCGCAGCTGCTGAATAAGTTGTTGTGGACACTATGGGTTCCACTTCCAGCTAAGAGTGAACATATTTCTGAAAGCTGGCACCAACCGCACAACCAGATTTGGCGTATTTCTGTGGCGAATTCTTTCTTTGTCAGTCTCAGGTAGGCTTTGAACATCACTATGACCAGGGCAGTGGTGGTGATGATGACACCGAGTAGTTTGTGTGAAACAATCAGTTTGAGTGTGTCCTATTGTTGTTTATTTTCCTCTTGAGTCACAGTTGCCTTGGAAACAGCCCCTGTTTTAAGGATACCGTTGTTCTTGTTGCTGTTGTTATATATGATGTTGTTTGTCTTGCCATCTGATAAACCCTCGTTCTGCCTTGGTTGGGGGTCAGCAAACCTTATCATACATTTGTTTTCAAAGATTAAGGTTGACTTAAGAATGGCAAAACCAATCTTGTTGTTGCACATGTTTAATATCTTGGAGATGTGGGGGGCTGAGGGATGTGTTGTTTTGTGGGAAAGAAATCGATGCTGTCGATGGAGTTAAACCTGCTGGGCCTCATAATTGTCTGAACTGAATGTACTGCATTTTTCGAAGGGAGAAATGTCTGTCACAGAGCATCTCGGCTGGCAGTCAAAGTGGCTCGCAATTCTAGGGTGAAGACCTGACCTCTGTTGAATCCTAGTCTTAGATAATGGTGCATTTCTGTATGTGGTACTGGTGCAAGTCTGCTCAACTCTATCCAGAATTAGCTCAAGGTACTTTTGTTTCCTCAGTACCTCTTTAATGGGTTGTCACTGCCTAGCTGTGCAAATTGCTTCTGACATCCAAAACAACAAAAACGGAGGACTTGGGGAAATGAGGTATGTAGTTCTGGGTCTATTGGTGTTTTTCTGCTAGTTGTATCAGCTCAACTTGGCTTGACTCTTCCTGGCTTTGGTACTACCTGCCATTGGTATTGGTTCAACATAGGTATCGGACAGTATCAGCCCTTCTCTCAAACCTTAGCCATCGGCAAATGCACATGGGGTAAATGGATGTCAGTTTCAGATGTTTTTCAGTTGTGTCATACCAATTTAGTACTGACATTGCACAGCTAACTGCTAATCTATAGAGGATTCTTTTCACAGGGCAGTAAAATAACCTTATGGACAAACTGCAGTCTGTTCTCACAAACGAAATACTGGCAATGTGGGAGAATATGCCAAAAGAGGTATTTTTTTATTTTTTTTCCCCACAGTTGTTAATTTAATATCAACTGGCGTCTGCCTAGATTTTCAAAATCAGTGCATCACTACTTTTAGTACCTCTTCAAACTACAGGGACATCCTCACAACAACAAAGAAGAATAGAGGCAATAGTGCAGCAAGCTTTCATCATGTGGCACTTTGTCACAGTAAGGATACAAGTGTAGATCTGGAGATGATTGAAAACAGCAAAATAACAATCAATTAAAATCAGAGGGGAATTTGGGAAGTCACACAGTATCACGGTGATGACAACAAGAGGCATTTCATTTCTGAGTTGGAGATCTGTTGTGGCAGTACGCTGATAATTGGTACTGTCACATTTTAGTCTGGGCTAAGCGACCTTTAAACCTTGCTAGAGTCCACACAAACAAACATGCCAGATACTTGTTATGACCCCTGATGGAAACCCCACAAAAACTAGGTGAATTAGGCTGAGGTGATATCACACAGTGGCAATGCCCCATACGTTTTCTCTCTGTGCTTTTTCCATTTGTGGTACATGCTTAACTAGGCAAGGCTTGAATCTCACTAGACACTAGATTTCCAATTATACTGTGTACTTTGATAGTACCTCCTCAAAGTATACAGGGTAGTCCTGAGTAGCTTTGAAAAATATGCCAGTGTGATTTCTAATAAAAAAACAAAATAACTGAGAAAAATCAAGTTGAGCATATGCCATCGTGGAAAGCCTCAGCAAGCTTTCTGCCACAGCAAGAGGAAAAGTTTCATTTCAGAGACAATGGCAAGCAGTGAGACAAAATAAAGTACTGGAGAGTTTGGGAGTCATGCAGGAGATGGTGAGATGTGTACTCTCCATATTGAGAGTAAACTTGAGATCATACTCTCTAACCTCTCAGTGGCCAACAGTGTCTTGCTGTCACATGTTAGTAGCTTGGCTTGCCTCAGCTCACTTGGAACCAACGCCACATTGTAGAAATGCACCATAAGAGCATAGATGTCACAAGATAACTAAGGTAGTAGCTTTTGTCTTCTTAATGTTGTTCAGGCTATGTGGAAGCACATCTCAGGACCAGAGCCTGCATTGCTATGTTGTGCTTCATACAATCCTTCCTCTGTGCAAGACCTGGACCAAGTTATTTTGTAACTGCTGCTGCAACGTCAGTGCTCTGTTGTAGCATTTCCTGAGCTCAACTGGGATTTAATCACATTTCTATGGGCCACAGAGCACCTATCTTTAATATTCAAATACCACATCAAGCCTTTGCTTGTGAAGTTATTTCCTTGAAGGCTCTCAGCAGTTATCACGCACTGCAGCGGCACTTTAGAGGTCAGGGTAAAAAGCAGACTGTGAAGGTCCATATTAAGGTGTGTACTTTACAAGGTTAACTTGTGATGGACTGAAATCGAGCAAAGGTTGTGTGCCAGCACTGGTTCAGCATGAAATGGTCCTAGTTGTGTGCCTGTGGTTACCAAATGTTTGCTCACCTTGGTGGTTTGGCCGAGATAATCTCCAAGTCCTTGGTCCATATCTCAGGATACATTATGAAAGCACTTTGGCACCAAGAGTTTCTTTTTAAGACTGTATATATAGCTGAACCCTCTGAGAGGATGGCACTACCAACAGTACACATTCAGACCAAAATATGTTGTTTTTTTTAACTTTGAGTCCCAGCCCCCTTTCATGTTCCTTTTAAGAGACCAGTTGGCTCCTTGTTTAAGAATGAGCTTTTGCACAGTGATCTAGCATCATCTAATACGGAGGTAAATTGACAGCAATGCGTAGAAGAATGTCATTCAAAAGCTGAGCAACATGATTTTTACAAACAACTGATTTTAATGCGCTGATTTTACAAATCTGTCACTGTATGTGTGCTTCCTTTACCATTTTCTGTCTTCTCTGTCTACATATTAGCTTTTCCTAGTTTAGAGTCCAGTTGGAGTAAAAAGGAGGATTTCTCCCAAAACTATGATCAGCTAGACTGGAAGAATATCAATTTTTAATACTCACATTTCCTTTTTTACTCCAATAGTTATAAAAATGAATGCTCCTCCTATGTGTATGTTATGACTTTTGTGGAATAAATTGTTATATCTAGTTAGGCAACAAAATATTACAGAGTAAAGACTTTGACAGATGTTCAAGTAAGCAGAATAGAAATGTAAAATACACGTTCTTTATTAAAGTCTCTTTTCCCTCATCAAATTTTAGTGCATCTGAGAGTGGAAAGAGCACTGTTGTTGAGTAGTGATGAGATGAAGTTCTCCCTTGGTGCTTTTTTCATATGTGGTATCAGCTCAAATCTGCTCGACTCTACACAGTTTTGTACAAAGCACTTCGTTTTCCATTACAATATATATTTCAGTAATATTTCCTCATTGTACATGGGGTTAATGTACTGAAACTACCATGATTCCTCACAACAACAACAAAGGAGGAGATAGTGTCAGTTGTGCAGCTGGCTCTTGGTCTTTTTGTCACAGATAGGAGGTGAGTTTTGCTCCAAAGTTGGTTTCAAGCAGCAAAGCAACGTGCCATTTCAAACTGAGGAGAGATTTTGAAGCTGTAAGGCATCATGGAGCCAGCAATGGGAGGCTTTTCTTTCCAAGCCATGCTTACCCCCATCTTGTTTTGACATTATTCTGACCATTAAGTGGTCAGCAGTGTCTTCCTCTCACATTGTAAAAGTATGGAAAGTGGATGAAGTAATTCGTCAAACATCTGATGAGTGACACTAAAAGCGATGAGCATCTTGAAACAGGAGCTGCAGTGTCCTTAGAGGCCTGTTTTGACAATGCTTTAGCATCTGTTTTTTTGCATTCAGATACCATGTGATAGATCTTTGGGGTGCTTTCATTCAAATCAAACATCACTCAGTCCATTCATGTTATCTGCAGTAGCCCACCAACCTTCCCTGCATTTCTGACATTGTTAGCCAAGCCAATAGCAAGAGTGGAGAACTGCCCTATTGTGGAACGCCAACAAATCCTTTAACAAATTCCTGGATCCCCAAATGGATTTGGATCACCACCAAAATCAAATAATTTCTTCCTTCGGCCATGACCAATATTCCCTGAAAATTTCATTTATACTGTCTACTATTTTTCAAGTTATCCTGTTAGCAACTAATAAAGAAACAAGCAAACTGACTAACAAGTGCTGGCAAGCAGGAAAATTCCATGTACAGGTCGTCACTGGAAGTGCATTGAGTTCAATGTTGGTATCTGAATGTCCAAAATGTTGATATGTTAAGAAAACAGGCTCTTCATCACATTTCTGTATTGGCTTAACACTCATATGCCCTCACCAGAGGCAGTACCATAAAAAAGATCCAGGTGTAACTATCAATGGAAAATGAAAAAAAACTGAGTACAGTCAAGGCAAGTTGAGCCTCGACCACAAAGTGAAAATGCACCATGAAAAAGGCGATGCCTGCAAATGAAGAGTACCTCGATAAACTTGGTCACACTTGGCATTGCATGATATCATTGGAGTATTCACTTAGTCCTGATCCCTTTGTGTCACCACCAGTAGCTAAATATTGATCTATCTTGTGCCTGAAAGCTTCTGGAGTCTCACTGCTATTCAGACCTCTCCTCTGCCTGAGTTGTTATCTTTGTGTAGTTAGTAGGTGTAGCTGTTGTTGCTAGTTTAGGGAGGCAGCGTTGTGCACACGTTGCAGCACACACTTTTATTTTGTTTTTGAGTGTGCCTGTATTTTCTGCTCAAGTTTCATGTTAGCTTTTTAAAGTATATCCAGTAGAAATGAATAAGATAGTATGAACATGCGGGCAAACAAGTACTCCGCAGTGCAGCCATCATACTCTGTCTGAATGCTTGTGTGTATGTGTGTGTGTATTTAAAGGGGTGTGGGGGGGTTGCTCATGTTCAGTGGTGTAGTCTTATCACTTCTACTGCAGCAGGAAACAGGAACAGAAATTGTTCGTTCTCAGGGTACAATCGGAGGGGAAAGTTACAATAGCTCAGGCCTCTAGCTCACTCATACGAGTGCTGGGAGTCACTGGATCTGTTCTCCTCCCTCGTTGTGTTTATAAGCTGCCAAAGACCACAGTGGAACAAACTGAACCCAGACACAAGTCTATCTGAAGTGCCCATGTACACACACAGTGGTGGGAGGCTGGTCCAGTGTTCTTACCTTCTCTACACCTCCTTACTTTCTCCAAAATCTCCTCTTTTAAGTTTCTTCCACTTACTGACAACTCTGTTTTTATGTGTCCAAACTCTTCCTCTTTTTTTTTTTTTTACTATGGACCATACTGTGCTGGACCAGGTTAAAACGCCAATGTAAATACTCTATGCTTGACTCGCAGAGACCAGCATGTGGCCAGGGTTGTGTATATGTGATCACCTCCTGTGTTTAGAGTGTCTTCATTGTGTCCTAACAGCATGTGAGCCTCAGATTTTGCTTCACAAAGCATAGCATCAAACATTTGCTGTCAACAATGCATCTGCTAAATATTTAATACTCTGTGAATCTCAGCTTTCCTCTTGAGCTGCATGACATCTTGTGCTTTTTTTTTACGTCGAGAAACAAGAGTGAGGCAGAAGCCAAAGAGTTTTGTCTCTGCTCTAGAGCAGCTGTTTTGCCTTCAAATTGTAGTTTCAAAACTATTATTCAAGAACTTTCAGTTGGGATAATGGCCCAGGCCAGTTGGTTTAAGTTCTGTGCAACTATTACTTCAGGCTGCAGTTTTCTTGTGATAAATGAGAAGTCTTTACTGCAGCTGTTCACATACCAGCCCTCAGATTAAAGAAGCCAGATAGCCCATTTTGGCAATGTTCGATTAAAAGGCTGAGACTTATATTTAGAATAAGCAAAACAATGGACTAAAAAACTGGTAGATGCTATCATCTTTTTGAAAGTTTTTAATGATGCATGAATTATAAGTGTGCTTTATCTTGGTGGAAAATTTAAAAACTATTGCATTAACAACAATTTAAATAACTCCTTTGCTGGTTGCATTTTGTGAAAAGGGCAAATTTGCATGCACAGATGCAGATCACCCACATAACTGACTTTTTTGTTAAGTTCTGCACTTTCCAGGAAGCAATCCTCAGTCAAGCTCCACCCTCCTTAGTAACTGATACTAGGGTAAACAACATCTGTTGTTGCTAGCTTCTCTCGTGAAAAAAAAAGAAAATAATTCACTTTTTGACCAGCTGTTATTCATATTTAATACTTTTGTTTTTTCAAATCTGGCCTTGGTGAAAGAACAAAGACAAAACTACACTGGGGTTGATGGAGAAATTCAAAATCGTCATGAATCTGTCAAAACGATCAAAAATATTGCTGGTGATAGACCTTAGTGATGTCATCTAACGTCGGCTGTTTTCTTCAACAAAATGCTTTAATTTCTCCACTAAATAAACCTAGAACATCAAATATTTTCAATAACAAAATGTTTTTTTGTGAATTTTAATGTTGAATTTACAAAATTAAGAAAGCAATTTCACCACAATGCATTAAGATAGACTCTGCCAACACAGGAAGTGTCTGACTGTGCAAGGAAGGGCTCTCTGATTCTGATTGGCTGGTTAGTGAACAAATCAGAGCCAACAAAGGGTCAATTTCAGGAGTATGAATAGGGCTGTAGAAAGAGATAGGCACCTCAAAAACTATTGCATTAAGCTGTTTTAAGCTGCATTACTTCAATTCTGCCATGATAGAAAGCAGTTGAAAAGTCTGATTTCATAGAACATGCTGTTATGACACAATGTTATGAAAGCCAGAGGTGGAAATGTATATCTATCATATGTGAGATAGCGGCCTCGGTACATAGCTTGTTAATTGTGGCCACAGTCTTGGTGTTGAACGGCAAAGCAAGGCCACTCTGGTCCAGTACAGTGACCTTCTGTTGTCAACAATGGCTACGTCACATTCTCCCTCTGTCTTCTTTCTCTGAACACCTGTTTCACTGTGAGGAGTGACTGAATGTAGAGGCGAGGAGGATGAGGAGTTTGTTTCAAACTTAGAACACACAGTCGGGGACTGAGCACTCCCATGGATGCTTCCAGAAGCTACTTTGAAACAGATTGTAGCTTCCCAGTAAGGCCAGTGTGCCTGGTATGGCAAACTGTATTTCAAGCCTGCAGCCAAGGTCACATATGACGGGAGGCTTTAAGTCCTGAGTTTTTGAGCTCAGAAGATATCTGCTGCTAGAGGACAGAGAAGAGGACATTCCACACGGGGGTCACTCAGGCCATCTGACACACAAACCGTTAACTACATAGTGTCTGCATGAAAAATTGGACTCTATTTGATTATATATTATTCTTTTTTACTTTGAAAGAGTCAGTCTGTTATTGAAGGGATCAGGGATGCAGCTAGTTTCGACAGGTCACACCAGATCACCAGCTGGTCTGAGCAGAGCGGAGGTGTGATACCATTTTAGAAGTGCTAGTAATCAAAGGTCAACTGTGTTTTCTGACGACTGTTTCAACCTTTGCTTTTTCATTATATTTTAGAGGCCATTTTTGGGGAGGGATGTGTGTCTGGAATACTAAAAGACACACAGCTGAAGCTGTCCGTGCTACATTTAAGAACAAAGCTGCTCTTGATATAAAATGAGTGTTTTTACTTTTCAGACAGGCTCACGGGATATATCACCTACCTGCAGTGAGGACGAGAGGCTGGCAACACACCGGACGATTTTCAGAGCTAAACTAGATTTAATAACATGGGAACTGTTAACACAAGGTAGTCTCAACTAACTTTTTACACTTTAGTTCTTTAAACAGCTTTGCTAGACAAAAAACAACACACCTGCTTGTGGTATCCATTCACCGTGTTGATCCTATGACATGAAAACTCCTAGAAAAGCAGTCGCTCCTGTGACATTAGAAGACACACAAATATGGCCCTGTTCTGGGCAATCAGATACCAAGTGACTGTCCTTCATGATTTGTGTGAACACTTCACAACACGTGCTGAAGACAGTTCGATATCGGATACATCAGACAGCGTACTGAGCTGGTCTGTGACATTTTCATCCGAATATACTTCAGCCATGTAGACGTAACACAGTCCATTTGCATGATCTTTGGCAGTCCACAAGGCCAACCTTGACAATGTCCTCCAGTCAATTAAAGGTTTGTGCCCGCAAGAGTTGCGCCCTACCAATCCCCACTTGTTCCCTGGCCTTTACAGCTGTCAAACAAAATGCTGCTGTCCTTTTGTGTGATCTTTTCCTCAATGTCTGTCGTCTTTCAGCTCAGTGGTGTTTTTATCGAAGTGGCCAGTATAATGACCTTTGTGTTTTTCAAGTAGTTAGTGCACAATACTGCCAACTGATTGAAGGTAGAGCCTGAATGCTCATTGTTAATGGATTGTGTGCACCCTAGGGCTGGGTATTTCCAAGATCAATATACTTCCCGCAGCAATATGATTTCCAGGATTTGTAAAATTTTAGACAGTGACCATGCCTTTTTACAGAATCCCTTACAGTTCTTATTCTTAATTGTAAGAACAAAAGCAGCCAAAACAAGGTTTGAAGGATTAAGACACTTAAGGAAAAGTTCAGACACTATAATCGCAGGTCTTTAGAGATCTTAGAAATATTCTAAATCATTGAATGTGCACCATGTTGTACTGTTTTGCTTCTGCTGCCACCTTTTGAATTTTGGGTGAACTGCACCATTGGCGATATAACCAAATGTATTTTACAATTTCTGTCTTTGTAGTAGTGGTGGCATTAAGTCAGTAAAATCCAAATTAAAACAGGTATAAATGACAAAATAATGCCTTATTTCTCTAGTACATTCCCTTGTGCACTCACATGTATCTTGGTATCTGAATGCCTTAAACACGCTAACATTAATGCATTGTGTAAACTGGCTTTATGGAGGATGATTGTCAGCTGTGTGTGCTTTCTGTTTACTGCGTCAGAAACAGTATGTTTCTGAAATCCCGGCTAAGACAACTAAAATGGTGTGTAGCTGCTGCCATGTTTGTAAGCTGTAAAAGTATGCTACACATCCCTATCTGTCCACTCTCATTTTCTTTGAGACTATAATTCAGAGTTTTGGGGGCATCAAATCGTCAAGTATGTTGCCAGCCTCGTTCAGCAGTTATAACACACGCACAAGTAGATTAGTCACATAACATACATGGAAACCCGGGCACTGGGAGTCTGGATCGGTCTTATTTATGCACCATATGCAGATGATGTTTGTGTATGAGAAACTATACAGTGTGCACACAGAGAGGGATTCACACACAGCTGGTTGAGCCTTATTTTAAAGAGTTCTGATGATACAGAGACAACATCAGAGGCTCTACAGGGAGATACTGTGTGACACTGAACTTCAGTGTTGTGGCTGAAGTCTATTGGACCTGTCTCATGATAAGAAGTTGTTTTCTGTGCTCTTTTTATGCATTGATGGATAAATCCTTGAAAACAGCTGGGCCAGGCCGCTGTGGCCTGATGAAGCGAATCCTCAGAGCTGGTCTCTAACGTAGTCCATCTTAACTGAAGGCTTTGACAGCTTGATATACCGATGTGATCGCAGAACTGTAGATATGCAGCGGGAACAAAGATTGGGGTTTGACACTTTTTTGCTTATTGCCAATATTCAAACCTTTGACATGAGTTGAAGAGAGAGTGTGTGTTATTTTAGTACCAAAGCAGCAGACTGTCAGATCTGCATCAGTCTAAACACAGGCTCCGAGCCAACGGGCGAACAGAGTTTCATATCTACTCAGGCTCGATGTCAACTCAAGAGTGTGTTATGTCATCTCTCAGGATGTTTGCAATGGAAGCATCATTTAATAGCTGTACATAAGAGATAGGAAGATGGTTCTGGGCCTATCACCTTCTTTAAAAGAGTTTTATGTGCTTCTGAAGGGATTACCATTATGAGACAGGGGACAGGGTTTTATCATCACAATGTGACATTTCAGACACTCCCTGTTTGTTTTTATTTTTGTATCTAAGAAAACCGACTACTACCGTAACATGCAAAACTCTGAATGGGCACACATAGGGCTGGACTCCTGCAGGAATGTGAAGAATTCAGTGTAACATCCTGTTATATATTATTTCTGTTGCTTGGGGAAATACACTGGAGTTGCAGTACACTGGTTTAAAATCAGTCCTGTTTAACAGATACAGATGTTTCTAAGGCTCGATATAATCTCAGTGAAGAGGAGGTGAGGCCTCTGGAGTAAGCCACAATAAGAGCCTTACAGGAAGTTTGGGTTCTCCAGTTTTAATTTCAGCCACAGATGACAAGAAAACAAGTTTTCAGCCAGTTTAGGATCGTGGTCTCAGTGATACAAGGGTTATTACTGTTTATTTGCCATATAATTCCACAGAAGAAATAAAAAAATGACACTAACAGCATGGCTGGGCCAAACTTTGTAGTTTTTGGAGGTGGTTGTAGTGCCTGTCTTTATCACGGGTCTGATAGATATTCATGCTCAGTGTCAGCCAACGATCTTCATGGCTCTGATGTTTCTGGCTGAAAAACAAAGTCTTTCTTGTCAGGTCTGGAGAGCTAAACCTCCTAATTAGCCAGGCAGGCAGGCCTGCTGCCCAGTCCAGCTTCACAACTATGCAAGAAGAATGCATATAATCCACTCTCTTTTGTTCCTGTTTTATTTTGATTTTTTCTTTTTCTCACTGTCACACAGTTGAAATGAAGTCGTAAACTAATAAGAACTTGCAATGACAATACTTGGCCTTATGATGATTTCTGTAATCTTTATCATTTCGTTTGAAGATCTTTTGATTCTGGTCAGCCAGCCCAGCAACAGCAGCGGTGACGGCAGGCTCACTCTTGGTCTCTGTGAGACTGGCTAGACGGCCCCTAGTTTTATCGTGGTACGAATGTTGTGCATTTGTTTAAAATCAGGACAGTTTGCAATAACAGCAGTCTTACTAGTGGCCACAAAGGGGCACAAGCAGTGCTGACAGCGCCCGGCTGCGCCTTTAGAAAACCATAGAGGAAGAAAAATGAACTATATACATAGATAAATATAAACTCACACGTTGCATATTTGTATAGGTATCAACAATGCATTACAGTGGTATACTCTTATGCAACACATGTCCGGGTTCAATTTATGAACATAAAGTATATTCTAAAATCACAGACTTTGTAAATCAGATGCTATGTTGTTGTGTGTTTTCTGCGAAAATGGTTTTACCATCCTTAATGTTGAATATTCTGAGCGTTACGTTCCTGTGTGATTGTGTTTGTTAAAGTGAGCACATAGCAGCGGGTTTTACCTTCTTCCTGTTAGCAGGGAAACGGATGGAACCGAAAACACAGCTGGACTACATTCGAGTGAAATGATCTTCTGATAAATCCTTAGTTTTTTTCTAAATATTCAAAATAGATGTTTTCAACTCTATTTGATGCATTCAAACAGATCTGGTTAGCTTCAAATACACGGTTTTGAGTGTTTAGTAGCTGTTTAATGAACAGAACAAATTATGATTGAAAACTTCCCCCGTCGTCCATCTTGAGGAATTTTGGTTCATAAATGTGACTAACATTTCTATGACTCTTCTGCTTGAAACTTCTCCAGCTGTGTTTTTGGTCCAATCTGCAGGGAAAGAGTCCTCTCCAGCTGAGAGGACAGATTTTATCACGGTGTTGATCCATGGTTCTGTTGAGGAGAAAAGGGAGGAAATGTTGCAAACTCCGTGTAAAACCTCTTAATTGACAAATGGCATACACTTTAGGGATCAACCTGCCCAATGTTGATTTGAATTAATGTTGAATGATTGCTTCTCTTCTTTTAGTCAGTGAATAAAAGCATTAAAAAGTCGTTTGTCTCTACTGTCTTTTCTTTTTTTAAGCAGATTTAGAGCAGCAAGAGGTGGGAGCTACAAGCAAGAAGAAGGCATGACTGCTTATACAGAGATTAGCATAGATGCTAACAGCACACCTGTTACCTACCTCAGCAGTAGTGTCTGCCTACTACGTTATCTGATTGGCCCGGAATGAGTGTGATTGAAGGACAGACTATTTAGTCACCTCCTGCTTTCAAAAGGTTTGCCCACTCCCAAACACATTCTGTATTGAATGGTCCATCCAGTGTGTCAGGTTAACAACACCTTTGTCGGGAAAAAAAATGAATACAGCTTCTCGTTTAGGATCTAGTGGTTTCAAATCTTTCCAAACCAGCCAAAACCTTCATGATCTTTTCAGTAAGTTTGATGAGTCATTTACGCCGTCTAATGGCGTTTTAAGACATCCAAACAGACAAGCCTGTACTTCAGCAGGTTTAGTGTAAGCAGTACTTAGTACCTGTTAGTGGCCTTTTAAATCCACACTGTGATTTTCTGAGAGATTAAGACAAACACAATTGGTCTATAGAACGTGAATAACGCTGTGTATTTCTGTCATTTGTGTTTGTAACACACACAACAGAGTGAACACAATTTGTTTACTGCCATGAGTCAGACAAAGAGCTTTTCACATCTGGATTATGAGACTATCAGATTATCATTACTCAATCCTTCTGAGACGAAAACAGACCTAACACAGAGGTGACTCAGAATAGACTGGACGAGGTTCAGTTCTTACACACCTTAATACTGAGGAAATCCAAAGACTAAATGGGCTTTGAATAGAGTTATGCACATGTACTGCAGTGGTGATAGTGTTGCATCTCTTGGTGTCAAACAATGAGCTAACACTAACACTCAGGTAGGCATTTGTGCACTCATTCTTTGGTATGTCCTGCTAGATCAGGGGTAGGCAACTGGGGGCCACATGCTAAGCAGCTAGACCTGCCTGATTCAATACCTGGATATAGTGCACTATATAGTGTTTGCCATTTTGTGGCATTGTTAGAATTCTCAGAAGTTAATTTCATTCACTATATAGTGCACTATAAAATACCCACAATGCGCAGCAAATGTGAGTGTACATATGATGTACCCTATATTGTACTCCCATGTACCACAATGCAATGCAGTCATGTTTTACCAAAGAAGAAGAAGAGACAGATGGCTGCTACGGCACTAATTTCCGCTGCTTTCATTTATAAATTTAAATTAACGTCTCCGCCTGTGCCTGAGAAGCAGCAATTGTTCTAGCAGCATCTAAACAACAACAGGAACCATTTTCGCTTTGAAAACTTCACAGTTTTAGCGACCATATAGGGGTGCTAACTCGTAGCTTGTAAACTAACTACAGCCAACCGTTACTTCTCTAGCTCGCTCTAAGTAACTGCAGTTAGCTCGTGAACTATCGTGGGCCGTTACAGCTCGCAACCGAGACACAAAACCATAGATGACAAAATCAAACTTCCACACCACTGACATTTTAACAATTTATTGACATCAATACAACCATTGTTATCCTCCTCAGTGCCCACTTTGTTTAGGTGATGCTTGGCACATCCACTTGCATCACAGGAATATCTGGCGCATCTACTCATGTAATGATGTTTAGAAAATTTCAGTGTAGTGTCCAAAATCTTGTTCGGTCAGTCCCTGTGTAGTTCACTATTTCATTAACACTACAAAGGGAATAGTGAGTGAGTGAGTGTATGAGTGAACGGTTTGAACACAGCTAATGTCTGTAATCAGGCACGTCCATCTTGCCAAGCTCCAACCTACAACCATTGTGAGCGGCCGTTAGTGGGACAGTCCAATCAGCCTCCCTTATTGCAGGAAGAGGAAGGAGCTACGAGCGAGACGACAGCAGAAAGTGACTGCACGTACAGGGATTAGCATAGAGGCTAACAGCTTCTTTGGCAGTTTTATCAGATCATGACTGCATTTCTGTATTAAATGAAAAACAAATAACATCAAACCTCTCTATAGTAAGGATATTTCGGCTCCACTTCCAACATTTTTAAGGTGAGTTTGTTTTAGCTCACATTCTGTAGCACAGCTGGGCCCGCCTACTTCATTATCAGATTAGCTCATAATGAATGTGATTGATGGAACAATCATCCAGTCACCGGCCGGATTTGCTTTTGAAAGGTTCTTCCTTCCCCAAACACTTTCTATGGGCTCTTTCCAAGATGGACTAGTAAAATGTATTGAACAGTCCATCTGGTGTGCCAGGTTAGCCACATGCAGCCCTCCGCCTAGACCAACATTCCCCCATCATTCCCAAATGTCAAAATATAATCAAGTTGTAAACATCAATGACACACATCACAGAATCTACTTAATGTAATTCAACCTGAGAGACCTATAGGACACCATGCAGAAATTAGGATCTGTATTAGAAATATTTTATCAATGTAATGTTTTGTCTCTGCAAGTCTTAACCCTTTCATGCAAGAATTATTGAATCACAAAGGAATAATTTTTAATATTTGTTCTCTGCTATCAAAAATGTTTAAAAAAATCAAGGCTTTTTTTTAATATGTTATATTTTGAGGGAGCTGTGCATCAGTCCACTCAAGTGGATGCCATGCATCAACAGTATAAATAGTAATTAATGGAACTTAATATAGATCCACAAACATATCTGTTACAAACATTTATTAAGAGTAAAAATATAAATGACAAAAATTAAAAATATCATGTGACAGTGACATTCCCCTCTGGAATTTTCTTCATCACCCTGTAGCTCTTGCTGGCCTTAAGTTTAATGACCAAAAACATGATATTTTAGAGGTATAAGTTATTACAGTAAGCGTAATTACACTGTAATAAAACAAACATTTGACAAAATTTGGAACAAACACACAAACATGCACCGTCCCCCTACACTCAAAGGCTTTCCTGTCCTCACATGGGCTTCTGCTTTTATCTAACCCAACAAATAAAGAGTATTAGCATTGAAATAAAAAGCAAAATCTGAAGTATATTTAATATTGCTATTTAATTAAACTATTAACATGAATTATACCAATGTTTAAAAAAAAAATACAAATTAGATGAAATCTGAATACAGATATGATACGCAGAATAAACCCAGATAACGTCCACTCCAGTGGACAGATGAATTTTTGGTCACAGAAAAAAAATATACAAGAAAAATATCTTTAAAATCTACATAATAATGTTCCTAACATGTTACTATAATTTGATATACTGTTTTGACCTGCCTGATTATTTAAGAATAGAAGAATTTAACACTTATACCTGAAGGGCATGGTGCATTTCCCCCTTTGTCAGCCATTTTTGATTTATGATGCAATATCTTAATATGACAAAAAGACACAAAGATCATATTTTTATTTAACTTAAGGCAAAGGTTTGGGAGGTTACCACCTGGTAGTTGGTACATGGTGCTGCAACCTAAATGATATAAAATGCCCTCCTAATATCTGGGGTCAAAGAACTTCCTTTTCTATAATTACTTCTCTAATTCTCTCTCAGTAGCATTAGAACTTCTGTATGTTTGGACGTAGGGATCATGTATCCCCTTGATCATCAGCTGGTCAAGTAGTCAGAGGAAACAACAACAGTAACTTCACCAGGAATGAGCCATTTTGACTCAAGTAACAACAATGTGCCGTCACTTGTGGGTATGACAGGATATCTTTATGAACCGGAGTACACAGAGGAAGAACTTTTGCAGATGGAGTCACAGGTAGAAAGAGGGATGAAGAATGGAGGAGCAGGACAGATCACAGGTTACCTGGTGGTGCAGATGCATCAACTGTGTGTGAATGACATTCCTGTGACTCCCATAGCCCTCACATTTATACAGAAACTTTCCAGTCATCTGGACCTTTTCTCATGAAGGCTCACACACAGGCTCTTAATCAAACAGGCATACGCAAGATAAGCTAACTGACAAAGACGTGAGAAAACGGTTTTGTGTTTCAGGCCACTTTTTAAAGAACTTAATGTTTCAGGTGAACATAACAGAAGGTCTGCAGGCAGATTGTTCCACAGACAGCACCATAATGCCTGAAGGTACCTTCACTTTACCTGGTTTTAAGTTTACATTCAGGAAGTCCATGCCTGATGATCTGAGGGATCTGAATGGACAGGAGGTAGTAAACAGGTCAGACAAATAAACCATCTAGAGCTTTAACGACAAGACATAGCACTTTCCTCCCCTCAGTTTGGAGGTGCTATATTAAAACTCTGATTTTGTAACTACTGTTTCTGGAAGTTTATGTTAAAATCAATGGTGACACCAAGGTTTCTGACACGTTCAGAACCTTGGTGTACTATAAAAAATTGGATGTTCTTAGACTGTTCACAGCAATTGGTCTGTAAAGAACTATTGGGAGTTTTCCACTATGTGGTATCAGGTCAGCTTGGCTCTGGTCTGGTTGTTTGGGTTTTCCATTGGGGACTTACCTGGCACAGATTCTTGTTGTAGAGGAATTGATGATGAAAAGCTATGTTGTTTTGTCACAAGGCAAGGCCCAGATGTGCTGTGCAAAGCGGCCCCTGAAACAATCTAACGTAAAGTATAGTATAGCAGAGTGTAGAGATTTATATTAAAGTATATCAAATTAATCACATCATTGGTCTTACTGTAACCAAAAGAGCACTTTTACTCATGTATTTATATTGTTTCAATGAATAATGACTGCTGGAAATGAATTATGACTTAAATTCATTATTGGATCTGATTTGTAAGGAAGGGGCAGGACTAGATAAGCTCTTTGCTTCATTCTGTTCCTTCTCAAACTGGTTGTGGTGTTGACATACATGTGTATATACTCACATGTGTACATTTATTTGATGGACATATACAGTTGTTTAGTGTACATATGCATTGTTTTGACTTTGTTGTTTGTTTTTAAGTTTGAGATGAAGAAAGAAAGAAAGAAAGAAAGAAAGAAAGAACCTAAACAAAATGAAGTTTGAAATATTCAATATCCAGGCAATTATCATGAGACTAAAGTTGAGTGTCTGTTAAGCCGATCAAACCACCCTTGTTTGTGTCATTATATCTTACACAAATTACATATGATGTGATGGTCATCATCCTCGTTACCTAAATTAGTCCCTAACAATAATCCACTAGATGGTGCTGCTGGAACAAAAACAGCAGGAGAGGAACAGTGCAGCATGAAAAAATAAAGCAGGAAATCAAATGCAGACTGATGGTTAAGGTGAATTTAACAAAGTGAGGAATGAAATACCTGAAGGCTTCACACAAGATGTTTCTGAATGTACAAAACTAACTGATGTTTTTTGGGTTCAAGAGGTCAAGGTGTCCGTGGTCATGAGTGAGCGCTGTGACAACAGGGACCGACGGGTGGACAGACTGTGCAGACTACATGACTGTTACAGAAAGAGATATGTGATTTCCTGAAACTGTTGGATTTTATAGTTTACACACAAATAGCCTCAGGATTTGGTGAGAAGCATATCACGGCGTGAATAACTCAACAGTGTGGCATTAGGTTCTCATCAGCACCACAGACAGCTCTACACATGATTTAATTCATCAGTTGTTGACGTTAAATTCATTCATTTATCATCCACAACAACAGAGACAGAGATCTCAGAAACAGTATTCTACCCATCTTACAAACCCTAGTTCCATTGAAGTTGGGACCATGTGTAAAATGTAAATAAAAACAGAACACAACAATCTGAAAATCCTTTTTGACCTATGTTCAACTGAATACACTACAGAGAGATATTTAATGTTCAAACTGATAAACTTCATAGTTTTACAGTAAACATTCACTCATTTGTAATTTGATGCCTGCAACACATTCCAAAAAAGCTGGGACAGGGTCAGCAAAAGACTGGAAAAGCTGAGGACTGCTGAAAAAAACCCACCTGTTTGGAACATTCATGTTAGCTCAGTGGTTCACAAGAAAGATGGGGTGAGGTTCACCACCTGAAGAACAACTGCATGAGCAAATAGTCCAACAGTTTAAGGACAAAGTTTCTCAACTGCAATTGCAAATTTAGGGATTTCATCATCCACAGTCCATAACATCATCAGAAGATTCAGAGAATCCAGAGAAATCTGCACGTAAGCACCAGATTAAAAAATCAACACTGAAGACATGTGATCTTTCATCCCTCAGGTGGCACTGCATTAAAACCAAAATGATTCTGTAAAATCATTGTCAGGTAACACAGTTTTTCACTACATCTACAAGTGCAAGTTGAAACTCCACCATGCAAAACCAAAGCCACAGACATATATATCAATAACACCAAGAAACACCACCGGCTTCTCTGGGCTCGAGCTCATCTGAGATGGCCTGACGCAAAGTGGAAAAGTGTGCTGTGGTCTGATGAGTCCACATCTCAAACTGTTTTTTGAACTCCTGGACGTTGTGTTTTCATTTTTAATTTTAGCAGTTACAAACTCTGTGATTAGACTACTAGCAGTTATTATTTCAGAGGGGATGAAACAAAAACCAGAGGAGCTTCAGTCCTCCTAAAATAGGGCTAGATGAGGGGTGGGCAACTTTGATTACCAAGAGGGCCGCATACATTTTTTTTCATGCCTGCGAGCCACGCTGTTACATATTGTTGAACACAATCAGTGAGGAGAAACATATAGAAATAAACAAAAAATAGCAAATATAATGCTTCAAAAAAGGATAACACCAACATCTATCTGTCTATCTATCTATCTATCTATCTGTCTATCTATCTGTCTATCTATCATCTATCTATCAATTTCAAACACAGTTAAAAATTCACAATTGAAAGAGCATGACACATAACTAAAGCCAATTTAAGGCTCTTCTTAATGCAATAAAATAATGAATGTTTACCAGTTTTTAAAGCACAAGTATATTACCTTTAACATTATTTCCAAATAAAGTTTTTACTAATACTATGTAGTATTTTAATGTCTTATGAAACATATTTAGAGATGCAATCATAGCAAAGTCAGTTCTTTAATGACTTGTAAAAAGTAAAGCATGTACCAGCAATATAAGGTTAGTAGAAATATTTCATCACCTAAATTTGTGCATAGGTAGTACTGGTTACTCACAATGAATCATATTTAGCAGTTGTTCATTTTTTTTCAGATTTCCAATTTGGTCTATATTTGAAATGATTGGTGGGCCGCACTGAGTGAGGTGAAGGGCCACATGTGGCTCCTAGGCCCCCAGTTGCCCACCCCAGGGCTAGATCAACCTTCCTTACTGAAGAAATGACCCGGAAGCATTCAAGCGTCGGCCAGTTTTGTGGGACTATGGCGATATGTATATAATACTAAGTAAACTTTTTTTGCAGGTATAGAGAAAAATATATGCTTCAAAGTCAGTGCTTTCAAAAATATAACCTTTAGATTATTTCTTTTTTAATCATTTTTAAAATGGTTGATGGATAAACAATTACATTATAATTTATAAAGCACTTAATTTAAAGCATTTTTTCTCCGTAACTGCTACAATGTTGATAAATAACAAACAAACAATTGTGGTACTTGTTTCCTATATTAATATCATACATTAGTTACCACATTTCCATCAATCTTAATTTATGAAATAAATAAAGCCAATAACAAGACAGAACATAAGAAGGGCAAATGAGGCATTTAACAATGCTTCAAATATAATAACAAATTTAAATGACCTGCATAATAATATATGTGAAAGAAACAGGGAGAATAGTGCTTCTGAAACATTCTGGTGTATTAGTAGACTTCAGGTTTTTTTCGCGCCCTGTAGATGTCAACATTTAGGCCTATAGATGCTCTCACCTGAACTCAGAGCTGTGAGCAGAAAACACACACTGCATGACCAAAGGACAAAACACCTGCCACAGGTAAATCCGCCTAGTTCATTTTCAGAACATTGTAGTTCGTCATGGCTTACCTGCGTCACGAGAAATCATCGTCGCATAAGTTTGACACCAAAGTGAAAGCGCAGTCGAATTCCTCTTTTACCGCAGTTCTCCTTTCCTTTCCTTTGTTTCCTCCTTTCCTTGACCCTGAGACGTTTCCATCGGGATTAAGGGAAAGTGGATAGGAAAGGACTTAGGAAGGACTTTTTCGAAAGCATCCATAGGGCTCATTGCGCTTAGGTTGAATCACCAGCAGATGGCGCCAAAGTGTTGTGACGTCGTTACGCAGCAGCCGAAGAAGAAGCGCGAGGACAGAAAACGTCGAGGAAGAAAAGCACGCGCTGATAGTGGGCAAGATGGCGGTGGCCGTGCGGAGCCTGCAAGACCAGCTGGAAAAAGCTAAAGAAAGCCTGAAGAATGTGGACGATAATATTCGGAAATTGACCGGGCGGGATCCTAATGAGTCAAGGTAAAAGCACGAGTGGTTATTTAAGCTGTTTAAACTCTAAAATGATTATATTTTTATGTTGAACAACTAAACGACTGCGGGACGTGTTAGCATGAGCCGGCTAGCTAATTAGCAAACATGAGCAGCACTTTTAATAACGCGCGAGGGTAACCTGCGTGAGATAGTCCTACCTGGTGTCGACTGTGCATTAACAGAATAGCAACCTGGTAGATAGTGTAATAATTGATGAGTCGTTACATTGACTGATCCTTACTTAACTCTACAGGCCGATTTTCTTCAGGCCTGTTACGCCTCATCTGATTCAGCATTGTTTCGACGTGGATGTTTGACGATTACGTGGCTAAAAGCATCACAGTCTTCTTCATCAGTGTGGTCATGTCTGTATGAAGTCTTTGTTTTTGTGTTGATTTGATTCCCTCTGTGTTTGCAGGCCGGGTCAGATCCGTCGGCTCGGCGGCCCTATGGCCGGCCCCGGTGGAGGTAGAGGCAGAGGAATCAACCTGCTCAGGTAAACATGTCAACAAGAGAAGTAGAAGACAGTACAAAGTCCTTAAACTCTAGTTGTTCATCTGGTTAAGTCGATGCATTTTTCATATACAGGAATCACACTTATTAGAATAAATACGACCCCAGGCCCACAAACACCAGCACTGTTAGATTAGCCACACACTTTATATTTATTATTATCATTATTATCATATTACTTATTTTAATATGCAAGTTGGTTTTACTTTTTAAATTTTGATCTCCTGTGTTATTTGTTACCTGTGTACTACTATCCGGTGCAACTAGAATCTTAATTTTCTTCCCAAAGGATTAATAAAGTTCTAGTTTAACCATTCTAATCTAATTCAAAGGAGACTGGCAAGACATGATTAAAGGTTGCTTGACATTGCCCAGTATTGCAGTGCTGATCATTAAAACCTAAGAATCACAGTGTGAAATGTAAATTTCAGCACCCAAGTAGGGGTGGTTGACATAGAAAAGATAAACCACAGTTGAGTATTATGATGGTATAACAATCCTAATTTTATCCCAATGAATTAAGTTTTTATTAACACTTATTTACCAAACAGAGCCTAACTTTTATCCATAATATGTTTTTAAATGTACAAAAATTTAATTCTGTGTGTTATTTATTAAAAGCTGTAAAAGTCCCATGCCCTCATGTGTTTACATCCCGGGCCTTTTATATCACGAGTTGGGTGTCCAATTAAATAAATAAAACTTCAAAGCAAAAAAAGATTAAAGTACAACAACATGGAAAAGTGGACCTGTAATACTTTATTTCACCCCTTACAACATCTCATGAAACAAAATAAAAAGGTGTGTGTGTGGGTGGTGTGGGGAGGGGGGTTGTGAAAAATGAGGAAATCATTAAATAAAAAAATCCTGGAAAAAATAAAATAGCAGAACTGGGAACTTGCACTTCGGTCCACTCATTCCTGGAAAATGTTAGCCTTGTCTGGTGAAGGTGCAGTCTCCCTGCATCACTGACAACAGTGGAAAAGAAACAAAAGTTGCATTTGCAACTGCACTGACGTTGGGTGAAAATTACCCAAACACATACCTGCTGTAAAAAACAGATGTGATCAGGGAAACACACCTACCTGTGGTTATGCAGTCTGAAGATACCCAACGATGTAGGTAACTCAGACAACATCAACACAAAGAAAATCACATGATCGCAATCATGTGGGTGAAAATCACCCAATTTTAGTGTTCTAGGTTTAATCAAGGATTTGGTTTGAGTTGAATAAATGAATGAAAGTTAATCTCTGTAGAGGATCAGCTGTGGCTCTTTTCCCTCCCCTTTGGAAATGCTCTGATCTGAGGTTGCAGGGAGGCTGCAGAAGTCCATGATGATAAGCTCTGTGCTGTTTGGCTGCCCAAACAATGTCTGACACATGTAGCTGGAGGGGCATTTTCTTTAAAGAGTCATGGCACATTTCTCTGTGAACTGAGAGTTTAGTAAAAGGACATGTTCTTCTTCCCAAGCCTCTTCAACAACATTATAAGCAAAGAAAATTGACCACTCACTAAATGAGGGTGAACATCTTATGTTGCATTTTTAACATTAAACATTCTAACTTGTCTCCTAAATTACATCATGTAAAGGCTCATGTGTATAGTGTGATATCAAGTTTTGTTTGGCCACCTTTTCTAACTGACTAGTCTTTGGCTTTGGTTCCCACCCTGGGGTCTTCAAAGTGTTATGTCACTCATTTATAAAATTTGCTGCCCAGTGAATGTAAATCAGTGTAAAAACTTTATGACTCTACAGGCACAGATGAACCAGTTAGAAGACAGAGCAGTGATTGGGATCAATGTAATGGAAAGTTCTACAAACTTTAGAGCATTTACACTTCACGCATATGTTTATGTATCGCACTAGAGCAACTTGGGGTGAAGTGTCCTGTCCAAGGATTCATCGAAATGTGAAAGCCATCGCAAGGCTCTAACCCACAACCTTCTGATTACTGATGTAGAACACCACCAGACTAAGCAGCTGATGCTAAATTTTGGTGTTCGTTTATCGACTAACACAACGATAACACCTAATGGGCATGTTTTCTTTAGAGTCCTTTGCAAAAGGATGTGTGACTTGGCCAATTTTTGTCTTGATTTTATCAAAGACTCCAGTTAAAGTTGGGGCTTATTTTGTACACAGCTGTTGAGAATTGAGTTGTGTAAGTCCTGGGGGTGAGCTTGACTCTTCTTAGGAATAACTACAAGGGGCACGAAGAAAAACCATAAAAAATCACTGATCAACGGGAAACACTGCAAACTCACAAGTAGAGCTGGGTGTTTAGTCAGTTTCCCCATTTATAACAGTTAAACAACAGAAAATGTGCTGAAAAATGCAGTGAAATCATTCATATTTTGTCAGAACAAATGCTTTAATGAAGTAGGTTTATTGTTCCTTTTAAGCTCTGTCTCACTTGCATTACATGTTTCCATCTGTCTCAGGCGTAGTCTCTCAGAAATAGGAACCGGAGGCCCTCCTGCCAAGCAGAGGGACATTGAAGGAGCCCTGCTGAGGTGAGATGTCCTTTTTTGTGGTTGTTCTGTTTTGATTTCACACAATAGTCACCACTGTTGTCTGTTGTACTCACATTTTTTTTGACATTCTATCAAAGATTCTGCTCAGCCATTCGTTTGATGGTTTTTAATCTTCTCATATTTAAACAGGCTGGCAGGCGACCAGAGGGCCAGGAGAGACATACGCCACGACAGCGACGCTGAGGATGATGACGATGTCAAAAAGGTGAGAATGTTCAGCCTGTTGGGATGAAGTTGCCCAGAGGAAGTGTTGCTGTCAAATTAACTGTTGTTTACTGATGTTACACTGTGATTTTAATGTTGGTGAATAAAAATACCTCTGACTTTTTATACTGCGTGGCTCACATTGACACTTGTATGTGTTTGGCCATTAGTTATTTGTTTTTTTATTTTGCTAAGACAAGCTTTTATGAGGGATGAGATGTTCTCTTTTAAGGCTGAACAGTATATGTGCTAGGGATGCACAATGTATCCCAGCTGGAGTGAATAACACTGAGTATCTCTTCATCATGACGCCTGTCGGTGGGTGGGATATATTAGGCAGCAAGTGAACATTTTGTCCTCAAAGTTGATGTTAGAAGATGGAAAAATGGGCAAGCCTAGATCTGAGTGAGTTTAACAAGAGCATCTCCAAAATTGAAGTTCTTGCGGGATGTTCCTGATCTGCAGTGGTCAGAATCGAAAATGGTCCAAGGAAGTAACAGTGATGAGCCAGGGACAGGGTCATAAATGGCCAAAGCTCATTGATGCACATGCTTGTCTTCTGGCACATGTAGTTCGATCCAGACTGTTGCTCGAATTGCAGATGAAGTTTCTATCAGTTGGTTCTGATAGAAAGTTGTCAGAATCGCATCAGTTTGTTGTGTATGGGGCCATAAAGCCACAGATCAGTCAGAGTAGGGTAGTCATAACATGCCCGATTGGTGTATATATCCCATCTCCTGGTTGTGATGTTAGCAGAATGCACAAAAGTACCAAAAGTTCTGCCTCATCATTGAATGTCTACATTTACAAATCAAAAGTAACATTTATCAAAGAATAAAAAGTTATATTTCGTGCTTCACAATTGTTTCTAACACAGACACCCTAAAGTTAACAGGTCAGTTTAGGCAAAGTGGAGGTTTTGTGCTCTCGACAAAAAAATTTATTTCAACAAGAAAAAGTTCAGAAATATTGTCAAAAATGCAATACTGTGCATCCCTTAGATGTGGAATGGTCACATTGCAGAATGTGCAGTGTAGGAGTCGCCTGGACAGTCTACAAAATTATCTGTTTGGTGTTGTCATCAGTAGGCTGACACAGACAGCACGCTAAGATGCATGCAGAAGTGAAAATGTTCAAAATGAAGTGTTACAATTTAGCTGGGGGGAAAAATCCATACAGTATTTGGCATTGCAGTATAATATTGATCCATGGCCGCCAAGTATTGATTATTTTTTAATGCATTTATTTCCAGATGCCCACTGATAGGTTCTGTAGAAATTATATTGATTACATAATATACACTATATTGCCAAAAGTATTCGCTCACCCAACCAAATCAGAATCAGGTGTTCCAATCACTTCCATGGCCACAGGTGTATAAAATCAAGCACCTAGGCATGCAGACTGCTTTTACAAACATTTGTGAAAGAATGGGTCGCTCTCAGGAGCTCAGTGAATTCCAGCGTGGAACTGTGATAGGATGCCACCTGTGCAACAAATCCAGTCGTGAAATTTCCTCGCTCCTAAATATTCCACAGTCAACTGTCAGCTGTATTATAAGAACGTGGAAGTGTTTGGGAACGACAGCAACTCAGCCACGAAGTGGTAGGCCACGTAAACTGACGGAGCGGGGTCAGTGGATGCTGAGGTGCATAGTGCGATGGGTTTCCATGGCCAAGCAGCTGCATCCAAGCCATACATCACCAAGTGCAATGCAAAGCGTTGGATGCAGTGGTGTAAAGCACACAGCCACTGGACTCTAGAGCAGTGGAGACGCGTTCTCTGGAGTGACGAATCGTGCTTCTCCATCTGGCAATCTGATAGACGAGTCTGGGTTTGGCAGTTGCCAGGAGAACGATACTTGTCTGACTGCATTGTGCCAAGTGTAAAGTTTGGTGGAGGGGGGATTATGGTGTGGGGTTGTTTTTCAGGAGCTGGGCTTGGCCCCTTAGTTCCAGTGAAAGGAACTCTGAATGCTTCAGCATACCAAGACATTTTGGACAATTCCATGCTCCCAACTTTGTGGGAACAGTTTGGAGCTGGCCCCTTCCTCTTCCAACATGACTGTGCACCAGTGCACAAAGCAAGGTCCATAAAGACATGGATGACAGAGTCTGGTGTGGATGAACTTGACTGGCCTGCACAGAGTCCTGACCTCAACCCCGTAGAACACCTTTGGGATGAATAAGGGCGGAGACTGAGAGCCAGGCCTTCTCGTCCAACATCAGTGTGTGACCTCACAAATGCGCTTCTGGAAGAATGGTCAAAAATTCCCATAAACACACTCCTAAACCTTGTGGACAGCCTTCCCAGAAGAGTTGAAGCTGTTATAGCTGCAAAGAGTGGACCGACGTCATATTGAACCCTATGGATTAGGAATGGGATGTCACTTCAGGATTTCCTGCAGGAAAATAGTTTGGCCAGGGGGGAGTGCGCGTGTGCGAAAAAATTTGATAAATTTAATAATGACTTCGATTAATTGATTAATTGGTTAAGTAATTTGATTGATAAATTATTTTTGCCCTCAAAATTAAAGAGTTTCCTGATCTATTATTTTTGCCCCTCAAAATGAGAAGAACCCACAAACAACATACAGAATCTGTAGCTCATAAAGTGTCAATTATCAAATTCAGAACTGATCAAACAGGCATTTTTTACATTTACGCTTCAAATCTGCCGTGCTGGGCGCCTGCAGTGTAATGTTGCTGCATACGCGGCAGGACAACATTCGACACAGAATGTCTCATTTTGTGTAGGTTTAATCATACTATATAGAACTCAAAAGTAACAAAATGGTGCAAGTGCAATTATCTCAGGTGCAGGTAAAAACATAAACAACTAATAAATGCTATATTGTTTTTCTATGTTGTCTGATACTTCCTCAAATGTCATAGTGATATTAAACAATAACTGTAATCATGTCATTGCTTCCTACAAGTCTATATCCTACCCGTCTACAGGTCTGTTTGCACAACCAGCAATTCCAAGACCAGTATTTTGTTCACCAACACCAGGCTGATCACCACTACAGCAGCTTTACAAGAACTGAAAGCTCAATATGAGTTCTAAAACAAGGAGAAATACTTTAATGAATAACCAAACTAAATCAAACTATTCTTCATGTTTTTTCAATTTTTTTATCAAACTGTCAACAAGCAGCAACAAAACAAAATCTGAATATGTCACAAAACTTAAAAATGCACAAACCTTTACACAATTAACCCCTTAAAGCCTGCTGTATCATATTTGATACAAACTTTCATGATACCTATATCTAATCAATATGATCAACAAATTACAAAAACAAAAACACATCAGAATACAATAGGATAAATGATGAAAATGTCCTCAAGTGAATTATCAGTTGCCAACAACATCTAATGTATCAAATGAGATACAAAAAATATTTATATGTCAAATTTTATGGAAATAGTGATTTTGTTGGATTTCATTAAAAAGTGAAATAATCATTTCAGCTCCAAAAAATGTGAATGTTCTGGCTATTATTTGTGCATTCAGGCTTTAAAGGGTTACATTATGAAAAGCAACTGAATATGCATAATTAGCCTTGATTTCATTTTCCTTTAGTAAATGATTTTTTTTTTTTTTTTTGCATTAATCTGTAGGCTACAAGTCCACAACGCTAAGAACTATCCAGTATAAAAGCATCTGACTTGAACATTAATGTAAACAGAGGTGATTTTCATTGGAGGACAATAAGGAGTGGACATCAACGGTCAGAATGTCATTAGAAACTGGATCTGTTCAAGTTAACATCCAAGTCAAAGTTATCACTACTTTATTTTTAAATCAATAAATCTATACTAGAACATCAAACTCAAAGTAATAATAGCCTACAGAAATGAATTTTGAGGTCTGGACAGGAATATCTGAGTAGAGAAATGTAAAACAGTGTAATATTTGAGTGTAGTCTGGTTTATTCTAGTGGGTATAATCTGACATACTCTGATGATGTTTGTCCTCTTAGGGCCTCCATACACTGAAGACATTTTTGACACATTTTAACCAGATGTGTACACCGTCCACTGAGTACAGCTCTGAGACCAGTTATGGGCCTCCACCTACAGGTTGAGAACCGCTGCACCGGTAGACTGTATTTGAAGCTTGATTCTTCAAAGATTGTTCTGATATCATGGAGAATAAGTGATGGAGGATCCCTCAGGATGAATTTTTTATTTAGAAAACAGTGAGTGAGTGAAAACAAGAGCTGGACTGATGAAGAATGTAGAGTTTTGATGAATCAAAGGCTGACTCGTCATTTTTGAAGTCTTTGTGTTCACTTAAACCGGGCACATGAGCTGTCAAGACACCGTGTGAATGATAAAATCACACAGAGTGACTGATGATCCCTCACTGTCCCTGCGATGCGCGTCTATCTGCGTCTTTACGCTCACCGGCAGACGGAGGAGCGCACACACACACGCTGAGAGAAAGTGAAAGTCACACAAGCATGCTGCTGTAGGAATCCTTGCACATTTTTTTATGGTTATATGGTATTTCGGGGCGTTTTCTAGTGGGTATATGGCGTATACCTGCGTTTGCAGCCAGAGTCTGGCGGACTGTAGAGCAGAGCGGAATCCACGCGGTCCTAAAGTTTGAGCTTTGCGCGCACAGGGTTTGCGGACGTCCGCTTTGAGTCCGCGCAGACCTCCACAGACGTCCGCTCCGCCCGAGTATGTTTGGACACACGATCCCTGAGTCTTCCTGGGATTTGAAACCAATGAAATGCGTGAGTCTCACGGCCAATGCGTGAGAGTTGGCAGCCCTGCATTCCTAGAGCGTGTCGCTTGCAGGCACGTCTTGCAGGCATCGCTGAATGTCGACTTTCATAAGTCAAGTGTATCATGTATAATCTGTTCATGTTTTTGATCATATAACATCTTGTTTTTGTTTTTTCATCAAAATTGGCACAAGTCATAAAGTATTGCTTTGAAATATTTGCAGCTCAAACAAATGGTTTTCCCTTTTCTGTATTCTCTATCCCACAGCCAGCGTTGCAGTCGTCTGTAGTAGCTACCTCCAAAGAGAGAACACGCCGAGACCTCATTCAAGATCAAACCATGGACGAGAAGGGCAAACAGAGGTGAGCTGAAGCTCAAGATTTGTTCAGTTTCACCTGCAATAAAGAAGGAATAAAAGTGGAGCTGTAATTGTTTGTATTATCTTTTTTTTTCTTGGTCAGGAATCGGCGAATGTTCGGCCTGCTGATGGGCACTTTGCAGAAATTCAAACAAGAGTCCAACGTCTCCTCAGAGAAGGTGAGAAAGTCTGTCGCCAACAAATAAAAATCTCTACTGATGAGTAAAGACTTAAAGAATTTTCTAAATAAATGTAGTACAAAAAATTGAAGATGCTCCATGACCTTTAAATATCAGAGTTTATCTCTGTAACCAGTTTCTAAATAGGTCTTAAAATTAAATGTTTTTAAAATGTTTATTTTTGCTTATGGGAAAAAATTCATTGACCAGATAGTCTTTCACTCTAAAAGGTCAATCTCCCTGTGTAACTTCTGATCTCCTCGTCATCATTTCTGTTCTGTTTTTGCTTCTTCAGCAAAAGAGACGTTCAGAGATCGAGCAGAAGCTCGAGGTTCAGGCTGAGGCTGAGAGGAAGAAGGTGGAGACTGAGAAGAGAGAGCTGTTTGAAGAGAGGAAAGCCAAACAGACCGAGCTGAGACTGTTGGAACAGAAAGTGGAATTGGCTCAGCTGGTGAGAGCAAACTTTTCAATTCTGGTTTTCAATCCTGAAATTTTGGTCCTTGAAATTTGGCCTTTTAAATGAACGCATCAGACAACCAGGTCCTGATATCGTCTTATACACATGTTGAAGACACCTTATGGAGCTGGACAGTAGAGCTGGATATCGATTCAGATTTCCCAAATCGATTCGATTCACAACGGCCAGATTGGATTTAATTTGATTTGATTGACTTCCATTCAGTTAAGGATATTTCAGCCGGAGTACCAATTTTACTTGAATATGGAAGAGATTCTCAGAGAACTAATGCTGTAAATAGGAGAAACTAACTCCAACTTTGTGCATTATTAAAAATATTAATGTTTACATTAAGAATTGAGCCCAAAGCAGCCACTGTAATCGTACTTTTTATTAAACATAACATGACCAAAACAAAAATGTAATAATTTATATCAAATCAAACAGCAGGGCAGGCAGTATAAATAAGGTGGCTCCAACCATGCTGTATGGTCGTTTGTCCTTGCATATGAATGCTGCAACAGCATTGGTTATTTTCTGGGCTCGTGGAGAGTTTGCTGGTAACTTAACATACAAATGCCTTCTCAGCTGCGTTTGCCTCAGGCCCGACATCTTTGCAGACTGCGTTTCCGGATGGTGTCTCAATAAATGGAGATTCGTTGTGTTTCCACAATATGTCACCTGCATGCTGCACATCTTGCTTATAGTTTTACTCTTGTACAGTTCATTGCTGCCTTTGTGTTTTTTTAATCCAAAATGCATCCAGACATCTGCCTTCAAGTTTGTTGGCGGTGTCTTCAGTGCTCCCGCCATGATGTTTTGTTTAACGCTCCTCGCTGAGTGACGAGATTTCTGGTCTGGTCACGCGAGAAGTGACATGGCATTTTGGGAAATGAACGGCTGCTCACGCAAGACTACTCGGCATTAAACTGCAGGATGCATTACACACAGAAAAGACATATTAAAAGATTTATTTTAGGATTTTATGAATCAATATTGGTCCATTTATTGAAAAATCGATTAATCAATTTTTTGAACCCAGTTCTACAGGAAAATATCAAATCCCTTTAAAACACTGAAAAAAACCCTCTATTATCTGAAGTATGTCCACTGTTGCTTCAGGAGACATAAGTTTGTATGCTTTTCAGGCAGTTTCTGTGAACTTCTGTTGACCCGGGCTTTCCACAAGTACCAGCTGCCAGCAGTGGTCAACCACTCTGAGTAAAAGCTGGCTACTTTGTCTTGTTGTTAACTTAACCTTTAAATCTGCATTCATGTAGAAATATATATATATATATTTTTTTTTTTTTTTAAATTAATTCATCGCTATTTTCTAATGCCTCTTAGCTGAAAAAAACACAGCTGCATATTTAATCATAACATTTTATTTATTTAAATATTTTCCTGAGATATGTTCCTTGTTCAGGGATATTAATGTCTTAATCTTTATCCATATTTGAACAGTGATTTTTAACTGATATGCTGCCTGCTATCTAGTTTGCAAGAAGGTCTTTCAATGATTTTTTTCTTTTATTAACAAATCCATTTAAAAGAAGAACAAACAATACAGGTTCCTCATTAAATCATTTGTGAACAGATACTTGCCAAAATCTGGAGCCAGTTTTTGGTACCCAGGCTTACCCCAAACTGTCCTCTTGGAAAAGTATTTTTATTATTTTGTATGCAAACATGGCTTTCCACATAGATGTGGAGTAGTCCACTAGCAAGAAGGTTCTAGATCTCCCCAGATCCTGTGACATCCCATACAATAGTCCATCAATTGATTCTCCTGGTGCTTGTATTTTTAATTTCCAGTCAAACATTTTCACACATACTCAACATCCTGTACCACACTTTTTCTCCATCACAGCAAGAGGAGTGGAACAGCCACAACAACCATCTTGTGAAATTTATCCGCACCAAGTCGAAGCCTCATCTTTTCTACCTGCCTGGTAAAATGTGCTCCGCCACACAGAAACTCCTCGAAGAATCCACCAAGAAACTGAACGGTCAGTGTGATTCAAGTCCTCTAGCATCTATTTAGGAAACAGGTTTGCATGTGTCATCACCCTGACATCTGTCTGCTTCTGTTCTGGACAGCTGTGTTTGAGGAGAGGCGTGAGGCTTTTGCCGAACACCTCAGCAAGATGGAGTCACGCCCCCGGCGTCAACAAAACCGCGACCAGGACAACAACGCTGCATCAGCAACAGGGATGGACCACTCATCGGAGGGTAAGCCAGCAGGTCAGGTAGTCAAGGTGATGGGTACTAAGAGCATAGCAGAGATGGAGGATGAGGAGGAGGAAGATGAGGAGGAGGAAGAGGAGAGAGGGAGGGAGGAGAGGGGGAAGGAGAGGGGGAAGGAGGAGGATAGGAAGGTGAAGGAAAAGGAAGAAGAGAGGAGGAAGGAGGTAGTGAAGAAGGGGGAGGAAGAGGAGGGGATGGAGGTGAGTGAGGAGGGGAAAGAGCAGAAGAGGCAGGAAGAAGAGAGGGGAGGAAGCAGAGAGGAGAAGGTAGAGAAGGAGGCGAGTCCACAGTCAGAGGAGATGGAGGTGGAGGTTGGGCCAAAGCAGGAGGGTAAGAGTAATGGGGAGGGTGGAGAAGAGTGGAGGGACAGGAGCAGCGGAGAGGGTGGGGCAGAGCAGGAGGGTAAGAGAGAGGAGGGAGGAGCAGACAGCAAAGAGGAGGGGGCGAAAGATCTTCAGAGTGAAAAGATGGAGGACACACAGTCCTCTGAGGAGACTGTAACCAGCCAGGACGTCCCGAACATCAGTCAGCCACAGATCAGCCTCCCTGTGGAGGAACCAGCTGAGACCCCGGGTCCCGAACACGCCCCCAACAGTCAAACAGCTCCCATGATGCCCCAGCAGGACGCAAACCCACCTGGCCTCGATTCTCAGGACTCTGCTGTGGAGAACCAGGCAGTGGAAGAAAAAATGGGTGATGGAGCCCTCCGAAAAACACCTGACAGCCAGGAGCCCCCGAATACCACCCCTGCACCCTCTAAGGAGGAAGCGGAGGGCGGGAGAGGGCGGAAGGAGAAGAAGGAGGCGAAGAAAGGCCGTAGTCGCAGCAACAGCTCCTCCTCGTCCTCCTCTGGATCCTCGTCCAGCGGGAGCTCTTCCTCTTCCTCCGGATCCAGCCGCTCCTCTTCATCGTCATCCTCTTCCTCGTCATCGTCATCAAACAGCAGCAGCCGCAGTCGCAGCCGGGACAGCGGCAAGCGCAAGAGGAGGTCGTCGGATAGGGGCAGGAAGAAGGGAGAAGAGAGGAGTCACCGCAAGAGAGGAGGGAGCAGTGGAGGAGGAGGAGGGAGGGACTCCAAGGGGTCTAAGGAGAGGAGGAAGAGGAGGAGTGAGGAAGGGAGGGGGAGGTCGTCCCGGGGCGATAGGGAGCATAAAGAGAGAGAGCGGAAGGACAAAAGACGCTAATTGGGCTAAACTGACAAATCCACCATAACAGAGATCCTAACGTATCAACACATGAGATGATTTTTAAACTTCCTGCGAGCGCCACGGTAACGGTGTTAAAGGCTCAAGGACAGAGGGGTCAAAGCGTAGGGGTCAGAGCGGGTGATGGTGACCCTTCGGGAAGAAGGTCAGCGTTTTAAAGTTAAGTCGCGGGTATATCCGGCCGGACAAATCCTTTTTACCGTCTGTAATTGAACACCTCACCAACAGGTTTGAGACTTGCTTTAGTCCTCGTTATAACTCTGATTTCTCTTCAGCCTGGACTAGATTTTTAGAAGGTCTTGTTGGAGCTGCGATGAATGAAAAGTTGAATGTTGGATCAGTTTCTCATCATCATCCCACCGTAGGCTGCTGTACATACGGCAGTCATTTCTATACAGAAGTTGTGTTTGAAGTTGATGTGACGAAGCTGTTAAATCTCATTTCTATCAACTATCGGCTCACTGTCTAGGCTTTATCATCATCACCAGGATACATGTGTGATTTGCTCAAATTCTGGATGTTGAAGATTTTTTTTTCTTATTTTTTTTTGTACTGACTGATGATCTGCTTCAAATTAAAGGTGAGGTCTTAGTTAAATAATGTGTTGTCTTTTTTTTTTCCTTTGCACATCAGCCTAGATTCTCATGGAAGTTTTTGTTCACCGATTATTCAGTGTTTTGTTTTGTTTTTTTTAATCAGTGGGAATACCCAAATCACTGCAAAACATTCCTCTCTCCTGAGTAGAGCTGAATGATTTCAGGAAAAGACATAATTGCTATTTTTCTGGCAGCTAATTTCAATTTGATTCACGATTTTCTTCAAATCAAGCTTCAGTGCAAAATTCACTATTTCTACAGTATAGAAAACAGTAAGGACATCAATGATCAAAAGCACATAACACATTATTCATCATCTAATATTGATAATAAATAATCTGTTTTCATTATTTAAGGGATACTCCAACTTCTACTCCTAAACAAGTCGAACAACAAGTGGACTCTTTTGAACAGCTCTTAAGTGCACATTGAGAACCGATTTGCAGTTGTGAGTAAGCCATTCATAAATGCAAATTTGTGAAACAGTTTGTGTAAAATAGTTGACACAACAGCTCCTGGGTCAGTCAGGAGTGCTACAAAAAAATTGCAGCTTTGGCAATCACATGATTGCGTTGTCTTAAATTGCAAATTTTATCTGAAAACATCTTTCAGCCCTACTCTTGAGTCTCGATATTAATTTAATTCTCTTGTTCGGCACACAGACCAAATTCCAAAAGAGACTTCAGATCAAAACTGAACAAAATAAAAATACTAAGGGTATACACAATGTCTGGTCAATAAATCTTTACTAGGGTTGTAAAAATTTCCAGGGGGCATTTGTGGGAATACACCTGGAATTTACAAAATTGAAGGTTGGCCCCTAACAGATTTTCAATACAGTTGAGGAAATCTGTTTTTGCATATTCTAGACAAAAGCAACCAAATTTCATGCAAGTGTGATCGAGAATATCTCCTCTATTCCTGAATCACTTCCACGTAGCTCACTGCTTACACCTAGACTATTGAAGCCACACATTCTTAACCCAGAGCACAGGAAGCCATGGACTACAGAAAGTGAAGTCCAAATTGATTTTTCAATAAAATAATTGAAACTTGATAAAGTTGTGTCAATAAATAAATGTGTTGAAATGTAATGTTTTTGATTGTATTATTTTGCATGTATGTCTGTCTATGACCAAACAAAATGTTGATGTTTGGATATGACAGTTTGTTTAAATTACTCCAAACTTGTAGGAAACTCGGTTCCCCTAGAAATTTTTGGAAATTGTCCACCCCCTTGCAACCCTGATGTTAACTGCTGCAAATAAGATTATCAATTTGTCTTTGTAATCTATCACAAAAAGCACAGAAATGAGTTTGAGGCAGATCATTTCCTTGTTGTAACAAGGCTTATTTGCAGTAAATCTTCTGTTAGAGGGCTTGTTCAATTCCCCTTTAAATGGTCCCACATTTTAATGAACTTGGATTTACGGGATGAGCAGCAGAGCTCGGTATGTGGGTTTCACCCATGAAAAATTTGCTAAATCTTCTCTGTCAAACAGTTTTTATTGGCTCCTGTTTTGAGCTCCTGGTACCCCTGTCGTGAGCATGGGCCTTGCTACAGAGGTCAGTTGGCACCTGCTCATAGATTCGGCATGTCACTGATCTGGATGGGACAGCCCCGAGGTGGTGGTCCACAAAAACAGCATCATTTAGAGTGAGCCTGAGTACTACTTCCAAACTAAAGGTTTATATGTTTGACCCAAGAAGATAACTGCATAAGAAGTTGTTTATATACTGAAGCCATCTCCCTGCAGCGTTTTTGGACTGAACATCTTAAAATAATGATAAAAGATTTCCAAGGTAAGACACATATATATATTTTTTTTTCCTCAGTTTGAATGGCGAAATGCATCATAAAAAGATTTAAAAATATAAACCAGATATTGCAATATACCCATTGTCCACAAGATAACTTATTTGGCATTCTGTTTGGAGATTTTTTTTTTTCTCGTCTGTAGTGTTTTTTTGTGTAATGTATTTTTAGAAAGTAAAACAAAAAAAAAAATTTCTGGAAAAACACAACCCCTCTAGGATTTACTCATATCAGTCTACTAGTGGCAAGAAGCACAGACTTACACTAACTGGAGGGAAATAAGCAGTAAAATACTGAAATTCAGTGAAGTTTAAAGTTGTTCATTCATTCATTTTCTGTACCTACTATCCCTTTCGGGGTTGTGGGGGCTGGAGCCTATCCCAGCTGTCATTGGGCGAGAGGCGAGGTACACCCTGAACCGGTCACCAGTCGATTGCAGGGCATCGTATAGAGACAGACAACCATTCACGCTCACACTCATACCTAAGGGCAATTTAGAGTGAACAGTTAACCTAATGAGCATGTTTTTGGTCTGTGGGAGGAAGCTGGAGTGCCCGAAGAGAACCCACACATGCACGGGAAGAACATGCAAACTTCACACAGAAAAGCCCTGCCTGACCCGGGAATCGAACCGGCGACCTTCTTGCTGTGAGACAAGTTATTGGTAATTAAATAATCACCAAGGGCAGTGAAGATCCTCAGCTGGAGGTGTTGAAACAATTGAAGCCGTAACATTCGGTTAATGAAGACGAAGCCATGATGTCACTGCAGCTGGTACATCACTAAGTGAACAGGCATTCAAGTAATGATGAATATGAAGTCCACTTCTTTCTATTTCCTCTAGTTTTTTACTTTAAAGAGAAATGAAGACATTAAATTTCTGAAAGTCATTAAAAAAGTTAATATTTAAATGATGAGGCACAGCGGGCAACTGATTGTTTTAATGCTCATCTTCCTGAAAAGTTGTTTAAAGATTTTTCAGGTGAATTTTAGCTTTTTTCTGTTTAACACATAAGTCAATTACTTGAACGTTACTCTTTGCCACTCTTGCACACACATTGTGATGTCACACATACTCTGGAGGTAATGGATGGGTTTGCAGAAGAAAAGTCTAATCAGTCTGTGGTTTCATATCTGCAGTATGGTTTTTGTAAGTTCAGATTTTTTATTGTCAAAGTGTGAAGCTTTGCTGAAATACCAATATTTGTAACTTGTTCACTTTGAGCTTTGACACTTCATGGTGAACAATGATTTCCAGACAAGAAATTCTCCCAATCATAAAGTTTAATAGAAAAAAAAAAAACTGAATGAACATTTGAAAAACATCATTTGGCGTCTTCTGCTCTCAAGTCTTATCCAAAGCTAAAATATGCAGCAGTACAGTCTGTCAGTTGAGTTCATGATTGAGTCCACACAGTTTTGACCTCATGTTCACTGCAGGGTGATCAATCATCTCAGTCCCCTCGTGGTGGTTTCCTCAGCTGTTTCACTCAGAGTCTTTATGTTGCTTAATTGAGCCATCACCTGACTGTGGCATCAAACTGAAACTTTTTCTCCTCGTCATTGTTGTCGCAGTCTTTACAACAAAACTCGCTTCACTCTGGCTGATCTGCGAGGTCGTTCTGCTCAAAGTATCTGCATGAAAAAGAAAGGAGAACTTAGTGAACCCATCTTTCAGGGCTGAAGTATGAGCAGCATGATGAAGAGAAGTGAAAATGTCATTAAAGTGAACTACATTAAAACCAAAACTTGACAATCAAAATTAAACAAACATACTCCTTTATGACTGTAGGCACGAGATTTGTAGTGATGCATGATATTATCAGTATCAGCAGATAATTGACCCTTTGTTGGCTCTCTGATTGGTTAACTGATCAACCAATCAGAGAACCTCCGAGGAGAGCAGCAGGTGTTGAATTACACAGTCTAATGCTGCGTTCCAGTTGTACAAGTCAGGGTTTCCAATTCCCGAGTGAGAAATTTCAACTGAAACTTCCCTCCCAGCAGGGATGTGCACAAGGGGGGGGCAGGGGGGGTGATCGCCCACCCTCGTGGCCCAACTGTTGAAAAACGCGAGCCCAAGTGCCCTCTTGGGAGGAAAAACACGCTCAAATGTGCCCACTTGGGAGGCAAAACGTGCTCTAAAGCTCCCTCTTAAAAGGTAAAACAAGTGCTACAGTACCCTTGAGAGCCAAAAGGCGCTCTAAAATGCCCTCTTAGAAGGTAAATCGCCCTCTAAAGTGTCCTCCTGGGAGCTAAAACTTGTGCAAAAGTTCCCTCTGTGCCCACTTGGGCATCTAAATGCAAACTAAAGTGCCCTCCTGGTTGGCAAAACACACTAGACTGCCCTCTTAAGCGGAAAAAACACACTAAAATCCAAAAGACCATTAGGACTAAGAAATACTATGGAACATTACAGCTGCAATGACCTATGTTGGGCCCTTTCTGATCTATATTGAGCCAGAACTATCTCACAAAAGCAGTTTTGATTTTCTGGTGCTAATATGGTGTTGAAATGTCAGGCATGAAAATCCCTCACCTTTCAGCGAAATTTGCCAGTTTGAAATCAAAATAGGTGACCTATGGTGTGGAGCCGATGGAAAGTTTTTTTTCTTTGGGGTGGGTGGGGTGGGGGTAATCAGTGTGGACATGGAGGTATATCAGAGATTATCAGTGAACTGCAAACATGTGCACGCACCTGAAAGGAGCCTTGAATTGGACAAAAACAATCACTCTACAAGCTCAAGAGCATGGAAATATCAGCGTGAGGGGCCTCACATCAGCAGTGTTTTCTCTGGGAAGGTGGGGGGATTCTGCTGCCTGATTGGTTTGAGATGCATTTGGATGCTTAAGATGCCTCGCCAATCCTAGCTAATGATAGTTTAATATTAGCTTAAGGTAGTATATCACCAGAAGAATTAAAGCTTGCTGAAAGAGGCATCATGTCATTGATGAATAACTTTAGCTAACACAGCAGGAGAGATAACATAGATATCTACACAAGCCTCTGGTGGAAAATTAATTAACGCATTTTATGAGAGAAGTTATCAGGATCTTATATAGCATAATGAGACCATGTATAGATAGATACTTTATTACACATTCATATTGTCCTGTAATTCTGCTTGAATTTTCTGTCCAAATGCAACAGATATTTTAAAGATGAAATATTCAAAATTTTCTTACGGGGGGCCATGCCCCCAGACCACCCTAGAGGGGTCATATCCTTCTCACCTTTTTCACTCTTGACCCGTTTTCATGCCTGAATGCACTGGATTAAAGAAAATGGCATCCTCCTAATCGAAGAATTGTCTGGGGTAAGGCCCCCAGACCACTTAGGATTTATCTATTTATTTATGTGTGTCCATAGTCCAACATTACATCAACACAGTTCTTGTGGCTGCTGATCTTAACTACAAACTAACTTGAGTAGTCTGTCTAGTTAGTCTGTTTTAGGGCTTTATAATGTGCAATTTGTATAACATATAAACATGTCTAAAGTGCCCTTGAAAACACGTGAAACCTAGTGCCCTCTTCAGTGGTGAGAATGTGCTGTAAGTGCCCTTTTTTTCCTTTTTGCCCCTGCCCTTGAAAAAGTCTGTGCACGCCACTGCTCCCGTGGTCGGATTTTCCTACTTGGAAGTCAGGGGATCCTCACCATCCCCGAGTTGATAATCAAAGATGGCTGCCCCCAGTGTAAACAGATATTAAGCTCCTGTAATATTCTGTTTACTGGCTTTTCTGACTAGTGTTTGTCACACTAAATCTGCAGTATACATAGTATTGTTTGACATATATACATATATATATATATATATATATATATATATATATATATATATATATATATATATATATATATATATATATATATATGTATATATGGAAATGCTGCTATAGTGTTTTTTACATTCTTCATGTGGTATATGTGAACTACAACGCAGGGCGTGCTAACAACGGCTAACAATAGCCTGGCAAGTATTTTTCTGACCTTTTAACTGAGCGCTGATAACTCAGATATGACGTCATTCCCTCTCCCCTCTTCCCAGTTCTGATGTTAATGGAACTCAGTCAAACATTTTCTGTTTAGACAGAGTCTAAATTAATGCAGTTATATTTTTAATTATTTTGAAAGATTAAAAAAGATTATAGTTTTTTTATATACCCTCCTGAAGTTTTTTCTTTGTTCTTTCAGTTGGTCAAAATGTGAACAAGAATCAAATTAATTAAATATGAATAAAAGCTGGTGGGAAAGAGTCATTTTCAATTGTTTCACAAGGGAGAGGCCAGAACAACAGGTTTTGTCTAACCTAGTAAGAGGAACTAAGGAGGGCCGGGCTTAACAGAGGATCGCAGAGCTTGACAAAAGGTCAAATTGCCTATAAAGTTTATTATCAGTATCTGCAATATATGAACATTTTGGTGTTGTTTACAGCTGATATTTTAGCTGTACAAATTGGACATAAATATGCCATATCGTCACCTTCTTAAAAAAATTGCCTCAGTCATTTTTTGACAAAAATGATTTTTTTGCCTAAATCAGTCCTTCATGATGCTGGTAAAATTTCCTACATCCTCAGTTAAACAGATCATGCAATCCTACGGTCGTAATATAATTTCCTATGTCAAGAGTGTGACTTAGGCCATTTTATTTTGCCTAAGTCACAAGACAGAGTGTGACAGAGGCAATTGTATAAGCTTTCCAAAATGGCAGCCGCTGCAAAAAGAAAGAAATTCTACTTAGCTAGTGAAGTTATTGCCATGGTCCAAGGTCATAGGCTATATTACAAATCTTTCATAGTTCGTTCCGCCAAGAAGGTTTTTTTTTTTTTTTTTGCCAGCATATATTTGTCTGTTTGTTTGTTTTTTTGGCAAGATGACGCAAAAACTACTGGACAGTTTTTGCTAAAATTTTCAGGAGATGATGGTAATGACCCAATTTAGAAATTATTAGATTTTGGTGGTGATCCAGATTACCGGCGTTAGCGAACGATAATAATGATGATATATTAATGTCAGCATGGTTCTGAGTGCAAGGTGTGGGTTTCAGGGTCATGAATCATGATGATAACTTTATCATGAAACTATTGCTTATAGATGTAACAGCAATATGTGAGCCAATTTTGCAGAGGGTTGCGCTCTCTGAGTGCTTTCTGGTTATTTAGTCTTTTTAGACAGCATTGTAGTCAGGGAACTCTGGCTGGGAAGCACTGCCTCAGAGGATTCAGGTGTGATGTGAGCTGAGTCTTTCCATGTGCTCTGCCAATCAAGGAGAGAAAGTTCACATATGCCACATAAATAGGTATCAGCCAAGATAACTGAGAGTGAAGATTTATGGGATTAATTGTTTTTCAAAACCTCAGCAAAGAAAAGCTAGAAGGAGAAGTCAACAGATGCACATGCCTCCTTGGTCTTGGGTTCATTTGGTTATTTTGTTAGTTGTGCTTTATTTTGCACAGAGTTGAAAAATTATTTCACATCATCACAGAGTAAAAGGTTACTGAATAAAAGGGCCATTCACAGCCCTCCATAAGGGGAGGCAGGGGAGAACCACAAAGAAGCAGCAGCACCTCCACCACAAACACAGTATCATCAGAGGGGAGCGGCCTTGCTAGATTGTTGAGAAAGCCCTCAGCAAGGAACCAAAAAGGGGAGGAGGGTCAGGTCTGACCACTGCAGATCGTTCTTAAAATCACATTTTTTTCACTAAATAAAACTTTGTTAAATGATTTCAGTGTGTTTAAGTACTTTTTGAATATTTTGAGTAAGCTTCAACAATTCAATACAAGTTTAGTCACAATAACTGTGATGTGAAATTTTCATACGATTACATCCCTACTCTGTGTGTCTTTGTGAGTCTGTGTGTGCTCCACAAGCAATTTTTAATGTTTGTGGCTTCCCTCTTCCAATGGTCTGTCACAGTAGTGGGAAAAAAGACTTGCACTATGTTGCCTAGTCAGTTTTTTACAAGGGTAATTTGGCCTAAGTCAGGTTCAAAACTGCAAAAGTCACAAAATCATGTTCATTAATTTGCCTAAGTCATTTAATTCCCCCTTGAGACATAATTGAGTGACAGCATTATTTGTATGTTAATAGTCATCCATTGCCATAACATTTTTGTGTGAAATGATGAGTGGATATCATTTACTCTTTATTTGGTTAGTTTTTTCTGTTTCCTGAAAAACTTGAAAATATGACTTAGGCAATTATTTTAAACCAACACTATGTAGTTTTTCCACCCTAATATAATATTTCTAGAATCATTGTGATGGTACATCACCTTACAACAGGTTGAATGGCCCCTCTGTCATAGTCTGAGGGGGTCTGTATCACCTTCACTGGCACTAAGTAACTTCGATGTGGATGGTAGGAACATTTCCACACGAAAAAACTACAAACTAAAAAACATGATCAGACTGTACCTCATCAGTCCACATGGTTTATTTGTCTCTTGGGACGTCCTGTCGGCTTACTTCTCCTCCCTCTGTATGTCAACAAATGCACGTTGGTGTACGACAGTGCAGTTACACTCAACGACCATAGAGGCCCCTAGAGAGCTAAAAAGCTGGAATCTTACCTAGTGCTGCTTTAAGAGGGTGACGATATACTGGCTGTAATATTCCCCGAATGTAACTAGAAAACACTCAGAGTGCGAACGTCTGCCAAGGTAGTTCACATACTTCTGTTACATCTATAAGCAATAGCTCTATGATAAAGTTACCATCATAATATGATTCATGACCCTGAAAACCCACAACTAATCGCGTTGACATCTTTATAAGTTTGACAGTTATTGAGTAAATGATAATTCGCTAATGGCGGTTATCTGGATCACCACCAAAATCTAATCATTTTTAAGTTGGGCCATTACCAACATCTCCTGAAAATTTCAGCAAAATCTGTCCTGTTGTTTTTGTGTAATCTTGCAAACAAACTTACAAACACACGTCCTTGGTGGACGTTATCCAAAGCACAATTTATTAAAGAATAAAATGTTGTTTTTCTTGCTTCATATCTTCTGTGATCATGAAAGGAGCTGGTCAGTTTTAGTAAAACAGAGGCTTTGTGCTCTTACAAATATCTGTATTGATATCTGGCGATGGTGAGTTTGGAAATATCAGCATATCTAGTATCGACAAAATTCCATTCTCATGCTTCCCTAGAGATTTCATTACATTTAACCTTAAAGGTGTCATCAGATGTGATAAGTAAATAATATTTTGACTTGATACCTGGCAACAAGACAGATGAGCAGGTTGAGAGGAGGCAGCTTCTCATCGTCCTGACTCTCCTGTTCAATCATAAAAGCAGAATATCAGTCAATCAATCAATCAATAAGTTATCATCCCAGGGGACAAAAAAAGTCTTACCAGTGTGCTGCGGAGCTGAGAGCATCTCCTGGCGAGCTGTCTGATGGAGGAGTGGGCCTCGGGCAGCAGGGGCTTCTCCAGACAGGCCAACAGAGCGTACAGCCAGCGTCCCTGAAACACAGGCACAATAAAACCAAACAAACAGAAACAAAGAAGATTCAGCAAAGCTAACTGTGGTTGATGAATCACTACCATAGTACTGTATATATTGTTATATATCAGATTTCTAAGGCTTATTGATTTAATGTATTTTCAAATGACACGAGAAGACTAAATCATTTTGATTAATATGTTATTGCGGTCGATTATTTCTCCCCTTTAAAAATACCAATAGGTATCGTATTTTATATCGTTGGAAAGCCTGATTAGTCACCTTTACAACGAGGAACAACCTTGTAAGGACTGTGTATCTGTGGAATGAACAACACAGATAAACGTGTGAGTTGCAACCAATAAAAAAACAAAGTCCCCTCTCCCCTTGGAAGAAAGCCTTAAGTTCCTCAGTGAGGACAGGGTGAGGAACTGGTCTTCTTGGGGTGTTGTCTTTCTGGGGAGCCCACTTTGTAGTCTGTCTTTGACTTCACAGTCTCAATGAACTTGGTCTTAAGTTTGGAAATGTTACCAGGGCTGACACCGAATAATGCAGCCACTCTTTACCAGAAAATCAGCTTCCAGTTGGAGGGGATTTCTGCACTTTTAGTATATAGTAAAGTATAATCAACAGAAATAATGCTTTCAAACTTATTTAGAAAAGTATAGTTTTTGTTCATTTGAAAAATGCCAAGTTCATTAATAAGCATTATGACTGTTTATGGAAAGAACCACTAAAATTAATATGATTACTGATCAAAAGTTAATCTGTTAAAAGTTTAAATGAAGGCAATTTCTTCATCTAAATCGGGGATGAGCAACTTTGGTAACCAAGAGGGCCACATTAATATTGTCCTCAGTGACAGGGGGGCAAATTGTTGGAGCTGGGACAATAAAGTCTCAACCTTTATAGTATTCAGTGGTTATTTAAGTATACTTAGCCAACAGTTTTGTTTTTATTTCAACATTTAGTAATGTACATTAGGGCATTTTACAGAACCAGATACAAAAAGTGGGGCTATTTCCCTGGAAATGTTACAATGGTTTTTAATGTTTTCATGGTAGACTTGTTACTTTTTGACATTAAATGCATCTTTGATATTGCAATTTGACTCGCAGGCCTCACAGAGGGAGTAGGAGGGCTGCATGTGGCCCCTGGGCTGCCAGTGCAAACTGGCATATGTATAAATGCACACAGTCTATACTGGTCAATATAGTCTATGCATTGATGATATATGGAAGAACATGTGCTGGAGCTAAGATCCTTGACTCCTAGTCACCTTCACCAAAAAAGTTTCTGTGCAATTCAGACAATGCTGTTTCTCCTTCAGGAAAAGCATGGCTAAAAATCATCATGCTTTTATACTTTTTATAACACCGGTTACTGAAATAATGGAGAATTTTAAGTTTTTAAACACATTTTGCAAGTACTGGCAACCATTACATGCATTAATGTTGCCATTAAATGCTTCTGTTAACTGTAGATAGTTGGTGGAAGATGCCTGCAGTTTTTGATAAAACATTAAATCTTGTCCAAGGACTGGGTGTCTAGGAGTTTCATTTTTGTTGCCATGACATCAAACAGGAATCAGTATCTTTTGCTGAGTTCATGTCTCAGTTTGTAATTCTGGTTTAATGACATTTTTTTAATTTCTGTACACAAAAGAATAAATACATATCACCATTCAGTCTCCAAATATGAAGACATAATTTCAGTCTATATCGACCAGCCCTTAATATTGATCACCTTTAATAGTGGAAGCCAGAGTGTGAAATGCGCACTCACCAACTGTGGTGCAAACTCGTGTTCCTCAAACCAGCCGATGAGGATCTCCAGGACCATCAACACTGTGGACTAAATTCAGAATCATTGGACAGAATAATCAAACTGTGCTGACTGACTGCTGGACTGGTTTATACTGAGTATTTTATTTACCTGATTGAGTCTGCTGACTATGCTGAGGAAGGGCGGAAAGCCAATCTGACGACACAGAGACAGAAAATAACTGCAAGACCTTCTTTCATTTAGTATTTTACAAGTTTCTGGGGTAAACTTAATCCACTAAAACATAATCTCTGCAGAATTAAATGTATTGTGGCAGAATCCCACTTTCTTTACATGAGCACAGGAGTTCTTACTCTGCTGTAATCCAGCGCTGGCTCTTCTTCAGAGTTGGCCTGGCTGGATGAAGAACCCAAGTAGACGGTCTCTCCCAAACAAAATCTCTTCCAGCCCTCCTCGTCTGTTAGTTTTGGCTGTTCATCATAAACAAACATAAAAATATCAACAATTTAAAACATGATTTCAAACTTCTGTCTTGTATTTGCTAACATTGCTGTGCAGCTGGATCCACCTGACAGTCTTTAATCAGGTGGATCCACCTTGAAAAGCTCTAAGCTGGAATGATTGAGCTCAGTCTACAGAGGCACTGCCTTATCAGCGTCCTGAAGGTCATTTCAGATGACTCAAGTAGGTTGATCCAAAGTTTGATTGAGAAGGCGTGTACAGTAAAGCAGGGTACATACACAATGATTTTCTAAATCTGAAGAGATTTTTTATCTGTTAGAGACCCCATACAGGAGGCCTGTGCTCAAAATATCCATATGGCAAAATATCGTCATGCACTCCTTGGAGATACGCATATCGATACAGATTCTACAGAATCGATACGGCCTCCATGTTTGACAGTTGTTGTCAATACACTTTGGGTAATGTTAACAAGGCACAGTTCAATGTAGAAGCCAAGCTACATGATGAAGCACATGATCCAGATTTGAAGTTAGGTCTACCATCTTTGAGGACCTGAATTTAAATTTCTTAAGTGGTAGAATCATTTAAAACTTATCCTTGTTCTTTTTCTTCTTGTAATAAAAAACAAAATGTTCACAATTTACATGTATCAGGATATGTACTGTATAGTGAGGTTGCTGGAAATACCCAGCCCTACCACACATAAAGATAAAAAATCAGGCACTGAACAATTTTGATCGTACTGTGTGTGGTGTGCTCCGGTAATCTCAACACAGCACACCACACACATAACGATTCTGTCCCACCACTGATCCAGAATCTAGTCCTCCAAGCCAGAAATCTTGTATGATCAAATGTGATCTAAGAAAAACGAAGAAGAAGAAACATAGCAAGACTGTGGAAAAGATTCTGGAGACAGCGTGAACATGTGAGCTGGTCCTCCATTTCTGAGGTCCACCGAACTTTATGTTTCAGGTCGGCCATGCTTGTTTTTATTTACGCCTGCCTCCTTGTTCCTCAGTCAGTTCGCTTCTTGATTGGCTACATTAGGTTCCACTTCATGATTCACAGAGTCATGACTCGGCAGTCATCAGCCCACACACATGAAGATTTCTGTTTGTAAGTATTGAACAAGTTTAATATTTAGGATTGTCGGCCCGACCCGTTTCTGAGCCGATTATCAGGACAAATTCACTTTTAAAACACCTCAGTCCACAGGACAATCTTATAGGATAATCTTTTAAGACACAAGATAATTGGGCATTTGCCGTCCTTGGTGGGGAAGGAGAAGAGTCGAGACAAAACAGCCCGATAATCTTTATTTGTGAACCGCACTTTAGACTGCAGATTGGGTTAGAAGACGGTCCAAAGCCTCCTTGGAAAATAAAACGACTGAAGTTAAATGACTTCTTCCAGTTCCATCTGTTCCTCTGGACTAGTGAAATATGTCTTGTACTCGATAATTTGAACTGTCTATCTGTGTCTGGATATGCAGTCACAGCTTCTCATATCAGTGTTCATCATGGGAGTCCAGTAAAACTAATGTCCCAAAGTTAAGTATATTTTTGTTGGCAATAAATCAAAAAGTTTAAGTACTAAATGGACTTTTATGTAATCCACTCACCATTAGCACGTTGTCATCCAGAGTCTGGCTACTCCAGTGATTCCTGTTCTTTGTGATGCTCTGAAATTTACAGAAAATACATGAGCATGTCAACTGTGTCCAACAACTCTTTTTTTTTTTTTTTTCTTGTTAAAGGGATACGGCAACTTTTTTTTTGTTTTCATGTCTTGCCTCACTCCCGAGTCCATGACATGCAGATATACTCCATTCTTTCGACTGTGTGTGCAGTAACAAGGAAGAGACAGGCAAAGCTCCCCCACCGCTAATTGACTTAGCTCAAACACTGGGAGTCAATGGGTAGCATTAGCCTGCCTCTGCCTACAGTTATCAGATAAACTCTTCAGCAACACTAAATGGTCCCGTGTTCTTGTTGTGACTCTTTTTCTTACTGTGTTATGTTAAGTTACGTTATCTTCTACTATCATCTAATTATCTTCCTCTACTTCTAAACAGAGGCTTTGTTTTGTTGACCTACTTCCGGTTTTTGCTAGAGATGTGACGTTCGCGAATGAGTCCAGTCTTTTGAACAGCTCTTTTAAGTGAATGATAAGAAATGATTCACAGTTGTGAGTGGGCTGTTCGTTTGCGAGACATTCTTAAATTAAATCAAGACTACTCATTCGCGAACGTCACGTCTCTATTACAAACTACTGCAGATGTGCTTGTATGTAGGTCAACAAAACAAAGGCTCTGATTACCAGTAAAGGAAGATAATCCGATGATAGGAGAAGATAACGTAACATAACGCAGTGAAAAAAAGAGTCAGTATATTCTTCATTTGTTTCAAGTAGTCCAGGAGCAAAGGGTGTGGACAAAACACGATAATGGTGTGCTCTTCTTTCCCCAACAAGACCTCCAACATGAACTGTGCTTATAAAAGAATGTTCTGTGCAGGTGTTAAAAAATCGTTTGAGAATTCATCCAAATTCCCTAAAAGTTCATGTTTAATTAAGACACTTTAAAACAATGAGCTACATCTGTTTTTACATGTGTGTGTTTTTTTGTCAAGGTCTTTTTTTTTTTACAGTTATATAAAAACAAACATATGAACATCAATGATGTCTCATTTTTGAACAGTGGCAACCCCCGTCCCCCCATAGTTCCAACAGAGCCCCTTTCTCATTGTGCCCTACAGACTTAGTAAAGGAAGAAGTTCAAATAAATTGTGGGAGGACAAATTAAAATAAATAAATAGATAAATAAAATAATGATTAAAAAAACAATAATTAATGAATAAAAAAAACCAAAACCTAGTGTCGTGGGGTAATCAGCTCTAATTTATACTATCCTTGGCTCCATTTTTCCTATAAAAGTTAAAAAAGTCTGCCAGATGGCATAAAAGATCTGAGCACTGCCTCGTGTGATGAATTGTATTTTCACAAATGTCAAATGATGAATAATATAATTTAGCCAGAATATAAAAGTTGGAGGGTATTTCTCTTTCCATTTAAACAGTATCAGACAACGTGCATGTGTGTGTTTGTGTTGTAACGTGAGGCTGATTTTTGAGATTGATGGTTACCTGTCTGATGTCTGAGAAGTTACTGACTTGCTGCTGCTGCCAGCTGAGACTGGGGGAGAAACCTGCAGGAGCTGCATGGCAACCCGACACCTGAAACACCAGAGAAGCAAATGTCAAGGAGTTCAAGAAGAGGTTTGGCTTAGTCATCATTTTTACAATCTCCAAAAGTGCTGTCTGACTTATCTATAGGGCTACAGCACCGCGGCAGAATGTCCAAACCACATCACCATTCACAAAACTGTGATATAAAAGTAAAAATAACTGCACTCTACACAAATAAAATCTAAAGCAGATGTTACCTCAACATCTAATTTATGTTCTGTGGAGACAGTTGGTTGATCATCACTTTAATTTTTCCTGTCATTTCGGGAGGCGAGTTCTTGCTCCTTTTTTTTCCTGTCTTTGTCAACAAAGCACCTTAAAATCATGACAATATATTCACTCTTCAGTACTTAAAAAAATAGAAATATTCAACCAAAGCACCTTTTCTCATTTTAAAGGGATACGCCAACATTTCCTTTTCTTTTTGCGTCTTGCCTCCAGAGTCCATGACAAGCAGATAGACACCATTCTTTAGACTGTGCGTGCAGTAACAAGGAAGAGACAGGCAGAGCTCACCCATCACTTGTTAGCTTAGCTCAAACACTGGGAGTCAGTGGAAAGTGTTAGCCTGTCTCTGCCTACATTAAACAGATAAACTCTTCAGCAACTCTAAACAGTCCTGTGTGCGAGATTTTTTTTTCTTGACTGACTCCATTAGTAAGTTGCTGCAATGTTTGACAATATAAATACTGACAAATTACAGTTTCCATGATGGTTCGGCCCTGTCAGGTTTTGCACAAGCACATGTTAGGGTTTTATTTGTTTTTTTAAATGAGATTGAATTTTAATCAGAGAGTTTCCTGTTAATATTCTGTGAAAATACCTTTGCTTTCAGTGTTTTTGTAGACAAACCTGCCTCTGTTTGAACTACATAATCAACTGTTTATGACACACGTTTGAACTTTAAGAGGGAAATTCTGTTTGGTTTGGGAATATATTTTGATAACATAAAGCAAAACTTGATTCATGTCATTTTATGTCACTTGGAGGGTTTTTTAGAGCGAAAAAAAAATTGATTCAAAAAATAGAATCCCGTGTTGTGGAAAAAAAATCAGGTATATGTTAAAGCCATAAAGCCCATCCCTGATCTGTAGGATAACTCACAGATGCATTGACTGTCTGCTTCTTCTTCAGCTTCTTTGGGTCGATCTGTGCGACCACCACCTCTGGACAAAGAGATGCCTCCAGCCTGAAAGGGAAACACAATATTTTTTTTATAAAACTAAACAATTTACAGATGAAAATAATTAAAAGTTGCTGGATTGAGAAATGTATATTCTGTGTTAATTCCCTACAACGCTCTTTTTACTGAGTTAAATGAATATATATTTTTTTTATCCTTAACAACACATTTACAATAGTTTTGGTGTAACAGCAATAAAGGATTAAAGGTAGATGGACTCACTGAACCTGTCGGAGGTACTCCTGGGGGTTTCTGGGGGGTCCCTTCAGATCCAGCTCCTCTGGACCCGCTTCATAATCCACAGGCAGCAGCCTCGGCATCAACTCCTCCACGTCAGACTTCATTTTTAAACCACTCTTATTAAAGAAATAATTAGGTTACTACAGCAAAGGTGTAACAGAGTCCCAAATAACGGAGTATAATATATCAAACGATCAAAATAAAGTTTCTTTTCGCCGGTGTTCAACAACTACGTAGCCATGTTGTTTGTAAACGCAGGATGATGGCGTCATAAGTAGGCGTGGCGTTTGTTGCCATGGAGCGAAATCCAGCGTCGCCGCCATATTGGATGGGTCTCTTCACTCCAGTCTAACACCAGAAACAACTGGAGTCAACGCATTTATGTCCGTATTTTGTGCAGCCTAAGGTTACAGTAAACGGCGCAGTATTGAAAGCAGTTTAGTTTTATTCCAACACAACTGAGTAAAATACTTATTTAAAGTTTGATACATGTCAAAAGGATTTATATGAGATGTCTGGTTTGTGTGTGTGGGAGCACATACATGTGCCTGTGCCTGAAATAGTTACTTTGAATATACTTACAGCATACAAAAACAAAAATATAAAAAAAAAAATTTTGTGTTATTGGTGTGTACAGAAGGGTCATGGTTTTGTGTGTGTATGCATATGTGTGTGAGAGAGAGAGATAAATTCAAATGAACAATCAAACTGTTTCATTATCAAAATATACAATTAATTCATTTATACATTTATTAACATGCCAAACCATCTGTCTTTGTCAAGCAGAATAATACATAATAAACACCACCCATAACTAACACATAAAACAATGACAGCGATGATGATTTAAAAAATAAAGTTAAATAAAATTTAAAAATAATTACTATTATTGTTGTTATTACTATTATTATTATTACTATTATTATTATTATTATTAATGTTATTACTGTTGTTATTACTATTACCCTTATTATCATTACTATAATTTATTTGTTCATTTATTTTCTTGATCCCCTTCTTATATTATCGTAATTATTATTATTATTTTTATTGTCAACATACCTTTCCCTTTTTTCTCCTTTTCATATATCTTTTCTTCATCCTTTACTTCATTTTATCCATATTTTACTATATTTTATTTATTTACCTACTTATTTACTAGCCCCTTCACATCTTCTCTCCCTACAACCGTAGCCACAGCAATGACACCCCCCCTTCCCCGACCGTCATATCACTTGCCGCTAATGCTGTTGTTGTTCCTCCTCTGCTCATTAATACTCCCTCCAATGTTTACTTTTATTACTCTTTTATTTAATTTTTTTATTCTTCTTACTGCGATATATTTATGTATTACCATTACCATTACTAGCATTATTACTGCAGCTGCTATAGTTAAGCGACCTTTCTCCCTTTTATTACAAACTATTAATATTACTGTTGTTCTACTTATAATTATGATTTCTTTGAATCTTTGTTTTTTTTAAATAAGCTTCCATACTATAATTTAATTTAATTTCACTATTATTGAGTCTGATGTTGGCATCATTATCATTAATTTTACTACGATTATTGTTATTATTATTATTACAAAATGTTGGCATTGTCAATTACTTATTTACATGTTCATATATATATATATGTATATATATATATATATATATATATATATATATATATATATATATATATATATATATATGTATATATATATATATATACATATATATATATATATATATATGTAGATAGATAGATATATGCTATTTTGTTTTGTTTTGAATTCTTTTATTGCTATTGTTCCTTCTGGCTGTCTAATAACTATTTTTTTATTATTTTTGCTGTTATCATTTTATGATCATGCAAGCCTTGTTACTATTACTTCCCTTAACCACCTTGAAAATCATATCTTTACATCTCTGTGATAATAATGCAAATGTGAATATCAACAATCATATTCTTAGCACACACACAGACTCATATGACCACAAATGTTGTTGTTCGTTGTTTGTCTGTCCGTCTCACTGTACTGTCCCATTGCACAATAAAAAAAAAAGAGCATAATACATAATTCAGCATGAAAGCAGCTATTTTTAATGTGTGACAGCGTTCGGTATCATAAGTACATCTCTGTCGTTTGTAACAAACTAAACCATGTGAAAATCGGGTAAAAATTCGGGGAGTAATGATTATTATAGTTGGGCATAATACACCTTCCTCAGTAGAAATAAACGCACTGGGGCCGCATGGGAGACCCATCCAAGATGGCGGCCGGTTGATACGTTAGCTCCAATAGGCAGCGTCAGTCAATGAGGCGTCTACGTATATTCTATGCTCTGCAGCGCCATCTGGTCAAAGGTCAAACCTCAGCAGCTCCAGTCTCTGCAGCAGCACCGCCATCTAGTGGCCATGTATTGTCCTGCATACAATTTTTTAACATCCCATAACCAAAGCCTTTAGTTCTGAATTTAGGACATTGTTTATTACATGAAACCAGTAGCTGCAGAGTTACTCAGATATCAATTTGGTATCAAGGATCAATAAAATGCAGTGAACAAACTTTTCAGGAACACAGGTGATGATAAACTTTCGAGCCGTTCTGTCTTGACGAGTATCAACTTTAAAACTAAAATAGTAAAATGACTTTCAACTGAAGTTTGTTGTTTCACTTTTTTAATAATAAACATTTTATCTAGGATAACTTCAGCTGAAATAAACTCCAAAATCATGGCATTCATGTGGTTGTCTGAGTTTTTAGTTAAGTTAATAAAGTAAATTATTCAATAAAATTGGTTGGACAAAAATCTGGATGATTTTTGGTTGAAATCTTCTCTAAAGGACTCCAGTGTTGTTGACGATGTATAAGTAGCATTTCCTATAATAAAAGAACAAAATTAAATAGCTTTAAAGTTGTGTTCCTTTTTATACGGAAAGAAAATACCTTGTAGTTGCAATACCAATGCTTTAATATTTAGCACTTTTATTTAGTAATTAATTTGTAGGATTAGATTAGATAGAACTTTATTAATCTCTTTGGAAGACTCCTTCAGGAAAATTAAGATTCCAGTAGCATTGAATAGTACACAGGTATAAAAGAGCACAGGATATCAAAAAGTAAAAAGGTAAAAACAATTAGCAGAATAGCATGTATTTATATATATATATATATATATATATATATATATATATATATATATATATATATATATATATATATATATATATACATATATATATGAAAATAAAAATAATACTGCTCCTCCCCGTCCTCTGTCTTCCTGTTACTCCTCCTCCCCTCCAGTGAGGAGCTGTACAGTCTGATGGCCTGAGGGTCAAAAGAGTTTCTCAGTTTGTTGGTCCTGAACTTGTGAAGGAGCAGTCTTGGGCTGAACAGGCTCCTCTGGTTGCTGATGACGGTGTGCAGAGGGTGACTGGCATCGTCCATTATGTCAAGCAGTTTGTCGAGTGTCCTCTTCTCTGCCACCATCACCAGAGGGAATAAAAAAAAGACAAGTGTTAAGATGTGTTCAAATCATTCAAATGTAATTCTTTATTCAGTTTCTGGTATTGTGTTTAAGGATGTTAAAATGTTAATTCAATTATTGCTAGTGATGCATGATTCTGGATTTTTGCCGATCTCCGACATACAAAACAAGAAAAACAAGTGAAAAGATAATCGACTTTAAATGTGTCCAAGCAGTGATGGGAAGGTAAAGCCTCATGGGATATCTGTTTATTTTGCCAAAATATCAGCTGTAAATATCTGCAAAAATTTCCATATCTGCAACACTGATATTGTACTGAAATACTGCACATCCCTAATTATTGCTCAACTTTTTATTTACAATACGTGGGCATTTATTTAGGCTTTTATTTTGAAAGGATTGGGAGTTTTAGCACTAGGTGATATGGACATAGATGGGCAGGTAAGATAGGATGAGCAGGCACGCCACGATATCGACAGTTTGTTGAGTAATCTTGACATTGACATTTTTGATCCTGTGTGAAATCCACTCTCCTTGTGCCACGCTGGCTGTTTGAATTTATTGCTGCTGTGTAAGTAACAAGGCAAAATTGCTGCTACATATGATCTTGATGTGTCATTACTGTAGGTTGTTCTCTTTGATACAATATTACAAATTTTAAGAATCAAAATTGATGGAGTTCTTCTTCATATTTCATCAGTACTCTCATTTTTTTATTTTTTTTTCCATTTGTCTGTTGTCATGTAGTTTTTGTAGTTAAATTGTTGTCAGTGTACTTTTAGATTTTTCCCTCCCTTGAAGTAAACTCTTTATTATCCAACATGAACGAGTTGTAGGTTCATGTTTGTTTAGTCGACACTTTTGGTACGCACTGAAATGATGAAAAACACAGACGAGTGTCTCACTGCTGCGTTCAGCCGTCCACCTGAATGATCAGCAGTTGGGTTTTATCTCCTCGTTGTGGCCACAGTAAATCTACTTCTTCTTCGTCTCTTCATGGTCTCCTGATGTCCTGGTATCCTGATGGAATTCTGTCAGCAGCTGCTCTGGAGAAACAAAAAGAAAACAATAACAGTCAGTAAATCTGAAATCTTCAAAAACATTTATTTCTATTTATCTGTTTATCGAGAATAATTAATCAGAAGCTGAAACTTACCTCGACTCTCCTCTAATCCCACTCTGTCCTCTGAGTTTGAGAGGGAAATCATTAATGGTTAAAGAGATAGTTTTTACAATCATATGGATCACAAACTCAACTTAGTCTGTAGTCTACACTTCAGTCTCTGTGGAGGTCGCTCGGCATCTACAATTCTTCTGTCCATGTTCTCCTCATGTCCTCATATCTTGATGAAGTCAAAGTTCAGCAGCAGCTCTGCAGAAGAGAAAAGACCAGAATAATAGTCAGTAAATCTGAAATATTCTCAAACATGGATAATAAACATTTATTTGTTTTTAAAGGGTATTTAATCAGAAGCTGATACTCACCTCGACTCTCCTCTTATCCAACTTATCCAAGTTGGATAAGAGGAGAGTCGACCGTCTTCGTCCTCTGACACTCACAGCTGCTCAAGAGACAGAATAAGACTTCATTAAGACAACAGCAAAAGTAGTTCAAAGACAATATTTAAGGTGACAATGTGGGATAAGAGGGGCAAGAAATGATGGTTAGAATGAAACAGTAGTTTATTAATTGGATAAAACAATGTAAAACCAATCTGCAGTCTGCATTTGTGTCCTTGTGGAGGTCGCTCTGGATCAATAATTCGCTCTGGATCAATAAAGTTCAGCAGCAGCTCTGCAGAAGAGAAAAGATCACAATGATAGTCAGTAAATCTGAAAATCTTCTCAAACATGGATAATAAAAGCATTTATTTTTTTTCAAAAGATATTTAATCAGAAGCTGATACTCACCTCGACTCTCCTCTTATCCAAAGAGGAGAGTCGACCGTCTTTGTCCTCTGACACTCACAGCTGCTCAAGAGACAGAATAAGCCTTCATTAAAACAACAGCTAAAGTAGTTCACAAGACAGTCTTTGAATTTGTAAACTAAGTGATTTTATGGCAGAATAAGAAGCTCGTACTTACCTTTTTTTCTAAAGATCATTTTCTCTGATTTGCTTTGATTATTTAGCATAGAGAAAATGTTTGGAGCTGGAGAGATGATCCAGCAGCAGTTTGTGGAGGCCTGCTTCCTCTGATCTGAACCAGAGCTCCGTACTTACCTTGTTGTCCATGTTACATGGACAGGAGGGTCCTACCTAAGATGTCCTCTGTTAAATCCAGGATGGTGTGTCGTTCTTCAGGTTCTTCTTGCGACATGAACTCCACTAAACTCCAGACTGCTCCAGGTGGATGTGCTGCAGGCCTCACTGAGCTTCTAAACATCTGGCCCCTCTGTGAGGTCCTGATCCTGGAGCGAGCTGTGGTTCAACAGCCTTTAGGGAGTTTTTTGGTCCGTCTTCTTTCTTCTGTTCCTTTCCTGCTTAATACATGAGGTGTCGACAGCCCTGCCAGAGGCAAGAGCAACCTGAGGTATCGCCAGTCCTGCCAGACGCAAAGAATGGCCCTCAGGATCCAAGAAAAGTCGACACAGCCCTCGAAGAAAAAGAAGAAGTCCATTGAAGTCCCGGTGCAAGACGCTACCTGGGACATCTGAAGCCCTGTAAGACACTAAAGCTCCTGAAGTGTTACCTTGCCCAGCCAGACGCAAAGACAAGACTTTAAAAGGGTCCATTTTCCCTGCAATAAAGAAAGAAAGAAAAGGTCCCGGTGCAAGACGCTACCTGGGACATTTGAAGCCCCACCAGAGGCTAGGGCAAGTTTTAAAATGGGTCCATTTTCCCTCCAAAAATAAAGGGAGTCCTGCCAGAATGAAGGCCTCCGTGGAAATGGCTGCTGAAGTGTTTTGATGGACGCTCCTCCACCTCACCATCACTGCACTCTGGTGCTCTGCGCCACCCTGTCCGAGAGCCAAGAACAGAACTGAATGGGACGGGCTAGTCCACTTCCATGCTTTCACACTCCTCCCATGAGCTGCTGTCCGCTTCAGGGTAGTCCACCTCCATGTCCTCAACATCCATGTCCACAGGAGTCTGATCTCCAAATGGCACAGGAAGCTGATCAGGAGAAGGAGAAAGATGTCCACTGGCATAAAGAGAAAACAAAGGAAAAACATCGAACAGAGTGGGACGATCAGGACGTTGCTCTGTGGTGTAGGCAAGAGCTGTTTGAGGATCTGCAGCAGGAACATCAGACTGAATGGTACCACCTAGAGGAGACAGAACATCTGAACGTTAAGTCTTGAACTTAAGATAGACTGAGCCTCAAAGACTTCATGAATATCTTTAGACAGCTTAACTCTTTATATTCAAATAACTAAAATAACTGAACCAAATGTTTAACATACATTACTGAGTTTATGGAGCTTTAATGTTCTTTACTCAGTTTGTATACTGATAACTATGAATGCCATGGGGGACATGAAACACTGAAGTTTTGGTCTCTCAACTGTGGTCACTTTAATTCAGGTCAGAGACTTCCCCATGCAAGTTGGCAGTTAATTAAAAGTCAGAAAAATATGTGTACCACGCAACTTCAAATGCAAATCATGATTAACTTTTTCTGTTTCCCAGAGATTTTTAGAAATTATCTCATCATAGGGAGACCAGCTTTGTTGTACAAAGAAAATGACACAAATAAGAGAAAATCAACATGAACCATGAAATATATAGACAGAGATTTTAATATTTAAATAAATTAGGGACAAATGTTAACAAAAATAAAACCTGAACATAACCCTGTTCATGATCATATTTTAGCTTTTTGAAAACATTTCATCTTTCCTCATAACTGTAAGAAAATCTACTCCAAACAACAAACCAAATATCTGTGAAATTTATTTATAATAACTTCTATCCAATCTGGAACATGGAGAGGATGTGATCTCGATTTGTTAGATCAGACCCTCTTTCCTAATGTATATGTGACTTTTAAGGCCCCATGACCTCAGAGGGGTTGTTTAATATTTTGTCTTTAACCTTTAGTTTGTGACTGAAACACCAAGCTGAAACCACAGTGTGTCTTATAATCTGGCTCAATGACTAAAAACAGATGTATCCCTCTTGGCAAAAATTCGCTTCTCACATTTGGTTGTATTATTTTACATATTAACTTATATTTAGTTCCTCTCACCACTTCTCACTAGTTTATCATTTGTGTGGTGGAGAGAGGAGTTGTCTTGAAATATTGTTTTAAAGCTGTAATATTTTCAGTTCATATCAAAATACAGTCTGGACAAAGACAAGACGTTTATTTAAAAACATCAATAAAAATAAAAAACGTATTAAATTGTCTGACTAAACTTTCTCAGCCATCTTTGTCAAATAAAATCCTCGCATGCGCATTAAACTGTCAAAAAATTCCACCGTCTCCATGGTGATCAAAATGTTTATTTTTGGCATGGATCCAAAAAGAGTCTGTCCGCCATTTTGTCTTTAAATTCTATGAAGACTTTTTGGTCAAATTTGAGGCTTTAAAACGCAAATAAAAGTTTTTTTTAAATCAATACACAACTGTTAACATGTTCCACATTTATCCCGGGAAAATCACACAGATTTCCATCATCAGTTCAACATTTTTAAATCAAGAAAACCTGCAATGAAGCCAACAATTTGTGTTTGCGCATTAAGCTAGTTATGATTCATTAACTTACATTATCTCCACTTCGGACAAATAATCACAAATACTTTGTATTTTTAATTCAACTCAATTAAACAATCTCTAAGTCCTGATGGAAAATAAGAGAGTTTTTAACAGATTAAAAATTAATAAAGAAAACTTTGATCAGATCCAACAATAAATGTTTTCTTAACAAGCTAGCAAAAAAGTGATGAAGAGTCAAAAGTATTCTTGAACAATTGATCCTGACGCCACTTTGTCTCCATTGCGCCACATTTAAAGAGTAAACAGAGAGAAATATATAAGTGTGATTATGAAAACAGGTGAAATCATACCAATCAGTCTGCCGATCCATCCTAAGATCCATCCGCCGATCCATCCACAGATCCATCCTCTGACCCGGGTTAGCAGCTCCATCTCGGTGACTGGAGTGGGTTGGTTTGTCCTGCAGGTGTCTCTCGACGATCTTCTTCTTCTTCTTCTCAGGTGTTGATGAGGTCCAGGTGTCCAGGTGTTTGATTTACTGCTGAAGATTCAGGTTTTTCCAAAATGTCCGACAGAGGTTTTCACAATCAGGCCAACAGGAGTCGAGTCCGAGTGCAAATGACAACAGGGTGACCTCAGGTTCAAGGTTGCTATGGCAATTAGTGTCGTGCGTGCGTGAGAGTGCGTGAGCTAGTCAGTCATAGACAGGTATTAAATTTAAGGTTCTCCACATGTAATAACAAAGATTCTTTTATTCGGTGACTTATGTATGTCCTTTAGTTCAATAACAGCAGTGAAGAAATTTTACTGGTGGTCAAAAAGAAAAAGATGCTCGGCCAAATACTCGATCAAAAAGTTTACAGTGATAACCAGTGACAGTTTTGTGCCGTTTAACTCTAGATGATCTATTTTAAGTGTCTAATCTATATGATGAATTACTATTTTATCAGTTTAATCATTTTGAGAAAGCAACTTTATTATTGTTATTAATATAATTATTATGATGACAAATAGGTAATATGTTTTTATTTTATTATCATGTACATGTTAACACTGTGGAGCTGGTTTTTGATAATTCCTCTCAAAACTGACTTCTTCGGCAATTCTTTACAAAGTCATGTTATTTGTCTTGTATCCTTGATAGATCATTTCAGAATTGTGACTTTTTTTCAGTCTGATTTTCAATCTCTAAGTGCTTTTTTTCACTGGCACTAAGAAGCTTAAGTCTAGATGATAAAATAATAAGTTGGGTTTCAGAAAATCAAGATTCAAAAATTGTTATAATAGTCTACTGTTTCCTGCATATCTACAAAAGACGGTCTTTAGAAACAACACCTGTATGTCAGTGTCAAACAGCCTGTATTCCCTCTCTGGTTCTCAGAGCTGAACATCATTCATTTCACTCGTTCTGAATCGTTTACCTAAAATCTGTACTAAATGCACCTTTGGTACAAGGGCCCTAAAATTTCAGCTGATGCAGCAGGACACCACTAATACTCAGGGTTAAATGGGTTAATAAATAAAATCAGCATTCTTCTGATGATGTTTTTGGCTCCACTCAGACAATCAGCAGTAACTTAAGCCTGTTGTCTGTGCTCCTCACTACTCCGTAGTTGGTCGCCTGTCTGGTTGTTGTTTTTTACACAGTCCATTATTTATCACATTTTGTTTAAATCGTAATGTGTGGGTTATGGGTTTAAGGGCTGATGTGTTCTTTTTCCAAAGTCTTTTTATGTATCTTTATTAATGATGAGCACTTTGCGCTGCATTATTTTGTATGAAAAATGCAGACTGACGATTGATCTTTTGTATTTATAAACCACCATTTGTTTATAAAACATCACTCTCATAGGTAATCACTCTATCAATCTGAGAGGAAATCAGAATAAGCTGAAAAATGTATTACTGACGCTGCCTATTGGAGCTAACGTATCAACCGGCCGCCATCTTGGATGGGTCTCTCATGCTGCCCCAGTGCGTTTATTTCTACTGAGGAAGGTGTATTATGCCCAACTATAATAATCATAACTCCCCGAATTTTTACCCGATTTTCACATGGTTTAGTTCGTTACAAACGACAGAGATGCACTTGTAGTTACATTGAATATAACTACAGCATACAAAAACAAAAATATATTTAAAAAAAATCTTGTATTATTGGTGTGTACAGAAGGGTCATGATGTGTGTGTGTGTGTGTGTGTGTCAGTCAATGAGGAGTCTACGTATGTAAGAGGCCATTTGTTTATAGTTTGATTTCATTTCTTGTTTTTGGTTATGTTTCTTTATTTGCTTTTCTACCACCACTTGGGGGCGCAGTGTTCCTGATTGTTGGACAGGTCATAGGTTATTTTATCAATCAGACAATGAATGGATCAGGTGTGTTGCTTGAGTGGAGGTGGGAGGCAAACAGTTTTTAGACCGTGAGTGTAAAAGAAATCGTTTTTGTTTTGTCATTAAGGCTGGAATAATAGGACAGAGTGGAAGTTTGGCCCGCTTTGATTTTGTTTGTTGAGATTACTTTAAGTTTGTGACAGGAGAAAATAAATTTACGTTGTTTGAAACGCATTAGACTTTTTTCATTCACGCGTCAACTATTGCCATCAAGCAACCCAGTGACTTTATTTTTGCTTTTTGTATTGAAGTGTTATTGCAATGGAGAAAAGTCACTACAACGTTGATGATGTCTATGTGGCTGCGTCTTAGTTCCCTTACTCTCATTCTCTGTCTCTTCCACTTGCATCTTTCTTTGCGTCTCAGGCCTGGATGTCTCTTCTTATTTTGATGCGTAGGTCTTCAACATCAGTCTTTGCCTTAGTCCCTCCATCAGAGACTCATGGGAGAAACGCAGGAAATAAGACAGAGGACAAAATAATGTAACTTTTTTAATCACAGTTATGTAAGAAAGTGGAACAGTAGGTTATATTAGGGGATTCAAGCATAGATAGATAGATAGATAGATAGATAGATAGATAGATAGAAAGATAGATAGATAGATAAATACATAGAGAGATAGATGGATGGATGGAAAGATAGACAGACAGATAGACAGACAGACAGATAGACATGTATCACAAAACATTTAATTTGGATGGTTTAGGTGCAGCCATTAAAAAGGTCATTCTACCGAATGGGTGCCATTTCCATGTTGCAAGTCCACCAAAATAAATAATTTTTTTTAATGTATTTTTCAAAATTAAATCTAGAAACACACATGTTTAACTATTCAAAATGAACATTGGTCAATCTTAAGTGGCTTTATTCAATTTTTTTATACAGGTTTTAGGACCGAGGGTTGCTTTTTTTTCATTCCTGTTACCAAAACTCATGTTACATTTTAAAAATATGTTTAGAAGCATGTCAACTAATTCCTTCATTTTTCCCTCAAGAAAGTGTCTCTTTTAATGGAATGGTTAATGTTTGTTACTAAAAAATTGATACTTTTAGACAAAAGTTGCATTTTTGTATGTATCAATGAAGCCAGGTGAGACAAATTAGTTATCTAAACTAGACGCGTGTCTAAAGGACATTAGGACCTGGATGGCCAAAATTTTTCTTCTTCTTAACTCAGACAAGACAGAGATCATTGTGCTGGGCCCTGAAAAGCTAGTCACATCTCAAAGAGGTCTACCATTAATACATTTATACTTAAAGGAGACAAATATGGTAGGGACATTTGTGGTCTGGGCACCCATGAGTTCGTCACTACCATAAATTCTTATTTTCAGTAAGACTTTCATTGATTATACTTCTATAAAATTATCACCACAACCACACAGACATGAGGACCCTCCTGAAAACAAGTTGTAGCATCTCAAGAGGCTAACCTGTCTCTAGCTTTAGTTCTTACTTTAGTCCACTTGTCTCCACTTACCTCCCTCCCTTTGCCCACACACCCAACACAGCATTGTGTGGATTTGCTGTTCATCATGAGACTGGGATCCACATCAAGATTTCCTGCTGCTTAACAGAAGGTTTTTTCTTGCCGCCATGATGGAGGGATTCATGATTGACTACTTGATTCATGTTGGGTGTTGGATGTATATATTTGTATATATATGTATATGTGTATTTTATATATGTATATATGTATCTATGCATATAAATGTATCCATAATATGAAGAGCTTTGTGCTCTATTGTAAAGTGTCTTGAGATAACACTTGTTATGAATTGGAGCTATACAAATAAAGATTGATTGATTGATTTTTCTAAAACATCCAAAGCCATATTTATCATTTCAAGGAGACCCAAATCTCAATTTAATTAAATTTATTATCATATAATCTATAGAACAATTGGTTAAATGATGGACCAAACATAATTGAAAAAGTTGCTTATCTTTTTATATTTTTTAAAGAAAAATGTTTAAGTAACAGGAATGAACAAGACACAACTGGAATGAACAATGAACAACACAAAGCTGTGCCATGTGTGCGTGCATGTGTGGATGTGAATGTGCATGTGTGAATGTGTGATTTTTGAGTTTAAGAAACTTGTTGCAAACGTCGCAAACCGTAATGTTGCTCTCGGGCTCAAAACAGTTGGTGACCAGAGAAGCACCTCTTCATCTTGCTTGTTGCTCATCAGGGGAATGAAATGATCAGTCTGACATATATTTATAACTTTAGTTCTGACAGGACAGCAGAACAGTCCATTGTATTGATAATAACTCATTTAATGTGTTTTTTCTAAATAAAAACAGTGATTTCATGTAATCAAATTGGCATTTAAAGAGTTAAAAACTCAACAAATAATTAAATATTTGACATTTTTGATTGGGACTGAAGTTGATTGAATAATTTGAGCAACAAAAAGTACAAAAAATATTAATCTGTTATGTTTTTATAGTGGGTTTTTGGGAGAGGGAGAGGACATATTTGTCCTCTGATGACCTCAAAGGGTCAATAATTAAAGCAACCAACAAGGGTTGAGGAACTTCTAAAGTAAAACTTAAAAATCAGCTGAATAGTGTAATATTAACTAATTTTCAATTGAATAAATCTTTTAAACAGTGGACTCAGCTCAGTTATTGATACTTAGTCGTGTTACTCTTAATGTAAGTGACAGGACTGTAATAAAAAGTAACTGGACTGAAAGTAACAGGACTGAGTTTTTGGCATAAAGTCAGCAAATACATGAAATATATCCACATGGCATTCTTGCTAATTGCATGAGGACGCTGAGCACAATCTAGTGATTTACCAAATATATGTTGTTTAAAAAAACAAAATTACTAAGATATAATTTAAGTAACAGGAATGTTTGTTGAGATCAACCTCCTCAGTAATAGTTAAAATATAATCAAATATACAGAAAAATGAATGAAAGAACTTAGCTTTGGTCTTCCCATGGCCTTTAGAAGATACAACTGATGCAAGTTCTTATTGTGTATGTGACTTGAGCAACGTTCCAAATGAATCAGATGGGATAATATGTTAGGGTAACAGGACTGAGTGAGAACCCAGGGACACGACTAAAATCCTTCCCGCCATATATGTTAAATTTGCAGTTAGATTATTGTGCAGGACACTGTCCTGTATAAGAAAATGTAGTTTAGACTGAATTTTCATGCGTATAATTTCCTGGGGACTGAAAAGGCACCCATTCGATGGAATGGCCCAAAAGCATCTGTTAACATTTTTGGTTCTGTTCAAATGTATTGTCAGAAGGAGATCTGTGTTCAAAATGGATGTCACATCTCAAGAGGCCTACCTTTAATACAGTTACACTTAACGTAGACAAATATGGTAGGGACCATTTGTGGTCTGGGCACCCATGAGTTTGTCACTACCATAAATTCTTATTTTCAGTGAGACTTTCATTGATTATACTTCTATAAAATTATCACCACAACCACACAGACATGAGGACCATCCTGAAAATAAGATGTAGCATCTCAAGAGGCTAACCTCTAATAAATTTGTTTCCAGCAGAAACAAATTTGACGACGACAGGCCTATGATTGGTCCATTGATCTGTCTCTAGCTTTAGTTCTTACTTTAGTCCACTTGTCTCCACTTACCTCCCTCCCTTTGCCCACACACCCAACACAGCATAGTGTGGATGGCTGCTCATCATGAGACTGGGATCCACATTCAAGATTTCCTGCTGCTTAACAGAAGGTTTTTGGAGGGATTCATGATTGATTTCTTGATTCATGTTGGGTGTTGGATGTATATATTTGTTTATATATATGTATATGTGTTTTTTATATATGTATGTGTCTATGCATATATGTGTATCCATAAAATGAAGAGTTTGTCTCCAGCCTGCTCTATTGTAAAGTGTCTTGAGATAACACTTGTTATGAATTGGTGCTATACAAATAAAGATTGATTGATTGATTGATTGATTGAAAAAATAATGGAACAGAAAGGAACAATGAATGAATCAGATTACAAATAAAGTTACTCAGCTGAGGTCCCTCTCCAGGCCATCCACTTCATGCAGGAAGTGTAGCATCAAAAAGAGCCCTGAATTTCAGTTTCAGAGATCCTTTTAGGGATCCTGGGAGGACACATCACGCTATACAATAATTAATATCACAAGCTGGTCTTCTGATTTTTTACCTCGTCTAGTTCTGACTCCCCAGTGACTGCATACTCATATCAACATGCTTTTGTAAGATCAATGCCACACCGCAGTCAGCCACAAAGGCAGACATTCAGCTCTGAGAGAACCGACCTTGAAGAAAGCAACAGGTAGCAAAACACATCTCTAAATATGGGCATGTATTATTCTATGACTTGTGAATATAAGCTTGTTTTAATTAACCAGTGCGTGTGTGTGTGTGTGTGTCTCACCCCGGAACCATCCTGACTCCCTCGCAACCACTGATAACACAGACAAACGCATGACCCTGCCTTCATGCAGATGTATTAATCATAGCTTTTGAAATATTTAACAGTATGATTTGACACAATGGTATAAGTCAGAATTTGGTATTTTCTGCCATATTTTATAATGAACTCAACTATTACACGACAGACCATCTGAATATCTAGTTAGTCATTACATTCCAGTCCCTATCCTACTGCTAAAAACATGAAACACTCAGTACTTTGGTACATTTTAAGCTCAATACTTCTGCTTTTAGATTCTTTGAGTGCTACTTCTACTTGCACTGAGTAAAAAGTTTACCAGAGTAACTCTTATACTGAAGAACCAAGTATCTTCCTCTTTCCATCCTTGCATCACTAAAACTGTGTTCAATTAAAATCTACAATAAGTAAACACAAAATAATCCATTTTATTTCCTCAGTGACATCTGCAGTAACTTGGCACCCTATCCATATCAGCTGTAATAAAGAAATAAATTAGTCTTTACAGCCACCTAGAGTTTTTAAGAAGTTGTTGGAGAACTTTTAGGTCAATTTTGATTTGTAGGGAAAAAGTACTACATCCACGTCACATGTTTAAAGACATATACCTTAAATGTGCAAAGAAAATTAGACATCTTTTAATTATAATCACTTTTATACTTTAACAAGGTCAGCAGTCTTTAACAAGACACAGATTATTTGGCCTACATAAGCCTGTATTTAAAATTGTCTTTTAAAATTCTGTCCGTCTCAATTTTTGTTATTTTTTTCAAGAAAAATGTCCTGTCCATAATTAGTAACTTCAGATAAAGTGATTTTAGATTTTGGAATTCTCAGTCTAATAAACCTTTAAGATTTTTGACACTGAAATGACATTGATTGTTGTCTTTTTATAAATAGATGTGATTTTTCAGATAGATGTTCCAGTTTTATAGCTAGACTGACATTAAAGATTTCAAATTAATCTGGATAATAAAATGAATCAGTTGATATCAAAGATGTACCAAGATCTTATCATGAAAAACAATACATATCACCCCAGTGTGACTGACTTTACCATTAAATGGGTTAATAAATAAAAATAAATACTGCTACTACTACTGCTACTACTAAAAATAATAACAATAATGATAAACATGATAATAGAGGTATTATTTACAAAAAAAACAAAATGATAATGGCAACTAAATGACTTTGAAGGTGATTCATTATTATTGATAATTTGATGATCCGAGAAATTACAAATTGATCATAACTTATTAAAGTCAAAAGGAAATTACAAAATAAGTATTATCTATTTTGATTTTATTTTTATAGGTATTAGTATGGTGCTATGTTCTCTCGAAGCTTGATTTAATTATAGAAAAAAAAATAAAGCTGTGAATAAACCAGCTCGGCGAGCTCTCATGTGACGTCATATTCTTGCGACTGTTTACATGCGACGGCGCTGTCATGGCGCTGTTTCCAGCCTTTGCAGAAGAAGCGACCAACAAAGTTGAAGAGCCTCCCAAAGGTAGACATTTTATGACGCTGTATGCACAATAATAAGTTTTATTGTTCCGAATATTTGTTGTCATAACCTCTCAAAGATAAAATCCAAACTCTGAGCTCCACAGAGTTTTCTGTCTCATCGTCTGAGTGTCGTTCCTCCTCATTCAGGTTTTTCTCTGCACCTCAGCTCTAAATAACTTATCATGTGGTTTCTTCTGGAGAGTGTCAGGCCAAATAAATTAGACATTTAAACAGCTCTTCATTTAAGTCCACTCTGAACAATATGAACCAAAAGTCATTCTCAGTATTTTTCTGCAAAGAGACAAAATGTCGTCAGTAGTAAAACCAGAATCGAAACTCTAAGTTATTAATAATTCTTATTAATAATTTCTTCTTCTGTTTCCTTTTGTCCAGTCTTTTGTTTTTGATGTTAGTTGTGGTCTGCAGTCTAAATGAAGATATATGCATTAAGTAAACAAAGAAAAAGAAACACAGAGAAGACTAAATAAATACTTTAAATTAAATATATTGTCTTGATTGTTTATTTTTATGACTGATTATTTTTAAAGTCCTGCCTTCCTTGGGTACTGTTGCAAGGTTAGAAAAGTTCTCCTGTCGTCAAGCTTCTTCCCATTTAAAACAAATTAAAATATCCCCCATTTAATTACCTTTTATACAGGTTTAATTTACTGTAATTGTTCAATACCTTGTCCTCGGTGAAAGACTACATTTACATATTTAATATTGTTATTTATTTGCCATGTCTTTTTCCACACAATAATTAAAGCAATATTCTTACCCAATGCCATCTTCAGTGGGTTTTATTCTTTTACTTTCTGCTTTTAGAATTGGACTGGCTGACAAATAAGAGCTTCAAGACTGGAGATGCCATCTCGCTTCACAATCGGTTTGTCGAAAAGTCCACTGAACAACAACATCAATGTCAGAGGGAATCAAGGTACAGCTTTTTAATTTGATTCAATATTTCTCTGTACTTGGTATTTTTGAGTTTACAGACATTGAGTTAACAAAGCCTGGAATATGATTTTTTTCAAGAGGTTCAATACATGCCTTAAAGATTAGTGATAAGTGTGTACAATAAATGTTTCAAAACACAATGATTAGTTGTCTACATAACACACAGGAGAGGTTTGTCATTACCCTTAAATATTGTGTAGTAAACACTTTACAACATGTTTTTTGTTTTTAGTTCTTTAATTGAAAGTTATCCCTAACTGTGTGTAGAAATGGACAAAAAATAACTTTTTCACATTTACCTGTATTTAAAGTACCCATACTTAAATACGTTCTTTCCTCTGCTTGAGGAAATTAATTTTTGGTTGGATATACTTAAGTTGTTTGACTATATTACACTTACATTGCTGTTCCATTCTAATCCACAGTGTAGGTAAAGATGTGAGCTCTGCAGAAATCGAAGAGGAAGAGAGTAGTGCACCACGGAGGAAGAAAAAGAAGAAGAGTGAAAAGAAGAAGAAAAAGAAGAAAAAACATAAAAAGAGAAGTGGGAGGTATTCAGACAGCAGTGGGTCTGACTCTGACACTGTGTACCCTAGTGACCTCAAGAGGGAAGAGCAGGAAGACGGGTAAGATCACACTTGCACATCAAATGATGACGCTCTTTGTGAGGAATGCACAATATTTCTGACATAATATTTTTATCACAGATGATGGCTAAAAGGCATATCTGTATGGAGAGACACATTTCTGCCAATTTTTATGGCTGATAAATTGACTGTACACACTGGGCTTACATATTTGAATGAGGTATGTCTATAAATAATCAGACTACACTTGTGAGGATAAAACCATGTGGGTCACAGTCACTCTGAGTGTTAGTGTATTATAGGTTGGGTATAGGGATGGGAATCCAAAGCCAATTCCACTTGAGAATTGATAACAACTTCCCAAAGAGTCAATGTCATTAATCTTTTTGCTTATCAATTCCCACTTTGCTCTGCATGCTTTGCAAATGTAGGACATCAAACTCTCATCAGAGACAGCCTTTACAACAGAGAATTCAAAATTCATGGCACACAGAGGGCAGAAGTGGTTAAAATACTGCATTAATGCACATCTTTCAGTAAAAGGAAACTATGTAGCATGACACTGAATATCAGGAGTGCTTTACATCGTTGCCACTTAAAACCCTAATAAAGAAAATCAGCAGGAATTGTTAAGGTATTCTTAAAGAATCAGATCGATTGATGGAATTGGTATCAATAAAATTTTATCAATGTCCATCCCTAGTTGGGTTTTCTAACACAATTATGCACGCTGTAGTTTTACAGTAAGTGACATCTATAATTCACTGCAAGCTTCTGAATGAAGTGCACATGTTTTTCCTAAATTGTTGCAAAATAATGAGATTAAAAGTTGAGCAACACAGTAACTTGAATTTTTTCGTGAAATTGAACAAAACAGCAGCCAAATATTTTGGCACTTTATCTGAGGGGTATGTCGAACACTGCATGTCACGTTCACGTGTGTTTAAGGGGCACAAAAGATTTTGGGAAGGCAAAAATATGAACATTCTGGGCGCCCATTCACATCAAAAACTTCTGAAAACATTCAACAAACAAAAAAATCGTTCAACAATCAGTTTAGGAATGAGAGCAGAAAAAGTCTCCAGTGACAGTTTGGAAAATTTGAATGAAAATTTTAACATGACAAAAGTGTGTCCCAAAACTTCTTACTCCAGATGGAAAAACAAGCAAATTTGTGGAGACATTTTGGAACAAACTGAAGAAAACCCAAAAGTTATTAAAGGGATTAAATTAGGGATACATGATATTATCATTTTCATATTGGCCGACATCTGCCTAAAAAGTTAAATATTGGTATTAGCCACTGCTGAAACTTTTGCTGATATTTATAGCCGATATATCGACCACACATATCGGCCATATATTAGCTGGAATATTGGCAAATTACACAAATGTGCAATATTGATGCACCTTCTCATCACTGCATGGGTACATTTAAAAATCAAGGGTTTCATTTTTGCAAGAGATAAATGCAGTTTTTCTTGTTTTACATCTGCTCCTCACAAAAATATACTGTAACACTGAAAGAAACAAATCCATTTTTGTTAAGTGCAGAGGTTGTGCTCTTGACCAGAAATATCAGTATCGTTGATAATGAATTTTAAAATATCAGCATATCGGATATCGGCAAAAATCCAATATCGTGCATCCGTAGATTAAATGTGATAAAACTTGTATCTTCTAATATGGTCCTGTGACAAAACAGCAGTCAGTCCACTGGAAAACAGCATCATCACGAAGGATGGAGAAAGCATGATGAAACAAGTCCAAACTCAAGGCCATGTTGATTATTTTCTTTGATATCAAGGGGATCATTTTGGAGGAGTGGGTTCCAGAAGACTCAACATGATTACAAATGGTTTCTAGAAAAACTGTGAGAAAAAAGTCTGAAGTAAGAGACCACAGCTGTGGAGAAATGGTTTCATTCTTTATCAAGACAACCAGCCAGCTCACACTGCACTCTCGGTAAAGCAGTTTCTTAGTTCAACCTCATTCCTTAAACTTTAAAGGTGTGCTGAGGTTGAATTTATTAGGACTGAGCCACTTGTTTTTTACTGAGAAATAGTGACACAAATGTTCAAACAAAAATTCAACCCATTGGATTTTCTCTATTGAGTTGACATTTGATGAAACAAAACTCATATTGATCATAATAAGTTATTTTCATAGCACATGTACAAACAAGTTTACACAGCCTTGTCTGTGGGCAGCCCGTGTCAAAGATATCACTAAATTGAATCAGGACATATCTGAGTGGGATTTTGGCAGATATCCAACATTGTGCACCCCTGCTCTCATATGTTTCCACAGCAGCTTTCCTCTGATGTCTGTTCATGGTTGGTGTGTTTGTGTCTGCAGTCGTCAGCCGGCTCCTCTAGCATGTCGTTTCTCCTGGTTGGATGACCTCCAGACCCCCACGGAGCAGCCGTTCTGTGTGGACCGTAAAGCAGACGCTGCCAACTGGACATACAAGTCTCTGTACAGAGGAGACGTAGCCAGGTGAGGCAAACACCATGTACTCCTGTACAGACTGAGGAATTTCAAACTGAATTCACCTTTTTATGCCCAAATTTCAGCCCCTCACTGGGCTTCTCCGAGAAGTCATAAATTAATTAGGCTGACCACTGAACCACTAAAGCTAATTTTTCTCTTCAGGAATGCAAGTAAATATGTTTAACTTGACAACTTAATCAAGAAATAATCATGTTCTTTCCTATTTTCTCTGTTTTTTTTTTTGTAAAACAATACATTTGAAAATGTATGCATAACGATTGTAATCATATTTTAGCATTAGAAATATAATTTTGAGAAAGAACTTCTATGCTGGTGTATTATCCATTAGAGAAACAAAAAATGTTTTTGATAATTACAAATGCTGTTAAATAAGGGCAGCTGTTGGATAAGCCTATCATTGGGTGGTGGTCTAATAAATTTGTAAAGCACTGTGCAGTGTTAATTTTGTTGACTCGTTAGTTTTCGTCAACAACCTTTTTCGCCTATTAATAAAAACAAGTGCACATGAACAAAAACTAAAACTTAATTTATTGACATTTTCATCAACAAATAAAAGCTAGAAGAAAATGTTTGGCAGAGACTTAATCCAATCAGACCGAATTCGGTCATGTAGAAAGTAGGGACAAGTTAGGAATCTATCCAATCACAGCTACTTTGGTTGTGTGGAAAGGTTGGATGAGTTAAGAGGGACATCCAATCACAGCTGCCTTAGCTTCATGGTGGTGGGATAAGTTGTGGAGCGATCCAATCAGAGCTGCTCTCTTTATGAATTGATATATTCATGTAGAGCAGGTTCACTGTTTGTTGTCAGTTCTGGTATCGTAACTGAGATGCTCTGCCAGGTAGCCTAAATAAAGGTGACTGCATTTCACCAAAAGTTAAATTTGTTTCTGTTCATTTATACATTCAAACTTTACTAGCATTCAATAAAGGGTTATTAGATGTTTGATTTTATCCAAGTGGAAAACATGACTTCAGAAATTCAATGAAACGTAAAACATGCCTTACCCTTTACACTTCATATTTCAGTCGGCTAAATTTACAGTAGATTTCATCAACTAAAACTAGACTAAAATTAAAATAATTTACATGACTTAATTATGACTAAAACTACAAGATATTTTAGGCAAAAGACCAAAACTAAATTAAAAAGTGCTGTCAAAATTAACACTGGCGCTGTATATATTTTTTAAAAAGGGGTGAGAAAAGTTACCATAACTATATTTATGATTAGGAAGGATTAAGAGGGTATGATGGCCTTTTTCCACACCTCTGCTGGGGGTCCTGCTGAGGAAGGCACTCCTCCTATTTATAGTTTATGGTTATTTATACTTTAAATACTGATTTTTTCCCCCATGCTCAAACAGATGTTCAAATATTGAGTATAGGGTGACAGCCTTAGTATATAAATATAGTGTCTCTGTCAGGCACAAACCTTTTTAGTTGCTTCTTCACAGTATTTGACATAGATTTCTTTCTGTTGGTTTATGACTTGATTTGGTCTAATATGTGGGGTGTTGGGGTCCTGACTCTGACTTGCTTGTATCAGGTTGTATCTTCTTTAGTTGGAGATAACAACACCGAGTCATCAGCATGGAGGAGATTTATATCTCTGATAAAAATTTCAATCATATTTCGAGGTTTTCATGCCTTTTTTGGAAAGAGAGGGCTCTGTGACTAGAGTTGGACAGTGGCAAACCACTCCGCTTAGCGCCCTACCTTAATGTTAATCTTGGATTCTCTTTGTCAGGTACAGGAGGAAAGGCAGCTCATCTCTGGGTCTGGACCCTCGCAGACAGGAGGTCAGCTGGGAGGAGTCGGGGTCAAATAAAAATAAAAAAGGTGGAGACAAGAAGAAATCTGCAGACAGGTACTTCTCCTCCGTCAGTCGCCAGCTGTTGAGGTCTGTGCTTCCTGTCCCTGTGATACCAACGTCCTCTGAAGAAAGTGATGCTCTCGGGCCCACATCGTTCCTCCCACTGCGTGATGAGGAGGAGAAGACAGGAGGACAGACGGGTGAGAGATTTGCTTTGACAATCTGTTGAGGTGCAAATAGTTTTAACTGAAAAACTCAGCCTGTAAATTTGTTAGAGAAAAAATCAGGATGATGTGGTTACTGTAATGACAGGAGGAGGTAGTTAAAGTTTAAGGCTCTGACATTCTCAGCAGATAAAAAGTTAGAATTCGCCACATTAATGTGTAAGTGAGGCTGACTTTGTTCCAGGGCCTAGAGCTGTGGTTGGCACTTTTCTGCCAGAAATCTAATCGTTTTCTAACACAGATATATGCCTCAAAAACATTTTTTAAACATTATTTTGGTTGTTTATTTCTACCCTTTAACATATTTTCCTGTATCGTATTTTATATCATTGGAAAGCCTGATTAGTCGTCTTTACAAAGAGGAACAACTTTAAGAGATTGTGCTTCTGTTGAATGAGCAACTCAGCTAAATGTGTGGGTTGCACCCAAGAAAACGTGCTGAGATACCCTGCAACCAGACGCTGATGTGCAGGGGAGCAGAGTGGCAGCTTTATTCTCTGTCAGCCCTGGTACATTTCCAAACTTAAGACCAAGTTCATTGAGAGAGGTGAAGACAAAGACAGCAAGATGGGCATCCCAGGAAGAGAAGACCAGTTCCTCATCCTTGCTTCACTGAGGAACTGTAGGCTTTCTTCTGGGGGGAGAGGGGACTTCAGCACTTTTTTTGAGGCAGTACCCACACACGTTTGACTAAGTTGCTCATTCCACAAGTGCACAATACTTACAAGTTGTAACTCATTGTAAAGGTGACTAAAAGGGAAAAAGGAAAAGGTCCACACACTGTTCAGCTCCTTATAAGAGACTTTATTTAATTTAAGACAACATTTTGATTCACAAGATTTTCCTCAGGCTTGTAGATCAAAACATTGCCTTATCTTCTGCCTGCTTCATTGTAAAGTGCCTTGAGCTAACACTTGTTATAAATTCATGCTATAAAGATAAAGATTGATTGATGTGTGCACATATTAGTCTTCTTTGATATTAAAAGGGGGAAATAATCAATCAAAATAATATTTCCAAACTGTAGAACTTTTATCTTATTTCAAGTTTTCACAACGTCCTCTCTTGAATGTTTTGCTCCAAGGTGATAGAGTGCAGACGTCATCGGCCAATCCCCTCGGTGTGTACGACTCCTCCACGGCTCTCTGGCTGCAGGGGAAGGCAAAGCAGGAGCAGACGGAGGAGCAGACGGAGCCGGGCAGCGTGCTGTTGGCCGGCAGGACCGAGGAGTTTAACAGACGACTCAGAGAGCAGCCAGCAGACACACAGCTGTGGATTGAGTTCATAAGATATCAGGTATCAAAACTCCACGCATGGTGGGGCAGCAGGTAGTGGTGTTGACAAACAGCAAGAGGGTTAATGGATGAACTCCCTGGTCAGACGTGGAGTTTGTATGTTCTCCCAGACAGACCTGAATGATATATTGATCTGGTCAATTACATTTTTTTGTTGCACAAGAAAACCTAGATTTTTTCCCTTGACTTACTCCACATCTTATTTTACCTCCCCTGTTCTCCCTTTTTAAACACCTTCATACACATTTCTGTCCAATAGAGACATAAAAACAACTTGAAAGCTGGCATTGTTTGACAGATAAACCAACAATAGTCACTGTCTATCAAATGAAAAGGCATGACAGTTCTTCTAAAGGCACGTTGTTAGGTTTGTATTTTTAATGAGACTAAATAATGATAAAACAGATTCATGTTAATGTTTTGTAAAAATAGTACAACTGTTGGTTTTAATGCAGACAGTCCTCTCCACGTTCAAACATTACAGCATTTGTAATGTTTGAACATTTGATACCATAAATACTGGATGCATCAAAATTCCAGGAGGGAAATCCAGTTTATTATTGTGACATATTTAGATAAAAATTAAAACAAAAGTTGTTTTGCGTCATTTCTCTGTCATGTGTTCGTTTTTTCTTTGAGTGGCAAAAAAACAGAACCCTAAATTAAGATTTGTGAGGAAAAATATAAGATTTTTATTTTTAGTCCATATAGAGGGAATGCATTGACGTGACGATTTGTGCACCAGACTGGCAGGTCCACCTGAAGAGTGACAGAGAGCAACTTCTAGTATTTGATTTTGGTGATAAGAAACGGTGAGAAGCTTGAATTCACCCCAAAAGTGCTGTTGGTAGTAATTTTAGAATAATTTATTATTAATTATATAATTTTTTAATATATATTTATACAATTTTTTAATTATTTATTCTAAGCACTCCGTCACTTTTCTCTGTTTTCTATGTTTACTGTTTAGTTTTATACTTTTATAACTTATGTTTATATATATACAGTACATATATATATATATACATAGATATATAGATATATAGATATAGATGTATATATATAGATATATATTGTTTTTACACCTTCTGTTTTTATACTTTTTATACTTTTTATTTTTAGTACTTGTGCCTTAACCGTTGCTACCTGATCCATTTGCAACAAAATTTCGCTCAGGTGTTCACCTATGGTGTATAATTTGGATGACAATAAAGAATTTATCTATCTATCTTTCTATCTATCTATTTTTTATGATGTTTGTTACAGAAAATTCAGATTCTAGTCTAATTTATGTTTAAAGATGACAAGAAAAACCTTTGATGCTATAAAGCTATGTTTACATTTAGTTAATGTGAAAAGGTTGGTTTTCAGCTTTACAGCTTATGTGCAGAGATATCTTCAGATTCTCCGAATCTTTTTTAGGGTTTTATGGACTGTAGATGATGAAACCCCTAAATTACTTGCTATTGAAGGATTATTACCTCTGCCAAGGAGATTATGTTTTTGCCGGTGTTTGTTTGTTTGTTTGTTTGTTTGTTTGTGTTTAAGATAACTTAAAAAATTATAGACAGATTTGGATGAAATTTTCAGGAAATGTGTAGAATGGGATATGGAAGAAATGACTGATCTGGATCACCATCCGGATCCAGGAATTTTTTAAAGGATTCTTTAACATTGCTAGATAGGACCATTTTCGGCAAAGTGGACCGAAGCTGCTTGGCGGAGGTCTGCACTCTCTGAGTGCTTTTCTAGTTGACCTGTTTGGCTGAAGCATTTTCCAAACAGGTGTTTTTTGAGCATTTATCATTTTTCCCAGTTTTTTATTGCCCCAGTCCCAAGTTTTTAGTGTTGCAGGCATCAAATTCAAAATGAGTGAAATAAAACAAAGTTTATCAGTTTGAACATTAAATATCTTGTCTTTGTAGTGTATTCAGTTGAATATGGTTCAGAAAGGATTTTCACACTCATTTAACGCGATGTCCCAACATCACTGGAATTAAGGTCTATAAAATGATATATTTTTCAGCCCTACTATGAACTGTCACAACCTTTTGCATTGAGTTATTGGTTAAAAACCACAGAATACGGTGTTTTTGAACAAAGGAAAGCCCCATTTTCTCTGGCTATGGAACATTTCTGTTATCTTTTTCTTGTTTGCTTCTGCAGGATGAGTTGAGCACTTCAGTGTTTGGAGGTGAGGAGGACAAACAGCAGGTCGGTGATTCAGCCGAGCGCCGCAAGTCTTCTTACAGAGCAGTCCTGGAGAAGAAGCTGAGCATCGCAGAGCGAGCTGTAGCAACCAACCCGAGCTGCATGGATCTGCAGCTGGAGAGGCTCAGGATCTGCCAGGACCTGTGGGAGCCGTCGCTTCTGGCTAAAGAGTGGAAGAAACTGGTAAACCTGCCGTCCTTGTGTCTTCAATCACACCACTGTGATCTCTGCTCGTTTTGTTTGATCCTGTCAAATAAATGCTGTCACGTGATCACATCTATGGCTCACACTCAGTCTAACTAGATGTTACCTCCTTTGCTTTAAGGTGTTTGTTCACCCAAACCGTGCCCCCCTGTGGAGGAAGTATCTGCTGTTCACACAAAGCTACTTCAGCAACTTCACGGTGTCGAGGGTGAACTCTGCCTACGGGAGGTGTCTCAGCACCCTCAGCGCCGTGCGGGATGGCAGCATGGTCTCTCATCCAGCTCTGCCAGGGATCGAGGAGGATATGTTAGGTAACTCAGACTCAGAGCAGCTTTTACTTTGACGGTTTTTGTACCGTGAATGTTAGGTTGGGGGATCGAGACCAAAACCACTATCTCTACTTTTTAGCTGAGTGATGTTACACCAGTTATCCCAGGATTCTTTTCTACAAAGAAATAACAAACTGTTGTCACAATACCAGAATAATTACCTCCGCCAAGGAGGTTATGTTTTCGCCAAGGTCTGTCTGTCTGTTTGTTTGTTTGTCTGTTAGCAAGATTACGCAAAAACGTGGTGGTGATCTGCATGTTTGTCTGGATGCAAAAAAAATCCCCAAATTTTCTTTAAATCCCAAAACTTAACATTGGGCCGTATTTTAAAAAATCATATCTCTGACATCACTTCATGGATTTGCTTCAAAATTTACAGGAAAATATATATAATGTGTAAGTCTATCATCACGGAAAATTTCGATTGATGTCATAAAAAAACATTAAAGTTTGTAATGGCAAATTCCATTCATTTCTCCTCGGCTGCTGTGAGGGTTCAGCACCCTGTTTTTTTTTTTTTTTTTTTACTTTTACAGAATGTCCCAACTTCATTGGGATTGGGCGTTGTTTCAGGATATATTATATTATATATTATATATATATTCATATGCAAAAAATCAAAAAGGTTCTCTTGAAGTCGAAAGCAAATTACTACTGTCAGCACTTTATTTACTGAGCATTTATGGCTCAGAAAGCTTTTTTCAGAATTTACATCTAAATAAACTTTATTGATGTAAACGATGTTGCCTTATGCTACATGTTATTTTAAAATATATTGATATATCCCCCAAATTAACTATGTTGCCCTGCAGTTGCTGAGAACTTTCTCTTAGAAGTAATTTTCTCATTTAAAGCCGTTTTCCACTTGTCCTCCTGCAAACACAGAGCATTGTTCGCTTTGCTCATCTAATATCATATTTCTGCTTTTTAAAATGTAAAAGCTTTTTTGTTGTGTGGCCATCGTTTATTGTAAATCTGTTGTCTTTGTTTTTCTGTCCAGATATTTTCACCCAGCAGTGTCACTTCCTGCGTCAGGCTGGTCACTCCGAGAAGGCCGTCGCTTTGTTTCAGGCCATGATGGACTTCACCTTTTTCAAACCTGAGAGTGTTCAGAAACTCTCCACCAAGCAGCAGGTGAACACGCATAAAGACACAAAAGCAAAAAAGCTGGATTGAAACTTTATTTTGTGTTAACTGTAGACCGAGATTTAACCAGTGTGCCATCTCAACATCGAGGTCCATCACGTTAAAATGGAGACCACAACAAAATTCAAATCTACTTCCACAGATCTGTTTCATTCTTCTATCCAAAGAGGCAACACAATCAACAACATCATAAAAACATTTTTATCTCCTGTTAACAGCACTTTATAGTGATGAGATGGCTAAAGTTAAAGTTCTCTTTGAGGACAAACCTCCACCAAGATTTTTCCAACATTGTCAGGAAAGTTCTTGTCAAAAATGTGGAAAACTGCCCTTTCTAGGTTTGAGAAAATAAAAATTAGAAACTCCTATGAAGTTTTTTTTGTACAACAGTCAATTATTGTTTATTTTTGAGCATTATGTATTTTAAAATAAATTTTGTTAACTTAAGACTTAGCTCATATTACAGGGTAAATAAAACAAACTAGGGATAGACAACAGGACCTCTGAAATGTTAATAAAGAGGAAATTGTTTATTTTTTGAGTTTTTTTATCCATTATTTTTTTTACAGGTTGAGTTCTTCGAACCATTTTGGGACAGCGGGGAGGCGAGGGTAGGAGAGGCCGGAGCCAAAGGCTGGAAGACCTGGATGCATCAACAAGAGCGAGGAGGATGGTTAGCACCTAATACAGGTAAAACACTCTAAACCAGGGTGTCCAAGTATTTTTTGCTGAGGGCCACATACAGAAAAACACAAGGACGACAGGAGCACGTTGTTTGTCAGCTTGAATATAAAGAAGTTCAGGATTTTAGATTAGATTAGAGTAGACAGAACTTTATTAATCCATTTGGATAACTCCCTCAGGGAAATTAGGATTCCAGGAGCAGTTTATTATAACAGACAAAAAGATACATAAAAAAGATTGACCTTTTAAAGGTCCCATGTTATTCAAAAAACACTTTTTGAAGGCTTTTGAACACATTTTTGGGTATTCCAGCCCACAACATGCGAGAGTAGACAACAAAACCTGTATTTACCAGGCTGCATGAATGTAAACTCATGGTATTTGGTGAGCTGTTGAGTCTGTGTATATACTGTTACGTAACAAGCATTTTATTTGCATAAGCCTGCGTCTACCTGAGTGAAATTTCTGAGCGTAGTGCCGCCATATTGTTTACATTGTTAGTGAAAGATCGGAGTACACCATATCTAGACCCAAAACCTGTCACTGCTCGGTTGTTGGCTGTAAACAGCCACATATATCTTCACATATAGGCTACCAGCCTCAGAGGACCAAAGGGCCCAGTGGATTAATTTTATTTTTGAAGGTAATGAGCAGCTACAGTCGGCTAAAACCTGTTCGTGTGTGCCAGTCACTTCACGCCCGACTGCTTCTTCAACTTCAGTCAGTTCAACACAGGACTAACAACTAGACTTTTCCTGAATCCGGGCTCAGCACCAACTGTCTGCTACCAAACCTGATGATGGAAATGTGAGTATTTTGATGCTGTGTAGTTTTTATTTTGCTCATTGCTATGAGCGAATGCTAACAGCAGGGGGAATGAACCAGAGGTAACTGCACATCATGTTCGTCAATGTTAACGTTACTTGTTGAAAGTCTGAAGGGTAAACTTCAAAGTATGAACATTCCTACATTAGTCAAGAGAAGTTTAACAGTTTGCTGAATATAGTCAGTCCTTTACCCACTCCATTACCCCTCTGTTTCTGATAACATTAGCCCGGAAGGTAGGCTAGGTTAGCATGTTGTGTGTTAGCCTGTGATGTTTGGGGGAATGAGCTTCGCTGTTATCTGGTAACCAAGGCATTAATTTGTGGTTTGTGTGTGTTCAGGACTGTAAGCAGCACGTGACTGGAGCGCTCCACTTCGCTCGAGTTACGCTGCAGGTCTATCATGAATTGCCGTATGTATGCTGCTCTGCTCTGGCTCATTAGCATATGAGGGCAACCGCCCTCAAAATCAGCCGTTCTGAACAGAGGGGTTACGAGAAAAGAATGCAGCTGTGCTTTATTCATAGGCTTTTTGGACCAAAGCATGTTACTAACGTTTCATGAAGACATCAAGGATCCATGTAAAACTGCAGAAAAGGAGCAAAATATGGGACCTTTAAGGCAGACATGAAGGGGTGCAAAAATGTCCTGCTCTCTGTGATACTATAAGTAAAATGTTTGTTTTTCATACAGTTACTTGACCCTGTCCAGTTTAAAGTTATTCTTGTCTCTAGTACAGTTATATGCTGCCTTGTGAGATGAGAAGCAGACAACCTAACATATATGAATGAACCAAAAATGCACTACACAGCTGGAGCAGTTTCCGAACAAACAGACTTTACTCATATAAAACATTTAACAATGGAGTCTTCTCCTACCTCAGGCATATTCGGCTAATCACCACTCCTGGCCATTCAGCTCCCTGAAAATGTTCCTCTTCCTGTGCCCATAACGCAGCATCTGATGCCTGCAGCTCGCCCAGAGTGGGCCCTTATTTAAGTCATTACAAGTAGTTTTTGTTTCTAATGAATGAGGAGTGGACCACTCATACCTGCCAACCCCTACTGATGAGAGGCTGCTGCACTGAGCACTGACCATTCGTGTAAACCAATGATTAGTGCAATCTGTTTTGTAAATCTGGATTTGGAGCAGATAGTAAAGAAAATGAGCATGATTCATGATTTATGCTTTCCAAATCCATTTGTCTTTATTCATTACCTCAGCCAAGGAGGTTATGTTTTTGCCAGCATATGTTTGTTTGTTTGTTAGCAAAGTTACGCAAAAACTGCTGGACGGATTTTGCAGAAATTTTCAGGAGGTGTTGGGAATGGCCCAACTTAAAAATGATTAGATTTTGGTGGTGATCCAGATAACCGCTGTTAACCAACGATGAGTTTTGTTCAATAACTGTCTAACTAATAATGATATCAACATGATTCTGAGTGCTAGGTGTTGTACCCTCAAAAAGGGGAAATAGTAGTGAGTGACAGAGATTGAGTCACAAGCGCGTTTGCTGCCTTCACACATCTGTAATGAGTGAGGAACAGAGCGCAAACTCCCTCTACTGGATCCCCAAGGCATAACCAACAGATGGTCGAGTTAAACCATGACCAAAAAAAAGATCTTCATGAACTTTCTACATTTCTTCCTTATTAACATCTACCAAGTAACCCTGAACACTGAAGTATATAAACAACTTATTATGTAACCATTTCCACCATCAATGCAAAAATATATTACAATCGATAAAGGAAAAAGATACCCCGGGATTAGTCGTGTCTGACCAATTAAACCTGTGAGTTTTCAGGGTCAAGGAATCATATTATAATGTTAACTTTATCATCAGAACTATTGCTTATAGATGTAACAGCAGTATGTGAGCTACCTTGGTAGGTTTGCGCTCTCCAAGTGCTTTCTAGTTAGTTTAAGCCAGTTAAAAATGGCGCCTGAGTCACAGTTTGGACACCTGTACTCGAAACTCTTACCAACCGTTTTTAAATATTAGACTGGACTGACAACCTTTATGACTGATGAAGAGGAGTTAGAACTTAAAAAGAGCATTTCTCATGTTGTCATCTTTGTGCCTTTGTGTCCACAGAAGAAGATGAGGATGAGGAAGAGGAGGAGGAAGAGATAAAGGATCGCAGCCAGCCCAGATGGCGCGTCTGGTTGGATGTTGAGTCATCTCGAGAAGCAGCTCAGTGGCTGCCCTGGAGGCCGGACAAAGCCAAGGGCCAATCAGAGGAGGACTGTGAGGATCCGGACAGACAGGTACAGGCTGTTCATATCTGATAAAATATGTCAGTTTGAAGCTTCAGAATTAAATATGTTCTCTTTTGGTCTTTAACTTCAGGTGCTGTTTGACGATATCGGCCCGTCTCTTATCTGTCTGTCCTCACCTGAGCTCCAGCTTCGTCTTCTTCTCCGTTTCCTGTCATTCCTGGGGCTTCCTGTTGACTCTGTGCTCTCTGCTGCCCCCTGCCAGCCTGGCCTGCTACTGGAGAGCCTGTCTCTGCTCACACAGGGTAAGAATAACAACAGATATAACATCATTACTTATTATAAATCTTTTGACTTACGATCATGTATTTACAACTCTTTCTTAATGAGAGGCCAGTGAAGTCAGAAGTCTGTTTCACACTACCGTTTCAAGCCGTAATATTCACGCCCCTGTGACACATTGCCCTCACAATGAAGGGCGCAGAGACAGGATGGGGGAATGAGTGAACCCAGAGGTTGTACCAGGCACATGGGTGGGCCACAAAGTGGGCCTCCGAGGAAATCAGCACCTCAAGAAGACTGGTTCCTCACCCTTGCTTCACTGAGGAATAAAATATCAATGTTTTACTAAAGGGGAGAAATGATCAACCAAAATAACATATTTCTAGCTAGATAATGTCAAGAAATGTCGTGTACCTATGAGAGATGTCGAGCATATGTGTCAGTGTTAATGTTGTTGACTAATTATTTTCATCATAGTTTTCGTCAACAACCTTTTTTCCACTGACCAAAACTATTGCTATTGTAACTGAGATGCTCTACCAGGTAGCCTAAATAAAGGTGATTGCATTTAACACAAAAGTTCAATTTGTTTCTGTTAATTTATACATTCAAACTTCACTAGCATTCAGTAAAGGGTTATTCGATGTTTCATTTTATCCAAGTGTAAAACATGACTTCAGAAATTCAATGAAACATAAAAAATGCCTTAAACTTTACACTTCATATCTCAGTCGACTAAATTTACAGTAGATTTCATCGACTAAAGCTACACTAAAATAAAAACAATTTAGATGACTAAATCATGACTAAAACTACAAGATATTTTAGGCAAAAGAATAAAACTAAATTAAAAATTGCTGTCAAAATTAACACTGGTATGTGGTGGTTTCCATCTTACTGCAATAATTTTTTTGGCTGCCATTAGTCCAGTGTTTTTTTTCTTGTTTTTTTTTTTTTTTTTTTAGATATTTTTGCTAAGATGTCCTGGAAGTCCTGGAAAGTGGTCCCTAGAACAAAGTGAGACCCCTGATTCCCCCACAAAGGATCAATAAAGTTGTTTGAATTTAATCAATACATTTTTTTTGTATCCTAGGGAATGAGCTGCCTCATCCTCTGACCTCTAGTGACCTACTTGACCTCGGTGTAAACCCTGTAGGTCACATGACCACTCTCCAAGGAACAAGGAAGTGGGCGGGGCTTGGGAAGCAGGGAGAAAGGTTTGTCACCAACGTCTTCAGCACGGTCACACCTGTTCTCCCCGCCCATCACCGAGGCATCCTCTCCCTCAGCTGGATGCAGTATGAGAAACTCAAGGTTAGTGCTGGTTTTACCACTCACGGTAATATTTAGACTGGGATGGTAGGGCTGGGATAAATAGAGGATATACAATAATGTCACAATATGTGCGCCAGACTGGCAGAGAGCAACGTCTGGTAACTGAAATAAGTTGGAAGAAATGCTCCATCAACAGTTTCTGATACATCACACACATCGTTTTCAATCAGATGAATAAAATGCATTTCTGTGTTGTTGTTTCTCTTCTGATCTGATCCCAGTCCATATGTTTTGCTATATAATTTCTTATTTGTAAATACCTATAGTGGTCACTTGAGGGTAGGTTAAATTTGCTTCTTAGTTGAGAAAAAGTTTTAATCACCCCCTGATTTCCATACCAGACATCAGGATTTTAAGGCGTACTCTTGGCCTTTTGTTCTGCCAAATAAATTTTGATATTAAATTGTCAAATGATTTGAATGCAGACTGTGGTATTTTGATTATGTTTTATCATGTAAAATGATGATTCTAGTCTGATTTATGTTTGAAAAATGAATAAAGAAAATTTTGGAGATTTTTCATAAATCCAAAATGAGATCATTGTACAACAGGGCGAAATTTTGCTTTCCTATTGTCACACTTTAGTGGCCAACAGCATATTTAATCAATTGAATGGATGGTTTATGATGTGTGTAAATCTAACTCAGTGCACAACATCAAAATGGTAAGACTCCTGTCTTACCAAGAAAAACATGTAAATAATTCTTAGAAGTTCAGTTTTGCACTAATGAACCTCTATGTGTTTGTCTATTTCTCCCCAGGTCATGCGTTGCCTCTGTGGCAGCAACAAAAAGCGTCTTCGCTCTCAGGGAAAGCGCAGCAAACGGGTCGCCAAGCAACTTCTGAAAGAAGCAGATAACCGCTCGTCGTTGGTGCTGTGGAGGGAGTACGTCCACCTGGACTGGCTGCTGGGGAACTTCGACGAGGCTCGCAAAGTCTTCTCCACAGCCTCGGCTCTTGGAGGGGCCAAAGGACTGAGGAGCCCCTCCCTCTGTGAGCTGTGTCTGCTGTGGGCACAACTGGAGGTCGAAGAGGGGGCGGGTACACAAGCAGAGGGCACCTCTGATGTCACTGTGTCCCCGGCTGTTTGTGTGCTAACCAGGCTGGCAGAGGGAAGCTTATCATCAGGGTCTTCATCACAGCCCCTCTCGACAGTCTCCATCCTCAAAGCAAGAAGGTCCTATGAGCAGAGTCTGACGGCTGGTCTGTCAGCACTTGACCAAAACATCCGGGACATGAGGGTCAACAAAAAAGGTTAACATTCACCCTCACACTCCAGCTCACAACTGCACAATCCTACAAACCCCAATTCCAAGTTAGGACATTGTGTAAAACGTAAATAAAAACTGAATACAATGATTTGTAAAATCCTTTTCAACCAATATTCAATTAAATGCACTACAAAGACAAGATATTTAATGCTCAAATGGATAAACTTCATTGTTTTTTTGCAAATTTTAACTCGTTTGGAATTTGATGCTCACCTATTGTTGCGATTCATTATACGTCACAAATTTTCAGTGGGAGACAGGTCTGGACTGCAGGCAGGTCAGTCTAGTACCTGCACTCTTTTATTACAAAGCCATGCTGTAGTCACACGTGCAGAATAGGTCTTCATTGTCTTGCTGAAATAAGCAGTGACGCTCTGAACAGTCGTCACATGGATGGCAGCATATGTTGCTCCAAAACCTGTATGTACCTTTCAGCATTAATGGTGCCTTCACAGATGTGTTGCTACCCATGCCATGGGCACTAACACACCCCCATGCCATCACAGATGCTGGCTTTGGACCGTCTGGATGGTCCTCTTTAGCTTGGAGGACACCACATCCATGATATCACAAAACAGTTTGAAATGTGGACTCATCAGACCACAGCACACTTTCCCACTTTACATCAGCTCAAAAAGGTCACGGGCATTCAGTGTTTGATTTCTGCCTTGCCTCTTCTGTGCAGAGTTTTAACCAGATTCTGTGATTCTTTTGATGACATTATGGACTGTAGATGACGAAATCTTTACATCCTTGCAATTATACATTTAGAAACATTGTTCTTATACTGTTGGACTATTTGCTCACACAGTTGTTCACAAAGTGGTGAACCTCACACAATCCTTGCTTGTAAATGACTGAGCCTTTAAGGGATGCTCCTTTTATACTAAATTATGACAATCACATGTTTACAATGAACCTGTTCACCTGCTGAATGTTCCAAACAGGTGTTTTTTGAGCACTCCTCAACTTTCCCAGTCTTTTGTTGCCCCTGTCCCAGCTTTTTTGGAATGTGTTGCAAGTATCAAATTCAAAATAAGTGAATACATAAGAAAGGACAATGAAGTTTATCAGTTTGAACATTAAATATCTTGTCTTTGTAGTGTATTCAGTTGAATATAGGTTGAAATGGATTTACAAGTCATTGTATTCTGTTTTTATTTATGTTTTACACAATGTCCCAACTTCATTGGAAATGAGGTTTGGATCACCATGTTTGGGTTTAAGACATTCAGACACAGTTTTGGAGGTCCTGTGCGCTCTAAGAGTGAGTTTGCATGCTTGTAATGAAGCAAATCATTTCTGGAGGTACCTGATTACTGAAGACATTATGTAAACAGAATACTAAGATGTGCTTTATGAAGTAAAAGAAATGATCAGAGTATGAAAATCAGATCAAAAAAGTAGAGTTTTTTCCTAATTATCCAGTGCATGCATACCCTTTTGTCTGACTTCCCTCTCCACTGTCTGACCACCAGGTGAAGAAGACCTCCTTGGAGAGAAGCTCAGGCTGAGGGGCCTGGTGGGTTGCTACGCTCTGTTCCAGTACCTCACAATGGGCATCCAAGCAGCTAACGCCGTGTACAGCCAGGCCAGAGAGAGACTGGAGGAGCTGCACCGCACACTGACACAGAACAAACAGCACAATGGTGATGGAGAAGCAAACCCCTCTGGCGCTGATGGAAGCGGTCCTGCAGCTGATGCAGGTCACATGAGCAGGTGCTGTGTACACAGGCTGGCCTCAGAGTGTGAGGATATCGCCGTGCAGCAGTCACGGCTGCTGAGGTATCACATGAGCAAAAGAGTGTTTCCTCTGATGACACTGAGACAGACACTCACCACAGCCCTGACTACCTGGTCCAACAGCGCCCCTCTGTGGAACATTTATGTACAGGTGAGCATCTCATCCACTTATTAACCATCCTGGATATGTCAGAGGTGCATCTATTCATTGGTTCAGCAGTGGCATGAGGCAATATCAGCACTGTTGTCAATAATGTGTCACAAACTAATGTCACACACTGACTTTTATCCATGTCAAAAGGTTTCATGGATCCTTAAAAGTCTTAATTTAGATTTTTGAAATTTAAGGCCACAAAAAGTTTCAAAAGTCTAAGTTTTTACCTGAGAGGAGTCTTATGCTGCGTTCTAGTTGTACTGGAAAGTCAGGATTTTATCTGAAATTTTATCTGACCCTTATTAGCACTTCTGACTAGTGTTTGTCGCACTAAGGGTCCGTCCCAATTGTACCCCTAAGCCCTTGTCTTACCCCTTACCCTTTGGTTTTGCACGTTCACGTCTAGTGAAGGGGTGTCCCAATTCTCCGTAAGGCCAAGGGGAAGGGCTAAGACGAAGGGCACTTGAAGCAAAGACAGACCGGGACCTCACTTGAAACAGACGGGTATGAGAATTCCCCATAATACAACACGCCCGCTGACAAGAAGGCAGAGTGGAGACCGAAGGAAGCGCATAATTATAAGTAATTATTAAATCATCAAGTAAATATTAATCATGTTTTGAATTGTTGGTCATATTTTACAATTTTTCATTAAAATGACCTAGCTTTCGCAGACGTAGTTACAGCTATTGTAGCATCTGCCTTACGACACAGCCAGCGAGCGGCTCTGGGTGATGACGTAGCGGGAATCGAGTGGCGTCTCTTTTCTCAGGAGCGTGTTTTCACCCCTTCCCCTTGGCCCTCAAAACAGAGGGCCAAGGGGAAGGGGTAAGACAAAGGGGAAAGCTAAGGGGTAGAATTGGGATTCACCCTAAATCAGCCATATACACAGTATTGTTCGATGTTTATGTGTGGAAATGCTGCTGTAGTGTTATGTACATTCTTCATGTGGTATGTGCAAACTACAACGCACGGCGGACTAACATCAGCTAACAATAGCCTGGTAGATGAGTGAGTATTTTTTCCAACTTTGTAACTGGAACGCTGATAACTCGGATATGATGTCATTCCCACTCTCCTCTTCCCAGTTCCGATGTAAACGGAACGCAGCATAAACTTTAGTTTCTCTTTGACAAAGGCCGGCTCGATCAAAAATAACTGGTCTAGTAAGTGTTACATGTTTTGTAGTCTTTTGCATAGTCTCTTGTTTAAAAACACTTAAAGGCACAATATGTTGAATTCGGCCACTAAGTCAACCAAGCAACTAACACTGAGTCAAGATGTAGTGACCCAGCCACCCCTGCCCACCCTCACTTCTTACTGCTCTTTAAATGGAGGGCTCTGTTCAACTAAAACCGCACTTCATGATTGGGATGGGAATTGAAAACCAATTCCAGCTGAGAATTGATAACAATTGGCTCAAGGAATCAATAACATAAGTCTTTTTGCTTAACAACTTCCTTATCAGTTCCTTCCACATTCCTCATTCTGGATGCCTTGCAAATCAAGGAAGTCCCACTTTCATTGAGGCAGGCGGCATGAATGACAACAAAGAAGTCCATGATGTGATCATTACAGACGGGGCAGAAGTGGTCAAAACTGCAGCTTAATTTTTGACGAAAAGGTGCTTACTGTACTGTTTAGTGGATGGAAACACCAGCAACTTGCAGAACTGTCCATCAATGCAGCACAGCATCGATTAACAGGAGTGACGTGTCTAACATTGTTGCCACTAGTAAATAATCAGGGAGTTGTTAAAGAATTGGATCAAAAAGCAGAATCTAAAAATGGTATGGTAATTGAATGGTACCTTACAAGCTCATCAGCGGTGGTTTGCGCATGCGCTCTGCGGTTTAGTTTCATTTGGATTTCTTACGAAAATTACATAAAGTGCTAATCTTAGTCTAAAAATATATAACATGACATAACGTGGTAAAATTAACGAGTCACAACAAGCACACAGGACCATTTATAGTTGCTGAAGAGTTTATCTGATGACTGTAGGCAAAGGCAGGCTAACACTACCATTGACTTTCAGTGTTTGAGCTAAGCTAATTAGCGGTGGGCGAGCTTTGCCCGTCTCTTCCTTGTTACTGCGCACACAGTTGAAATAATGGTGTCTATCTGCTTGGGAGGCAAGACGTAAACAAAAAAATGTTGGCATACCCCTTTTAAAGGGTGGGCGTTCCTTGAGCAAAACAAGACTGAGCCTGAGACTGAAAAGATGGAGTATCTTGACAGGATTCGACTGAAGTATGACCTGGAAATCCTGCGGCAGGAACAGCAGCTTTATATCTCTGTTATTGTTGTTAGGCGGCTGATGATTATTAAACTTTGGCTAATGTCAGCTCGATGTGTGAATGCAGCTTTGGAGAGTGATCCTGACCAAAGTCTTAAAAACTATTAGATTTAACTTCATATTTCCTGTTTTTGCCCACAGGTGACGGGTCATTTTGGGCTCACATTAAACCAGAAATTCATTTGCCCTCGATCCAGTTTTTTTCTCAAACTCTATGCACTTGTTTCCATCTTGTCTTTTCCTCGTATATCCCCCTCCTGATGATCCTTGTTTAACCTGTGTTTCAGGTGGAGAACCGTTACCATAGTGCGGGCCGGTCACGTCGTTTTTTTCACTCTGTAATCAGGGACAACAGCAGGGTGACACCACGCCTGTTTGCTGTTGTTGCTGAACAACAAAGGAAGCAGCTGGTGGATGCTGCTCAGAGGTAAGAGACGATGATTAGCAGGCTTCTCCTGAAACAGTGCTCTACGTGAAAACAATATGTGAGCTATTTAAAGCCATGGTTCTTCCCTGGACAAGTTTCCAAACGCATTCAGCAGTATTTATTTATTTAACATATATATTTGATAACTCATTAGGTAGTTTCAACATTTTTGCAAATAACTCTGCTAATAATGTCAGAGATGCTTGGGAATAATTCATGCAGATAGACATCATGAGGGTCCATGAAAAACCACAGTTAAGTAGTCTGGATCAGGGGGACATCCAATTCCTTGGCGGAGGTGAAATAAATTTACTTAACTGTCCACAACTGCACAAAAGTAAACCACTGCAAATAGCTCCACAACCCACATTTAGGTCCCAAACCACCAGTTGAGAACCACTGCTCTGAACCACGCTTTGATCTCTATTTAAGTCAAACTCTGTGAACACAAAACGGACATGACCAACACAAACTTTGTCTAATTCAGTCAGATCAGGAACATGACATTGTATGTTCTTGTGTTGTTTATAGATCTTGTTGCCATGACGCTGCCTTGCCCTTCCTGCCAGAGAACGGCCTCAGCAACCGCATCAGCGGACTGTTTGAAAACGCCATAGCAACTGAGCTGGGTGCTCACTGTCCTCTACTTTGGAGGATGTACATGAACTACCTGGTAAGAAAATGATTAACTGATCTGAACTCATTTCCTTCCCTGGAACAGTGAAGTTAAGGACGAGGTTATGGGAGATTCTTGATCGTTTTAGCAGTGAATAAATCATAGATTAGTCAGAAGATCTCCCTATTTTCTCCTCTTGATCTGCATCTGCGGCCTGTTTGTTTGTGCTTTAAATCAAATAAATGTATCACATGAACAAGAGTGTAAATGACCAGTTTCATCACGATACGATACAATATCATGTCTCTGGACATAGATACAATATTTTCAGATATTTTAAAGGCTGCCATGATACAATATGTCTGTTGATTACTGCAGCGCTTTTGGCTCCATCTTTTAGAGTCAGTTTGGTAGGCACTACATCCCTTCAGAGGGGTGCTAAAAAAAGGAAAAAGTTAGTTTGGAAACGTTTCTCCTTGTCCGACAGTGGAAATGATAGTAACTGTGTGCCGCACCGAGCTGAACTGAAGCAGACTGCTTGGTGGAAATGCAGCTTTTGTTTTCATTTTCTTCTGTTGAAGAAAAATGTCCAGACCCTATTTCACTGTAAAAATATCCCCAAACATCTTAGTTCATTTTAGCTTTTATGAGATTGTGTATTTCACAAAATGAAGGAAAAGTCACCTGCTTCTTTAACTCCTACTGCTACTTAGACTCTGACTGTGGCCTGTTTTTCACATCCCCCAAATATTTACTCAGACACAGCCATGGGAACTGACTTACCTTTGACAAAACAAAATGACTTTTGACAAAGTAAATTCAAAGACCAAATATTGACCCTCAGTTACACCTTTTAGTTGTACAGCTACTTTGTATTAGTTTTTCTCAAGTACAGGAAAATTAGCTGAATTTGTTTAAGCAGAAGTATTGAAGACTTTATTAAGAACGCTCTAATAGTACTGTGTATTCATAGTACATAGAAGATCAGCAGCTGGAGTGTAATGAGATGGTAAATTATTTGTTTAGGTGTATGATAAGTATAGTATCACCAAAGGTTGTGTTATCAATTTGATGCCAACATCTGGCATGCCTAACTACTAAATCAGAGAAGATTTTAATATTGGGCTCAAGAAATTGGCCTGTTGTACAAACTGATCAGTTTTCATGAGTAGTTTGCACATACCACATGAAGAATGTAAATAACACTATAGCAGCACTTCCATCCATATACGTCAAACAATACTATGTATACGACTTAAGTGCGACAAACACTAGTCAGAAGTGCTAATAACAGATTATTACAGGAGCTTAAGGGGATAGTTCAGTATTTTTGAAGTGGGGTTGTATGAGCTCCATATGGCCACTAAGTACATTAGATGCAGTAGAAAGTTCTCTCCTCTCCCTCAGTAAGCCACAGTCTGTAAGAGTCTGTTACGCAGAACCAGCCGCAAACAGGGAAGTAATGTACCAAGAACAGAGGGCATTTTCTCCGCCTACAAGAACTCCCATCAAAATATAATACCACAGTTTAAGAGTACGCTACCTATGCATGTTTTTAAGTGCATTCACTTTTCGGAAAGATAAAGTTTTTCTGGAACTAACCGAGTCACGTCACGTATTCCTCAGCGCAGCGCTGCCGCAAGCCGCTGAATCACTCCGCCTCCCTCTCAGCTGTTGTAAACATAACAAGCTAGTGGCTTCAGACACCGGTTTTAGCCTCATGTAACTTTTACCAAGTATTGTAATTCTTTTGTTCTGACTCTTAGCGGTGCAAGGAAGAGACAATGTAGAAAATTAAAAACGAGTGATTATGACAGCGCCGATGAAGTTCCATTCACTTTGGTGCCAAGAGGATACCTGTATGAACCTGGAGTTCACAGAAGAAGAGCTGCTGCAGATGGAAACCGTCACACAGTCTGTATTACTCATACAGATTTTCCTGCTTTTCTAAATCCTGGAGTTTTGTGGACATTATTCATTTTCCCAAAGATGAACCGAAAAAAAAAGTCCCAAACCTGAAGGACCTAATGACAGTTTATCCTCAAAGTAAGTAATAATGATCTGTCAGAGACAAACAAGCAGAATAGAGGAGGCGGTTTACCATAACATTGCAGACTACCTGTGTGTGTGTGTGTCTCTGTCTCACACACACATAACCATTACAGTTGTGTATCAAAAGGGGTTGTGTGTATTAGCATTGTGCAGCTAGCGGCAGTGCTGCACTGAGGAATACGCAACGTGAGTCGGTTAGTTCCAGATAAAATTTATATTTCCGAAAAGTTAATGCACTTCAAAACATGCATAGGTAGTGTACTCTTAAACCGTGGTATTATTTTTTGACGGGATATCTTGTAGGCGGAGAAAATACCCGTTGTACTTGGTGCAATACTTCCCTGTTTGTGGCTGGTTCTGCGTAACAGACTCTTACAGACTGTGGCTTACTGAGGGCAAGGAGAGAACTTTCTACTGCATCTAATGAACTTTGTGGCCATATGGAGCTCATACAACCCCGCTTCAAAAAAACTGAACTATCCCTTTAATGACTGTTTACAACCGAGGCAGCTATCTTTGATTGTCAACTCCGGGATAGTGAGGGTCCGCTGACTTCCCAGTAGGAAGTTACGACCTCAGGGGGCATTCCAGTTGAAATTTCCCACTCAGAGCTTAGAAATCCCAAATCCCCAGTTCAACTGGACCGCAGCAATTCAGACAAACAACCAAGCATGCCCATATGGGGCTTTCCCTGTGTGGTATCAGCTGGACTTCACTCAGTTGTTTTGGTTTTCCATTAAGGATTGTACCAAGCACCTGGCACAAATTTTCATATTACCTCCAGCGGGGTTCCAAGCGAGCTGAGTCGAGACTCCAGACAAAATCAAATTCTTTTACAGTCTATGGACAAAAAACAGCCATATAATGGATGTATTTCAGGTGCAGTATCAGAGGCACACGACAGACAAGGATTTCCCTCACAACATTGGCGACATAAAATAGCATGGGTTTTAAGACAGATGCTCGGACGTGGTTCCAAAAATATGCGTTTTCTGGCTCCCAAACGTCTGGCTTTGTCTGGACGAAACACCCACCGGATTAAAAAGTTTTGTGGATACTCCTAAATTCAACTCCATGTGGATGGCCTTTTCGTTGTCTTGTACACAGAAGTACTTTTTCATGTGCATGAGAAATGTAAAACACACTTAAGAGGATATATGTAATGGTATACAGTTTTGTTAAAAAAAAATAGCTGTCCCACATCACTAGCAAGATAAATCACTGCTTTTGTTAGAATTTCAACTTCTACACTGCAAGTAAGTTTCTAGAAGGTTTAGTAAAGGTATAGAAAACCAACAGACCCGACAGGCATGACGTGTATGCTGCTGATTCTGTGAAACTGAATCATTAACTGAAAAGGGCGTGTTCAAAAAAATAGCAGTGCTGAGTTCAATTAGTGAGGTAATTGATTGTGTGAAAGAAAGTAGGTGTTAAACAGGTGGCCCTCATTTAAGGATCAAGGCAACTGAAGCTGCATATGCTGGCTGTGCATTTGTCCTTGAAAAACAGAGTAAAATGGGTCATTCAAGACATTGTTCAGAAGAAGAGCGATCTTTGATTAAGAAGTTAATAAAAGAGGGGAAAACCTATGAAGAAGTTCAGAACATGATAGGCTGTTCAGCTAAAATGATATCAAATGCTTTAAAGTGGCAGCCAAAACCAGAAAGGCGAGGAAGACAAAGAAAAACAACTATTCAAATGGATCGGAGAATAACCAAAATGGCAAAGGCTCAGCCAATGATCAGCTCCAGGAGGATCAGAGAAGATCTAAGGTTGCCTGTGAGTACTGTAACAATCAGACCACGTCTATGTGAAGCCAAGCTACCAGCAAGAAGCCCCCGCAAAGGCCCATTGTTAAAAAATAGACATGTGCTGAAGCGGTTACAATTTGCCAAAGAACACACTGACTGGCCTGAAAAGAAATGGCCCAATATTTTGTGGACTGATGAGAGTAAGATTGTTCTTTTTGGGTCTGAGGGCCACAGACAGTTTGTCAGACGACCTGAAAACACTGAATTCAAGCCACAGTACACAGTGAAGACAGTGAAGCATGGTGGTGCAAGCATCATGATATGGGGATGTTTCTCGTACTATGGTGTTGGTCCTATTTATCACATACCAGGGATCATGGATCAGTTTGAGTACATCAGAATACTGGAAGAAGTCATGTTGCCATATGCTGAAGAAGAAATGCCCTTGAAATGGGTGTTTCAACAAGACAATGACCCCAAACACACCAGCAAGCGAGCAAAATCATGGTTTCAGACAAACAAAATTCAAGTAATGGAGTGGCCAGCACAATCCCTGGACCTTAATCCCATAGAAAACTTGTGAGCTGACATAAAAAATGCTGTTCATGAGGCAAAACCAAGAAATGCAGAGCAGTTGTGGAACGTAGTACAATTGTCCTGGGCTTCAATACCTGTTGACCGGTGACAGAAGTTGGTAGGCTCCATGCACCACAGATGTGAAGCAGTTATCAGAAGCCGTGGTTGTGCAACTAAATATTAGTTTATGATTCTCAGGAAAGTTGAATCATCAAGCAATTCTTAGTTTATACACTACATTTTTGAGTTTGTAAATAAAGATGTCAACACTGCTATTTTTTTGAACATTATATTTCTTGACTTTCTGTAAAATATTACCAAATTCAATTAATTTTTCCAATTTTCTTGCTTTGAAAAAGAATGTGCAGTGTCCCCAATGCATTTCTGTGCATTAAAATAAAATTTACTTGAAGAATTTTGACGTTTACTCACCTTTTTAAACAAACTGCTATTATTATGAACATAACTGTATATGTAAGTAAATGTGATTTCACATTTCCACTCCTGATTTTATGGATGATTTTGTGTGTTTGTGTTTTGTAGGTGTCAGAAGGAAAGGTGGACAGGGCTAAAGGGATCTTTTACAGGGCCCTACAAAATATCCCATGGGCTAAGGTGAGAGACAGTGAAGTCATATTTCTTACCTTCTGCTGACCTCTGCCTTCATCGTTTTTTAATTTGACTCAAAACAAATTAACTCTCTTGCTTTCCTGTTTTTGTGTCCCTGTGGGGGTGTACAAACATGAATTTGCATTCATGCAAATGTGTGTGTGTGGCACTCACGTGCAATCAGGGCCTGTATATGGACGCAGTGCAGCTGTTCCCAGAGCACCTCCAGGAGTTTGTGGATCTGATGACGGAGAAGGAGCTCCGACTGCGGCTGCCTCTAGAAGAACTGGATATACTCTTGGAGGACTGAGCACACATGCCAACCCCAAGCAGGACAGACAGACATTAGGTTCAACAAACAAAACTGCAGGGTGAAAGTGTGAGGATGCAGTGATCTTTACACACAAGAACTGTTAATTCATTTTTATAGCAACCCACAAATACTATGTACTTCCCTCGAAGTGTCAATAAATATTTGATTCTCCTTAAATGTTATGGGCTCCAGGTTAATGTTTGTAATAAAGAACCACAAAACAGTGGAACTTCCTAATAAAACTGTGATAAATGACTCACATTAACGATTAATAATAATGCTCTGGAATTTGTTGTAATAGAGATTGTACTATTTTAATTGCCTGTCGTCAAATGCAGGTGCTTTTACATTTTCTTTATGCTCGAGGCAGCACCTGGATCAGACACCTCAGGCAGTGGTTTGTTAATGAGGTCAAATGATTTATCTGTCTGCCTTGTGTAATATCAAGTCCAAAATAGACTCGAAGGAAGAAAATTGAAGTTTAAAGGTTGTCCCAGTTTAATTTATATGTGGTTTTTAACATGCAGACAGAATATGAGCAAAGATATAAAATCAAATGTGCTGTAGCTGTTTCATAAAAAATTTAAATAGAAGTGAAACTGATGACCCACATAGGAAACTTATTATGCAACATGGCCTGCAGGTAATTTCAGATATTTATTTAAAAAGTAAATATGAAGGAACCTGAAAGAAGTCTATCATAATAAGTAGAAATGTTCCTGTAATAACTTTATTTGATATACAGTACTGCGAAAAAGTTTTAGGCAAATGTGAAAAAAGGCTGTTAAGTGAAAGTACATTAAAAAAATAAAAAAATATATTTTATTCATTTACAAAATCAATAGTGAGCAAACAACAGCAGAAACAACTTGATGTGACTTCCCTTGTCCATCAAACCAGCATCAATTCTTACAGGCAAGGGCTGTCACCTTCAAGATCAGCATATCCATTCGACAACAGCACTGGAACTATAAATATACCTTCAATTTGAAAATACACAGTTCTGAAGTACATTAGGGTGCCTAAAGCAGTACACTGTCCATCGTTTTCTTAGCCTAAACTTTGGGCTCCACACCACCAATGGCAAAATAACTAAAAAAGACCAGGCTCTGTGGCAATTATGTGGAAAGAAGCTGGCCCACTCCTCATTCACAACAAATCCATGAGCCTATTTGTCAGCCTTCCATCCACCACAGTCCAGTAGTGCTTCATTAAGTGTTCAGTCCTTATTTATATGGCTTGTCCCTTTTTGGTGCACAGGGTGCTGGAGCTTATTCCAGCTGACATTGGGCAAGAGGTGGGGTACACCCTGAACCAGTCACCAGCTGATCACAGGGCCCAGAGAAAGACAGAAAACCATTTACGCTCACAATCGTACCAAAGAGCAATTTAGAGTCACCACTTAACCCAACCAGCACGTTATTGGTCTGTGAAACCACAGTAGCCAGAGTAAACCCACACATGTAAAAGGAGAGCATGCAAACTCCACACAGAAAGGGTACGACCTACTCAAGGCAGTCCAACCAGCAGCCCTCTGGCTTTGAGGCACAAGTCTTAGATGTTTAACCCTGTTTTTGTAACCTGGCCACTGTGATTTCAACTCTGATACTTGGGTTTCCATCCTGTTAGTTTTAGCACTGTCACTGTAGGTACAGCCCTGTTACTGTAGTTTCAGTACTGTTATTTTCAACCTTGTTACTCTAGTTTTAACCCTGTCATTGTAGCTTCAGTCCTGCAGCTGTGGTTTTAAGTCACTGTAGTGTGAACCCTGTCACTGTAATTTCAACCCTGTTAATGTTGTTTAATGCTGTTATGATAGTTTAATCCCTATTACAGTAGTTTCAGCACCTGTTGCTGTAGTTTCAACCCTATTACTGTAATTACCCTGTTACTGTAGTTTTGACACCTGTTACTGTAATTTCAACAGTTTCTACCCTTTTACTCTGGTGTTAACCCTCTCTGTAGTTATAACCCATTTTCTACCCTGCCACTGTAGTTTCTAGCCTGTTACTGCAGTTTCAACCCCAATATAGTTTCAGCCCTGTCACTGTAGTTTCAACCCTGTTACCAAAACATTTTTAAACCAAATAACCCTTAAAGATTTTCTTAACCTACAGTGCGTTCAACAGCTGTCTTTGAACGTTTTCAAAAATCATCTGCTTGATATTTGGTAAGAGAAAATTATTTGAAATAATACAGACATGAGAATGAAGTTTCTGACATGATAGACTGCCAAAGCATCTTAACTTTATAAGCCTTATCTGGAAAATGAATTATTTATTGCAAAAGATCCTTTTTTATTTGGTAGTATTTATAGTAAAATATTTATCATATTTTAAAATACACTTGTTTCAAAACAAAGCAAACAACAACGTTGAATTAAAACTATTCTATGATGTCTGAGCTGAACAAATCACAGTATTTGTTGGTTTGTTATCCACATTTTTTATTATATATAAGCGAAATATTAAAAACAAATTGTAGGTTCCTGTGACGTTTTGATTGGTAAAATGTCCTCCACTTCTGGGATGACCCACATGGTCCTCATCGTGACCATAGTCCTTTAATCCTCACGCTACAGAATCACTTTTCACCCATTTGACTCCATGTTTGCGTTAAGTGTGGTTCATTCACTCCCCCTAGACTCTATCGTCTTCAGCTCCTCACCTGGATCTACCTGTCAGCTCACCTGTCCCTTCCGTTCACTCATGACACTGAATGTACACTAAACGTACGTCTGCACATGAACCGGGCGGACTCTCTCCCTCCTTCCATCGTTGCCGCGCCGTGGTTTGACGCATTGCAGATCCGCCTCGGCCAATCAGCGACCGCCGTACAGCGTGCAGAGTATTGCGGTTCTGCACTGGCCAATCAAAACCCGCCTTTCAAAAACAGAACAGTAACTTCCCCCAGTGCCGTCAGTCGCGACTACTTAAACATATCCTTCCGCCCAGATAAGAATGTGTGTAGCATAAAATAGTCCGTCAGTTTGTGTGTTACTTTCGGCAGGTTAAAACCGAGCTGTAAACGTGAGAAGAGCTGCTTCATAGAAGAGAATTCAAAGCGCTTGTGAGAGAATGTACTCTGGCCAAATGAAAGAGCTGATCATGATTTCTGTCTGATAAATGGGCCTTGCACTAACTTTTCCTCTACTTATCTTTATTATGATCACCAAACCCCAGTGCACGACAAGTCACAAATGGTTAATGTGTTAAACATAAAAAAAACACATTGATTCGTCTTGTTTTGATTGTATAATGGTGCTTAACTCATTTTATAATATTAAATAGAACTTTATTTCTTCCCTTAATGGAAACTCCCTCAGGGAAATTAATATTCCAGTAGCACAGTTCATAGCAGATAAGAAGATATTTAAAAAAGAGAGAGATACAAACAGAAATAGAAATAAATAAAAATAAGAATAAAAACAGAAAAATGGCTACTGCTCCTTCCCTTCTTCAGCCTTCCTGTTTCTCCTCCTCCCTCCTAGTGAGAACTTATACAGTCGGAAAGTCTAATAGATCTATTTTGTCAAAGCTTAGACCTACAAGTAAAATTAAGTGGCTGTTATTTTAGGAACATGTCAGGGTTGCATACTTTTCTGTCAGTTAGCTCAATGCCAGATGTAGTAGCAGCCAGCTGGCAGAGCAACAGCACATTTTTAAAAGGTAGCAGTAGCAAGGACAAAGAAAAAAATGCAATTATTGTCAGCGTAAACCATAACAAAACAATCTCTGACAGCAAGCTCACAAATCAGTGTTCTCAGCTCTAAAGTGGAAATACTTGTTAATCTGACTTTCCAAGGCTATTCACTGAAACATTTAAGCTGTTGCGTTAAACTTTCTTTAGGGCCTAGCTACTAAAAAGTTGGCCATGTAATTGCATTTAATATTTGGGAAATGCAGCAGGAAAATAAAATGTAGGGATGACCAACTTAAAGAGATATTATTACTGTAGATGGGGCCAAGAGATAGGCATACATTCTTGAAATTAAGGTGAGATGTTAACCTTGCACAGCAGCTTGATCGCCCTGATTCAATGTCTGTCAGCAGTGATCCATCCCGTCAAAAGCGGCACGACCCAATCAGCATCTTTTGGAGCGGGAAGAGGCCCAAGCTACGAGGTAGACGACAGCAGGAAGTGATGGCTCATAAAGGGATTAGCATAGATGCTAACAGCTTCAGTAGCAGTTTTATCAGATCTGGACCGCATTTCTTTATTAAATGAAGAACAAACAACAGCAACAGTAAAAGCATTTCACTATCGAAAGGATATTTTAGCTCCATTTCTATTCAGTTTTGGCAAGAGTTTGTTCTACGTAGTGGCTCACATTTTTGTGTTTTACACTGCGGCAGTAGCACCCACCTTATCTGATTTGAGTGTGACTGATGGAACAATCATCCAATCAGCTGCCAGATATGCTTATGAAAGGCTCTGTCCATCTCCAAACACTTTCTATGGACTGTTGCCCAAATGGACTATTGAAATGTATTGAACAGTCCATGTGGGGTGTCAGATTAGTGAGATGTTGTAGCAAAGCAAAAAGGCTAGCTAGGAAAGAAGTAGAGCATTGTAAATGTGTTCGGTACAGTGCACAGTCACCACAACACATTTTATCTAAGTTTGTTTGCCTACAATTCTTGAAACTACTTGAAGCTCTTTGCTCCATCTCCATCAGTATATAGCCTAGTCTTTTGTGCCACTCCCTTTCAGAGCTGATCAAAATCCCTTTCGCTAATTACTTTTGAAATGAACATCACACAGCCCCATCCCAAATACTGAACCATCCCTGTCGCTCTTTTGAGAACATTTTCAGGTTAGGAGATGAAAGATTCTTCTCAAATTGTTTGAGCTAGTTCACCACAGATGTGGTTGACTGTCCTCCAGAGTTCACAGGCCTTTTGTAAAACTGGTTCTGTCACTTCAGATGTTGTTTCAGTCTACTGTTGGTCTTCAGCCAAATAGACCAAGTGCCAACAAAAAAACATTTTCTATCATTCTAGGAGTCACCTCACAACAACTAGGAGAAACTTGCTGACTAATAACAAGTAAATGGTAATTTTTCAATGAATCTATAGATCATTATAAAGTCATAACAGAGGTGTGATGCCATACCTTTGTCTGTATTTAAGACCATTTGTTCTTTAAAATTGCTGAATAAAAAGAAGAAATGATATTCAGTTAGTCTGCTTCATGAGATAAACTTATCCCCAGGGTTTTACGAGACTAACTCCAACCCTGTCTCAAGTTAGTTTGTGACAACACCTTTCTAATAACAAACAAATGTGCTTCAGTTTATTTTGTACACTGCTAGATAACCTCTCTATCCTCAAACAATAAAGTTTAGATGATTTATTCCTTGATGTTTTGACAAAAAGCTCAAGACAATTAAGTGATGGGCAAGCTGCTTATAAAATATAATAAGGTTATTAGTTTCTCATGAGAAAAGTCAGCTTCACTACACTAAAGATACACCCTGGAGAAAAGCAGCAAGCTAAGTTACAGCAACATCATAAAGACAGCTCACTACATTTCAGCTGTTTTCATTAATTAAACAGATATATGATAATAGGGATGATGGTGATGGTAAAAAAAGGTCATAGTTATTCATAAGAGTAATATTGTTGTTGTTGAAACTATTCTTTATCTTCTACATATACAAAGATATAGATAGACAGTGTTCTGTTTTAATTTTTTAATTATATTGAGCTGAATTATTTTGTATGTATCTTTTTTTACCTGTCTTCTTTTGTGAAACAGACGTCTTAGTTGTTGCATTCCTAAATTTTGATGTTTAAAATACTTCAACTGTGCAGCACTAAATAATGTCTGCTCATAAACAAAATTATTACCAAAGTTGCCCAATACAGGAGGTTGCATAATCTTACCTCACTGGCTCACACTGTCCTTGTCTCCCCTACTGTGGTTCCCAACTCATCCTTTGTCCCCCTTTGTATTGAGCATATCCACTTTACCTGCTGATAAGAATAAGCTGCTTAAGGCTGTTTGCTAGTGATATTTAACTTTTGATGTGTCAATGCAATTTTAATCTGGAAACACATTTATGTGTCTTTACAGTCTGTGCAGCTCTGCTTACACATTCAGACAGTTTTGGCAGCACCTTGGACAAAGACTGTTAGGATCAGCCACCGTCATAAAGAAATACACAGTCACTGTCTGTTACTCACCCTAAAAGTGTGTTTCTGGGCCATGACAGTGCACTCTGCTGCAGCATCCCTGCTCCCTGTCTTTGCTGTGGGAAAATGGAGTCTGTTTAGGTGCTACTGCACTATTTGATCAATGAAATAACCATGGTACTGAAAAGCTATTTGACTCAGAAAAAAAACAACACCATCACAAAAATACAGGAGAATGTAAGTAAGTTACTAACAATGCTATTTGTAGGGTCCCAAGTTTTCATATGCAGTGACAATCAAGAAACATGAACTTCATGTTTCTGGTCAGATTTAATGATGCCATTGCAAAATATCCTTTTCAAATACAAAAATACATCTCCATGGCATGTGAAAATCCCTCTCTACCTTCGTGGATTGCTTTACTTTTCAAGGCTTTGCCAGCCTTCGGGCGGCTTTAGTTGAAGAAAAGTGTAAACTGACCATTGTTTATTAATGTGCAATCAGACTAAACATTAGAGTACAGCCTGGAAAGCTACAACCACATCTACTTGAGACAGATCTCATGAAGGTTTATGGTGAAACAGCTGTTCTGTGCAGTAAAAGACATGCCAAAGTCCAACATCTGGGTGAATTTGGGGGCAAAATACACTTCCTAAAAAAAACGTGTCCACAGCATGTCTACAAACCCCCGAGGTTAGGAAAAACCCCTCCTATCCCTCTGTTTCACCTTTCAGAGAATCTAAAGAGCTCAAACTCTTTATATTAAAATGTTCCCTGATTATGTCTTTAGGAGATGAGCTGCATACTGTGCCTGGACAGTTGTTGGTTTGGCCTTTAGCCAGTTGAAGGTGTCCATGTATGTTTGGTTGTGTGCAGACACAGTAAACATTAGAGTAAAGCCTTGAACACTGGAGCCTAATCCGCTTTTGAAAGGGGCGTGGTCACGCATAGTTTATGAGTATGAACTCTGAAACAGCCTGTTCTGAGCAGGGCTGAAATAGAGGGGTTAGCAGCATGCCAGTATTAAATATCTGATTGGATATTTGGGCAAGAAACTTTGACATTATGTTCCAGGGACACATGTAAACCTGCTGAAAGAGGTAGAATATGGGGTACTTAAAGAGGTCTGCATAAACTTTGCATGGAAATATTAAATTTCTCACTCACAGTTTAGACATCTAATTGCTATAAAATTACAGTTAAGTGTTGTAATCATAATGTGATTCTGTGAAATAACCAAAAATTGTTGAATTGTTATTAAGTGAAAAAAATTCAATGTATCATATTTTTCTTTATGTTATTAACACAGATTTATAGATAGTAATGCATTGTTGATTTATAATAAAACTGAACAATTTTCAGTATCTCATGTACTTAAAAAATCTAAAACTTCTGCAGAAAGAATATGGTTTATTTGCAAAATTATATTATTTTATTTTTGTGTACATTCTCAAAGTTAAATTATTTTTTTGACCACTGAATTATATTGATATGACAACAAGAGTGTAAAAATCACATTTAACCACTGTGAGATGAGAACAGCTCCATATTGTAATGTCAAAAAACATAACTGAGATTTTATAGAAATGTAATGTTTCAGTCTTTGTAAAGTTACAGTCAAGTTGCAATTAAAGTCAGCAGTACAGTAATTTATTGTATGTTTTTCATAATTTGTGTCTGTTATAGTATGATACTGTGTCTTCAAATTTGTGTTAAAAACATTAAGAAAAACAAAACATTCAATTATCAATTTAAGTAATAACTTTTTTAAGTAGTAGTATTTCAGTGTACTATTATGAGTCTATAGAAATTACTGTTGATTTCTCAGTGTAATACTAATATTTTATAACACTTAACTGTAAATTTACAGTAAATAGAAAGGAGCACACGGTAAAACCAAGTATTTTGTCTGGACAGAAATGGTGCTTTGCTCTACTCACAGTAATTGCTTGTAATTTTACATACTGTTTTCCACTGTGACTCACGAGCCAGTCACTTACTGTAAATTTAGGCTCTCCATCCATCCATCCATTATCTATACCACTTATCCCTTTCAGTGTCACCAGAGGCAGGAGCCTATCCCAAGGACCACTGGGTGAAAGGCAGGGAACACCCTGAACTGGAACTAGCCAATCGCAGGGCCATGAAGAAAGACAGACAACCATTCACTCTCACACTCATAACTAAGGACAATTTAGAGTCACCACTTAATCTAAAGAGCATGTTCTTTAGTCTGTAGGAGGAAGCCGGAGTGCCTGGAGAGAGCATGCAAACTCCACACAGAAAGGCCCCGAGGGACCTTCATGCTGTGAGGCTTGTGCACTACCAGCTACACCACCGTGCCATCTTGAATTTACACTATGTACTTTAAATTCTGTGAATGTACAAATTAGCTGTATTCTTATTACAATAGGTCAGCAGCAGCTCAGTTAATAAGGCTCTAGGTTGGGAAAACAAGACGGGAAGTTGGTCTGGCTGCCAGAAAGGTACCAACTAACTGCCTGAGCACTGCTGAAGTACCCTTGAGCAAAGCACTGGGCTCCAAAAAATACTTCCCAAGAGAGATAGCTGCTACCCTATTTCAAGGGCAGCAGCTATCTCTTTCACATTTCTCGAACAATTTTGGATCTTTTTGTGCATGTCATATTTTAGCCTGTCTCTGTTGCATGCTTCAAGAAAGGAGTGAAAAAAATGAATTTCCCTATGAGGGCTCAGTAAGGTACACTTTTATCTTTCAATACAGTGTTGATTTAAAAATACAAATACTATAAATTGTTTTACTTCAATTAAAATTAACAATACATTACATAAACTGAAACACAAAAGCTTCATATTTGTGTCAAAAACAAAAATAAAATAAAAAACATTGATTTATTAAATTTAATATATTGTAGTAGGGTTTCAAACCTTCATACTTTAGACTGCAGGGATGGGAAACTTTGGTAATTCATTTTACTTTCTGTGTCAAATAGCCAAATCTATTAAAAAGCAACAAATTTTGACTCCAAGAATATGGCTACAACTGGGTAAACTCTGAACACAATGCTTTAGATATGTGAGGCGACCTGTTGGGACCTGACATAAAAATTCTGCCTCCGGGCTCTGAGTCAGGGTTTCGGTCAGGTCTTGCAGGATACAAGTCCCTGCACAATAAAACATAAAGTTCTTGTTGCCTTCTTCTTTTCTTCTTCTCAATGGGGCTTTGTCTTGTAACTCTGTCAACTGCAAACTTTAGGACTGACTGCACAGTGTGAAACTTGAAAAGCTCATAGAGAGACGTATTTGCACAACAGGGTTTCGTTTGCTGTGTGTGCATGCAGGAGCTGGTGTGACAGTCAAGATGTTATATTGGCAGAGCACATTTAACCCATATCTGCTTGTTGTTGTGCAGATATTCAAACTCAGGAACACATTTTGTCATGTTATGGACAGCATTCATGGATGTTTAGGCACAGTTAATTGAAAGCATTAAGGAAACACAACCAAATTTGTAATGAAAGCATAATTATTGTATGATAATACCTGATTACAGGTGTGTGTGATAATGCAAAAAAAATGAGAGGTTTAATTAGGTCTTGGGTTTGTGTCTGTGTAAACCATTTTTTAAAATGTATTACAAAATGTATCTGTAAAAATGCAGATATGTTAATGAGACTGAGTTAAGTAATCAAATAGGTGTTAAAATCTGATTGGTTTACATGTTTACCCCATTAAATTAAGCATACTGTAAGCTAACCTGACACACCAGATGGACCGTTCAATATATAGTCCATCTGGGAAAGAGCCCATAGAAAGTGTTTGGGCAGGGCAGAACCTTTCAGAAGCATATCAGGCAGCTGATTGGACGATCGTTCCATCAATCACATTCATTACAGACCAGTTAGATAATGCAGTAAGTGGGTGCTACTGCCACAGTGTAAAGGACAGAACGTGAACCATTTTGTAGTACAAGCTCTTGTTGAAACGTGTCAGAAGTGGGGCAAAAACATCCTTTATAGAGAAGTTTGTAGTGTTGTTGTTTGTTATTCATTTAATAAAGAAATGTGATCATGATTCGACAACACTGCTACTGAAGCTGTTAGCATCTGTGCCAATCTCTGAGCAGTCTACTCCTGCTGTCGTCTTGCTCGTAGCTCCACCTCTTTCTCCTTTAAAGGACTCTGATTGGGCCGTGCCACTTTGGGACGCTCACAGACGGTGTTGTAGGTTTTTAACTGCAAAATAATACAATTTTGTGATTTTTAATTCTTAAAAATATTATCGTAACTGTTAGCTTCATACATTCTCATTGTACATCATGTTGTGTACATTTCCATCATTAACGTTAATTAATGTCCTACTTTAAAATATACTTTTGACCAAATTTAACTTTTCTAAAGATAAGGTTACATGTGAAAAGTTGCCCAGCCTTAAGCAGAAGCCTATATTGCTTTGAATTAATGAAATACTTTAAATTTTAAAGAAATGACAACAAAGGCGGGTGAAATCTTAAAGAAGAAGACATTAGTGAAGAAGACAGCAAAATGAGAAAATCTGCAAAAATATTTGATTTAGCTCAGAAGATAAAGAGCATGGGAGGAAATTTAATTTCAACATGAGATTGCCAGATCAACTTTAAAGCAAAATGTGTGTTTGTTGCTGGGCTGAAACTGGACTTTTATTTTTTTTACAGAAGAAACTGAATATATTTCAGTTCAAGAAAATATATAAAGACAGAATCATTAGATTAGACCCAAGGTGCCTATGTCATACACATGTCTATACCTTCACCCTTTGTTTTACACTAATAACATAGGTAACAGAGTTGAGGTACTCACTTAATAAGGCTGCAAGTGTTCATAAATGTTTCACATATAAAGGGAGCAGATGTCTTTGTTCTAGTTATGCTGTAAGTATATTACTTAAGTATTTATTATATATACAGAGCCATAGTGTTTCATGTTCTTGCTCTTTTTCTGAAGAGTTAACAATGTTTTAATAACGGGATTGCACTCATGTTGTGAGGCACAACTTTGAGGTTTAATAATTGTTATTAAATATATGTTCATGGTGTACCAGTTTTTTTTTTTTCTGAATACAGGAGGCATAAAGTAAAACGCATGCAACAAATAGAAAAAGAAAAACTACAAGTATTTCTTGTAGTATGTAAGCTGGTGAGTAATAGGTTGGGAGAAGAGAAAAAGCCTTCGGGTGGTAAAGAGGTATTTTGTAATTAAAATAATAATTTTGAACCACTTTTACAACAACAATATTTGCATTTTACCGCAGGGCATCTAAAATCGGATCGATAACCCAAATAAAAATATTCCTCATGTGTTTTTCTCTTCTGTAAGGAAAACTATAAGTACCAGCATGAGTGGAAAAAAATAAATAAATGAACAAATGCGAGTGTAAATCCAGTTTGTTTGTCAGCTGTAAAATGCTGAATAAAGAATATTTAAAAAAAAAAAAAAAAAAAAAAAAAAAAAAACCTCCCCTCGGTGCGGAGGAATACAGTGTGCCGTGCGGCGGTGGTTCGTCCTGCCTGCCCGCCTCCTGTAAACCGTGTTCAGGCGCAGCCGTCCATTTCCTCTCTCCCTGTAGCGTTAGCGGACCAGCACCTCTCACTATCACAGACATGGTGAGTATTTTATCATCTTTTGTGTGTGGATGTAAGACTCTGAATACTCTGAGCTGACTCACAGACAGCTTTAGTTTAATGGTGTCTGTTCGTCGGTTTGTGAAAAACCCTGTTGCCTCCACTGCAGAGCGCGCGAGCGAGCAGAATGGACCGTTGAGTACGATGGCTAACGTTAGCCTGTTAGCTCGCTGGTACCTTTGGTGCTTTGACCGGGCATTTTCTCTGGTGAAATAGCTTACTTTTTAACCCGAACTTGAGGCAGAACTCAATGAATGAATGATACCAAAGGATTAACTTTGTAATTAAGGGTGCTGCTTGCTACAAGTGGTCCAAATCGGCTGTGCTGGCTGCCGATGTTAGCATCACAGCTACTGTCATTTACTTAACGGACAGATTTCCCGGCATCTGCACTGCAGCTCACAGTGAATAATGAACAGGGATGAGACACTTACGGAGCGTGTTATGAGTGATTATGAAGGATCTATTCATATTTATGCTGTCGAGATTTATGGCCGATGTATGAACCACGGAGAGGGATAGTCGGCCAGTTGAAGATGGATGGGTGAGGTTTTGGTGCATCTTTGACCCTCAGCTTTATTTATTACAGATTTAATAATGTAAGATTTCTCACTGGATGTAGCCTGACTTACGCACTTTGCTTTGTGGTAAGATCTGACAGTCTCAATTAGGTCACAGATTATGGTGAGACCACCTGAACATAGTCCCTTTACCACGGGACAGACCACACTGGTTTGAGCTAAGGCAGTACAGTACGCCTAATATTATAAATAAATCTGTCGGGTTCATACAGGTGCCTGAAATCCTTTAATGATGCTGGATTTATGATCTCCCTGAGCCCTAAAGAAGCTCTGTTTGGTTACGGCAACCAGTTCTCAATTATCAGCTATAGATAATTTATAGTTTATATAGTTTATAGTTTGTAGATAATTTATCCTAAATTAAGCACAACTCAAACACCAAGCAGTACCTCAAAAAACACTATAACAGGGCCAGTACTGCTTCTGCTGTGTGCCACAATTTATAAAAAGGTCAATAAATGATCAAAAAGGTAATGAAGTGTGAGGCTATGGGAGACATGTTTATCTAAGTTATTGTCCTAAATATTGTAACTCCATCGTTATGACAGAACCAGGGTTTCTGCGGGGCATTGAAAAGCATCAGTAGTCATTAAATTGATTTTGCGAAAATTAAGACCTTAAATGGCATTAAAAATCATTTGATTTGATTGTCAGTGGCATTAAAATTCTTTCTGTATTTTTCATGAAGAATATTTAATAATATATGACGATGATAAGAATATAATATATAATTTTAAACTGTGATTCGCCAGATATGTACATCTGCGTAACATGAGGAACAATGTGATAATTGTTTCTGGCCAGTTGGGTACAATTGCCATAAAACCGGATGTTGGGAAAGTGGCCAGCGGGCTGAATCATGTAGATGAAGAAAAGGGAAATGGGGAAATGCAAATTCCAGCAAAAATGGGTAGAAAATGTGGAATTCAGAGAATGACTACAGCCCATTGGTGGTCAAGATAGAAGGATTTTGCAGTGCGTGTAAAAAATAAAAATAAATTAAGCTTGGTACAACGCCATGAAAGCTCACATGCAGTCCAATGTTGTTGAGTTCACATCATGGCGTAAAAAAAATTACAATATAGCATTAAAATGGCTTTAAGTAGCATTAAATTTGACCGTCTGATTTCTGCAGCAATCCTAAGAACACCCTTGAGTGCAAAAAATGGCAAATTATGCCAAATATACCCAAGAAATTTTGCTCTTAAGCTTCTCTAATATTTCTCAGATTTGGCTAGGGATGGGATTCCAAAGCCAATCCCAGTTAAGAATCAATAAAGCAATGAGTATCAGTAGTCCTTAACAGCTCCCTTTTACAAGGATCTGGCTGCCTTGCTGATCGAGGATGTCATGCACTCACCATTGTCAAAGAAGTAATCACGGCAGACTGAAGCAGTGAATGTGTGACTCAATTTTACACAATATGACACAAACTGCAGTGTGATAACAAGCAAAGGTGGAAACACCAGCATCATGCTGAAGCATTTCTCTTTGTCGAAAAGCTCTGAATATTACCAGAGCCATGTTTTTGGTGGTGTTGATCTGGAAAACCTGAGACCTGTCCACAGGAATTAGTAAGGGAACTGGATCAATAAGAAGAACTGATAATGGCGTTGATATCAATGATCTATTCCATCCCTGGTTCTTGTGTTCAGATCTTTTTGGTTGCCCAAGACTTAAGCTACTCCATTCAGAGGAGATATTCATTATCCAGGCAGATATTTAGTCTTTGATTTTTGCAGTGTCACAGGTGAGGCAAGGGATAACACAGTAGCTCCAGATAGAAAACGCAATGCATGATGTTTGGTCTGTGATATCCATAATGTTAGAATATAGCTATGCTGTGATAGTTGAGTCATTGCAAGAATATATAACAAAATGTAATAAACCGAGGAATTAAAAATATCTTTTATAATTAAACTGTAGGGTTACAGTTTTTACTTTGTAGTTTAGAGTCATGTTCAAGGAATCTGACTGACTTTGAGGAATCCGAGTTCATGTTTAATTTCTTTAATAATGTTATAACTGGAAAAGTAAATTGGTATTAAAACACACAGGACAAAATAAATATGAGTATTCACCGACACAGTCAACTCACATATATAGGCTTGTACCATATTGTTTTCATAAGTAAATGATACTGGAGGCAAGTGTTTTGATAATTGTATGGTCATGTCAGGATACTGATATTTTGCAGTATTGATATTCCTCCCACTCCTATGATACCCACCATCATTATACCTTTATTTTTCCTCCTGCCCAGGAGGTATTTGGGAAAACTTCTACATTATTTCATATCACAAACTGCATAACATGAACTGTCCTCTTGGCTCTGGCTCTGATTCTGGTTTGTCCCTGTATCAGTCTCTAGGGAGTGTTACTATGACATGGAGATCGTTTCATTTAAACACCTTCAATACTCTGGAAAAAACTGGATTATGATGAGATTTGTTCTCACACACGTCTTGTTAAAGGATGTAAACTGTGCCTTTTGTTGCAAAGGCAAATCTTAAGTAAGTTGATTATAATAAATATGCTTATAAACACATCCTAGAGCAATGGGTTAAGTTGCTGGTTGTGGTTGGCTATGTTTTGTTGGAATCTCAGGTAAATATTAATTTTAATTTGGTTCTCATTGATCTGAATTACTTCTTCACATATCCTCTTCAAATGCTGAACAAAATGATTTGTGTCTAATGCTTTCCTTTTAGTTTATTTCACCTTTTAGTGTTGAATTTGTTGAATATTCCCATCCTGTTGGGGTGATACTTTGACAACTCGGTGATCAGCATTGTCTTAAAATTTTCACAGTAAATCAAAAAAAGGCTGTTTTGATGTGGTCAAAGTTTTATAGTGTAACAGCTCTGCTTCCGCATCTTTTGGTGCAGTGAGATGAAGCTAAAGCTGCAAGTAAATTTACTTGTGCTGGTTTAGAATAGAAAAGTTTTTTATTGTCACTATATAAACTCTTTTAGGCAACAGAATTTGTACAGTGAAACATAGTTTGGCATCCTCTGTGGCAGCATAAAAAGTAAACATATCAAAAAGTAGTCAAGTTATGAATAGAATTAAGATCTGTGTAGACTATGGCTTAAAGGAGATTAAAAGAGTTTTTATGTCCATCAGGGCATTTGGAAAGAGCTGAAAGTGGCTTGTGCGAATTTTAATTTAGTGAAGTAAGTTTTCACAAATTTCTTTTAAATTACCATGTTGTAGCAAGTGTGCAAAATGGGGAGAGTGGCATATTAATAGCTTTAAAGCACTCTTTATCTTTTGTTAAATTGTAGCAGTCCATATCGTTAGCGCAGTATCCAACAATGTTATCACATTTTTCTCTTATCCTGTTGGCCTAATCCTCATTAAATGAATGCTCTTACATTTTATGGGCCACTGCCTGACTAATCAAAAATGTTTGTGACTGACTCTTTCTTCACGTACATAACAATACAATAAAGCCATTCTCCCTGACTTCAGGATCTGCATTTATCAAGCTAAACTAAACAATAATTCACATGGTAACAATAAACACACACCAATGAGAAGCACAGACGACATAAAACCTACTGCACATTGTTCTTATTGCATAAGATCCATAAAAAACAGAACATCAATGAGAAAGTTTAGGGCATTGCAGCATTATTACACAATCCATACAGCCATGAAACATGAGATTGAAATGACGCGGACATAAAAACACTCGGAGTGCTTGAATGCTTTATCTGTTTAAATATGCATTTGAAACGGACACATTATGAAACTGATGGTGATGTGACCTGAAATTTTAAGAAATATTTTGTTGGACATGTTTTTGGAGGCTACAGAGGCAGACTGGCTGTTCAGATGAAGCATATTAAAGTGCTCAAAAGTTATCATCCGTATATCAGTGTTAGTTTTGACAGCACTTTTTAATTTAGTTTAATTTTAGTCTTTTGCCTAATATATCTTGAAGTTTTAGTCATAATTTAGTCATCTAAATTGTTTTAATTTTAGTCTATTTTTAGCTGATGACATTTCTCAACATTTAAGTCGATGAAATCTACTGTAAATTTAGTCGACTAAAGTATTACGTGTAAAGCTTAAGGCATTTTTTATGTTTCCTTGAATTTCTGAAGTCATGTTTACACTTTTACACTTGGATAAAATGAAACATCTAATAACCCTTTATTGAATGCTAGTAAAGTTTAAATGTATAAATGAATTATTTGTGTGAAATGCAGTCACCTTATTTAGGCTACCTGACAGAGCATCACAGTTACAATACCAGAACTGACAACAAACAGTGAACCTGCTCTACATGAATATATCAATTCATAAAGAGAGTAGCTCTGATTGAATCACTTCAGAACTTATCCCACCACCATGAAGCTAAGGCAGTTGTGACTGGATGTCCCTCTTAACTCATCCAACCTTTCCACACAGCCAAAGTAGCTGTGATTGGATATATTCCTAACTTGTCTCTACTTTCTACATGACCAAATTCGGTCTGATTGGAGTAAGTCTCTGTCAGACACTTTAGTCTAGTTTTTATTTGTCAGTGAAAATGTCAGTTAATTTAGTTTTAGTGTTTGTCCATATGCACTTGTTTTTATTAGTTACAGTCTAGTTTTCGTCAGGGGAAAAACTAGGATGAAAATAATTAGGCACTGGCTTACATGTGAAGTATCTATCATGGATGTGTTCACTTAAAAAAAAACAGCCTGTCTTAAAATCATTGAATTGATTTTGTTTTAACCTGCTGGATTATTAAGCCTAGTCACAGATTATGCCAAAGCTTCATGACTGACAAACAGTTGAGTTATGGAGTAGTGGACAGGATCCGGACATCTCTACTGCAGTCATTGATTCCTTCAGCTGCAGGATTGTTTAACAGACTTTTTTTGTGAGTCAGCTTACTTCTGCTTGAGTGAGAGGCCAGCTTGAATCGAGAGAATCCTGAAGACAATCCAGAAAGTGAGGTCTTTGCGTTGTCATCTTTGATTATTACAGTGGACAAACAAGAGTGCAGTCGTGACTATCTCGAGAGCACTGAGGTCTGATTCTGTGTCACATGTAGGAACATTTATTGAATGAAGACGTTTGGTTTACGTGTATACCAGAGGTGCAACAAATTATTGATATGGCGATAACTTGTCCTGGCATAAGCAGTCTGATGAAAAGGTTGTACTATGTAGTTATTACTGTCTTATTAAGTAAAATACAGGACTTTAATCAGATTTCTCTGTAAATTTAACTCTGCATGGTAGTCCATCATGAGTCCTTGCAGCAGCGTCAGACAGTTAAGAGGGTAAAATAAGCGCAAGTCAATAAGATGAAGATGCTGGTGGAGCTCATGAGCTGCAAACACTATGGGAGTTACTAACCTTGTTTAAAGTTTAATAAGTAAAAGCTCTTTGTGCTGCAACAAGACAAGGATGTAAGATGCGCTGCAACATTACAAAATGAAACAAAAAATGTTTCTCCGTCAAATTCTGTTAACGTTTGACGTTGGTAATAATGGTTGTCCTCCAGTGTCAAATATCATTAATGAGTTTTCTGTTTATCAGATATTGTGGTGCATCGCCCTACAGTGTTGTTGAAATATCTCCATAACTGCAGTATTGCTCGATTGTCATACTAACCATATTACTGACAGGAGGTTGAAGTAGTGCTTGAACAATATTGGGGAAAATTGTGCATTTTTATCTCCCTTTTGTGATAAATGTTGTGCTTTTTGGTGGGGAGCTTCCCAGATGAATGCAGTTTTTCATGTGTGACAACTTAAATTGCATTTTTTATTCCATGTATATACTTGAGACTTGCAGTTGCCTGACTTGTAACCAGCTTTATACTTTTTAATCGGCAGCATATAAGTGTTTTACCATATTTTAAAAGGATAACTGATTTTATGGTTATGATAAAATGTTGGAACCTGACATACCGGATGGACCGCAGAACGTGCAGATAGTAAATCCAGCAGGTGATTGGATGATCTGTTTTTCAATCACATTCATTACAGGCCAACTAGGTAGACACTGCTGCTTCACTTTGTTGATGCTCACAAAACATCCAGGCTCTGAATTTTCTAATAAGCTATGTAGTGTTTATTGTAGGGCTGGGCAATATGACGTAAAAATAAAATCCCTGATTATTTCAAAACTTGAGTTACAATTTTAATTGACTTTTTCCTCCAACTGCCACAAAAATTATATGAATCAAGTCTTGCCTTAATGTTATCAAAATATGTTCCAAAACTAAATAGACTTTCCCTCTTACAGTTAAAACACATACTGTAATTTTATCATAAATATTGATGATGTATTTCGGATGTAGGGTCTACACAAACACTGTATCTCATCACTCATTTTAGAAACAAACAAAAGCCTAAACATGTGCCTGTCATCATGAAAAATCTACATTTTTAGTTATTATATTTTCAAACACTGCCACAACTTATGATTGGAGTAAGTTAAGAAAAACAAAAGATTTTTCATTTTTAAATCTTCTGCAGAAAATAATTTGGATTCATTGATTTTTTTTCCCCAGCCCTAGGTTATAGTACCATGATTTACAGCAGTTCTTGATGTAACTTCTCACACTTACATTAATAATCTCAGTCGTCATATTTTGGGAACATTTTCTGAGGTGAAACAGTGACAGACGGGAGCCAATCAAACTGAATCAGATTTATCACTGTTGCGTTATAGTTTAAGAATCTTGGCTTTACATTTACAGACGACAAAGTTGCTATTGTTGGTAATCCAACGTTCATCCAAGAGGCAGCTGGGTTGGTTCAGGTCCTTGAAGATGTTTGGCCTCGTCTCAAAAGGCTTCTTCAGTTCACTTCTGTCTGTCACTGATTTACTCAACAGTGCCGTGGTTGTAGAAGAACAGTGGGTCATCCTCATGAGTGGTCACATGTTAGCAGTTGACACTCATTAATGATTAATCTTGATTAATTTAGAAGCTGTAATGGATCATAAATCTTAAACTGGCCTTTGATTTATGGTCCCAATAAAGACTCATCCAACCCAATGATCTTTTATCAAAGTAGAAGAGAGCCGCTGTGACACTGGAGCTTTATCTAACAGGAATGTGGTCTGAATGCCGGCATCACAGCAGCTTGGGAGGAATTTGGTGCGGGTATTAGAGGGGTTAGCAGCTTGTTAACCGTGGATCGAGTGCAGACATGCAAACACACTCACCATCCCTGATATTATCAGCCAGACCAAGTGCTTATGCTCGGTAAACAAAATTTTCATTTTGTCAGTAATCATTGTATCAGCTCTGTCCAAGCCAAATGCAGGTTACAAGAAGGATCAGACTTTAACAGTTCTGAGTGTTTTATGTGCATACTAGGGATGTAACTGTATGAAAGTTTGATATCACGGTTATTGTGACCAAAATTATCCCAGTTATCATTATTATCGCAATATTGTTGTAGTGTGCTCTAAATGTTCAAGAAGTACTTTGCACACACTTGAAATCATTTCACCCCTTTAATATTACAATTATAACAGGTCTTTTTGTCTTTTTTTTCAATAAATGTGTCGGGAAATGTCCTTTTAGTTATTTTTTTTACCCTTTTTTCCATGAGAAATAAAAGTAAACAATCCTGGCAAGTATTTGTGATTATTATGTTATAAATGCTTAAAGTGTGTGTAATTAGAAGAAAAGAAGAAAATAGATTTGAACTTTAAACAGGATTCTCTTCATAAGCAATTGTAAATGAATATGTTTAAACTTTCTGAGATGACCAAAAATAAACCTAACCTTATTTTACATGCACTCAAACATATTTGTTTGCCTACAGCATTAGTGTCCATGTTACAGCTCGTTATATTAGACCATGTCCAGGCGTTTTTTTACTGACGATTGTCCCTGAGGCTATTCCTGTCCAGTTAGCCCCCTTCCATGACTCTCCTCTGGCCTACCCTCTCCCTGACAGATCTCCTCCACATTTCCTCCTCCAATATTTCCAAATTACGATTGATGAAATCCATTAAACAAGAACTATGACAGAAAAATATGATCTATTCGCAAAACATGGCGAATAGACGGCAAAAGAATGACAAGAACACACTCCAGAATGATACTCATGCTATTATTTACAATATGTATACATTATTTACACAGAAAATGCTGATAAATCACCTATAATTCACTCAGGTATGGCTCACTGAATCTTCTCTCTCTCACTCTCTCCAGCTCAGTCAGCTCATTTACTGGAGGAGTCACAGTAGTTTCAATCACTTTTTCTTCCGCCGGCAACAGCTTTGTGTTTTAGACCGGGTGACCGTCTTCGATCAGTTTCCCCTCGGCATCCTTGTAAAATCCAAAATTCGACCAGACTTCAGACTTTGTCCGTTTTGAGGGGGAAAACCTCCGCTGTAGTGTCTGTGCGGACACCAACCGCAGTGGCCAGACTTTCACTTTCAGAGGCTAAACATTGCAAACTGTGCATGTGCACCTCTGTCTGTGAGGGACCACGGCTGCTTTACTGAGGAGCAGACACATAGTTCTGGCTTCTCCAGGCAATGAGCAGCATCACCGTGAGTTATTGACACCATGTGGTAATCAAACTCGGTTTACCAATAATTTAAACAGGGCACGGTAATACCAACCATCTGAAATTTTACCGCGGTTTACCATTTTACCGGTAACCGTTAAATCCCTAGTGCATACAAATCTAAAAATCTTTCCTCACTTCAAGGTGCATGATTAGATTATTTCATAATTTAACGCAGAATAATCTTTATTCTCAGTCTGATCCAATTGCAAAAACTATCACTCACATATGAAACTTGCTCCATATTTTAAAGGGAAAGAAACAAGTCAGTAGATTTTTAATAATCTCTTTAGAAGTATTGTTGAAACTTGTGTTATTCAGAGGATGCTCTAGCTGTCAAACTCAAGTTAATTTCTTCAAATTTTATCTGTATGGCAGGAGTAAACAAATATTGTTAATTCATGACCAGGGTCCAAAATGATCACCCACTAAGTGCCATTTCTGGGTAGGTTTTCGGTTTGGAGAGTAAATTTTAGAGGCTCATGCACCAAATGGCAGGTGTAAATACTTGTTCCCAAACAGTCACACACACAACCATGTTGTGTTTTAAGCTCTTCAGGAGTCGCAGTTTAAATGGTGGGGCCAGCGATCTTTTTCCTTAATGTCAACCTCTGCTTTGACGTTCTACAGAAGTTGATCTGATCCATAGTGCATGCAGAGTTTGTGTGTTTCCTGAAGAAGGCATTTCTCAAGGATGCAGAGGTGTTGCAGTTCAAAGATTGACCATATTTACATTGTTTTCTAGCCTTTTTAATGACAACTATACAGATCCTCAATGTCAATAAAACTTTATTTATATAGCACTTTTCAGACAATAAAATGTAGCACAAAGTGCTTTACAAACAGACATAAATTAAAAGAAGATTAAAGGAAGTATGACCCAAACCCACTCCGACCAGCCCACAATCCATACACAGTATTGGTAAAGTGCTTCATAATCAAAAGACGTACAGTGTCTGCAGTCAAATAAAATAAACAAATAACAGGGTGCTGTAATGAGAATAAAAACACTAAAAGGTAATGACAATATGTTCAAACATTGAAATAAAACACTAAAGAAGAAAAACAGTAGAACAAGAGGATAAACTACTAAAAGAGAATTCTGAAGTTAAAACAGATTCAGATAAAACCTAAATTACTAAGGCAGATTAAGAGCAGTACATTAAATTCAGGTAAAAGCCAGACTAAAGAGATAAGCGTTGAGTTTGCTTTTGAAGACATTAATATATGAGGCTTTAGTGAACATCTAAATAAACAGATATTTGATGGGAAGTGAAGCGTGCATTGTTCCCGGCCTTAGTGACACCTCGGAGCATTTTCCCGAGAGATGCGTTACTTTTATTCCGGAAAAAGAACTTTTGAGTAAAACGTCGCCCATTTAAGTGATCCTCCGTGTTTGTATAGAATTCCTCTTTTAATGTCCAACTCCGTGATTCTGTCCACGATTCTGTGAACGCACACTTTATAGGGCCCTAATCAATCGCTAAAATACACTTTGATTCAAGCATTTGATCGTTTCTTAAATGTCCCAGATGACACTTTTCTTTCAAACAAATTAAAAGCAGTGCTTTGTGTTTGAACTAATCATAGAAAACTTTTAAAACTGTGTTGATGAGGGCCCCCTGGCAGAGGGGGCATTTGGTTTGACCCCTGATGCTGTCGAGGGGGACAGAAGACCAGCCAACTGATCCTCCCTAGGAGCTGCAACTTTAGTATCAGAATGAAAGGCAACCAGCCAACCTATGTATAAAACCACACACACACAAAACCTCTGTGACCCCCCAAAGTCTGGACTCTCTTACCCTCACACACCTTCAATTAATTTTCCTGACACGTTTGAGTGACCCCCACTGACGAGGCCTCCTGTCCTCCGCACACACACACTCTCTCTTCTTCTGCCAAAGTGTTGAAGGCCCTTCATCTGTTGAACTTCAGCAGGAGGTGGTCACCTCTTCAGCCTGTCCATCTTCACTTTACCTGACAGTCACGCCAACTTTGTGGTGCTAAGGGTCAAAGACACACTCACACTGACGTGGTGGCTCAGAGAGGACAGTCCTCCAGAGCCAGAGAGTCGGCTGCGGTCAGAAGGGCAGCGTCTGGTCATGTGCACTTTTGTCGCTCCAAGACACCAGGACAGCAAGAGATTAATGGTTGAGCGGGAGGCCAAGTAAAACAGCAGACAGATTTATTGCAGGATCAACAAGTGGTTGGACGAGTGACCAGGACGACATCAACAGAAGGAGCTGCTTCCAAGTGGACATCAGCAGTCAGGTTGGTGCCAATGCACTGCCACTCAAGGGGACTTGTGAAAACTTCTTTCAGCAATCCACTCCCTCTGGACCAATCTAAGGTCAAGTCCTGCAGTTATCCAGCTATCTGATCCGTGTTCAGGATCAGGAGGACTTCAGATTTGGTTGGGGCAGTTTTCCTTTTCTTTCTATGTAACTGTGTGTAGATGTCAAATGTTGTCACACACCCTTCCCTCTGTACTCTTGTGAAAATCCGAAGTAACTGATAGATGTCTGGGTATCATTTTTTCCACCCATCCATTCCTCCCATCTTAAGACAGCAGTCCTGCCCGTCCTGCTATAATCCCCTCATCATGCTGCCTCAGAAATGTGCGCTCTTTCCAACCGAGGATGAGTTTGTGAGCTTGTCCACTGTCTACGATCTCCTGGATGAACAAGAGCACTGCTTCACGGAGCTCCTCCAGCAGCAGGAGAGGAGCTACAGAGCCTTCCTGCAGATGCTGATGGACTCCACATCCAGCCGAATGGACAGTCTGGTCAGAGAGATGCAGGACCTGAGGAACTGCCTTCAGAAGATCAAGACTGAGCTGGTGGAGGTTAAAAAACAGGGCATCCAGAACAGCAAGCAGGCTGACTGTCTGGCTGAAGGCTTAGTGATGGTGCGGGGGGCTGTGGATGGTCTCTCTGTGAAAGCAGGGGGAACTGGAGGTGGCTCAGGAGGAAGAGGCGTGGATCTGAAGCAGCGCAAAGGAGGTGCCGGGTTAAGGCTGGACGGAGGAGGACGAATCGGAGGCAGAGGTGGACATATGAAAAAACCCGAGCCCAAAGCAGTGAAGCTGGTGGCGGACCTCACAGATATCCAGTTTGATAACATAAAGGTTGTGCTAATATACATGCACGATGTAAAAGACTTAAAGTAGAAAAAGATTGTTAAACAAGTTGAAGTGAGGTGTGTGTAGTTGGGTAACCATGTGGTGTTGGAGTTTCAGTCTGGATTTAAGCGACTATCTTCTAGGGCTGCACTGATGCACTGGTTAGCTCTGCCAAGGAGGTCATGTATTTGCTGGTGTATGTTTATTTGTCTGTTTGTTGCTAGCAGGATGACGCAGAAACTACTGGACGGATTTTGCTGAAACTTTCAAGAGATGTTGCTAATGGCCCAACTTAAAAATTACTAGATTTTGGTGGTGATACGTATATTTGTCTGGATGCAAAAAAATCCCAAAATTTCAAGAAATCCCATAAGTTAACATTGGGCGGAAATTTTTAAAAAATCATATCTCTGCCATTTTTTAATGGATTCGCTTCTAATTTTACAAGATATTATGGGGTTCATGTCTCTATCATCACTTTACATTTTATCTGGATCTGATCCAGATTGATGTCGCAAAAACACATTGAACTTTATAATGGGAAATCACATTGACGAAATTCAGTGATTCATATAAAATCAAAAATATTAAGTGATGTTCCCAAAACTTGTGTTCATACAGGATAACAACCTCCATATATGTGCTGAGTTTGGTCAGGATCCTGGCACTATTCAGGATCTGCTTATCCAGAATTGTATCTTATACAGGGGTTGTGGAAAAGCCACTGCTGGAACTGAGTTTTTTGGCGGAGGTCTGGCTCTCCGAGTGCTTTTCTAGTTTAACATTTCCATCAGCTGATGTTGACCTGCCAGACAGAAATCAGCCCATCAGAAAATACTATGGCATTGACCAAATTCAGTTGCAAAATTTGTATGTTTATTATCTTTCTAATACCTGCTTCTATTGCAATGAATTCAACAACGTATGTGCAGGAATTACAAATGGTTAAATAAGTCATATTGCCATGAGAGGCAGCTACAACTGTCCAGCAAATCTTGAGGGGTTTTTTTGCGTTGTCTTAAAAATGTACTGACCTTCTAGTACTATGAATATCATAGTAAACAGATCTTGGAAATATTAAAAAGCTCTGCGCTCAACTAAATCATACTTAGTATATGAATATGACATCATCACAATTTGGTTTATAGGAAAAGGCCTGTAAATGAATGGGATGGAGAATTAGAACTAATTCCATTTGAAACCAATAATAGCTGGCTCAAGGAATAAATGTCATGTTTTTATTTTGAACCTTTTCAGTACCTTTCATTTTCTTCTGCATGCCTTGCAAACCAAGGACATCACACTTTTGTCAGAGGCATGTCAGCATAAACAATAACATCAAAGATGACACACTCAGGAAACAGAAGTGGTCAAAATTGTGGCTTCATTTTGCACTTTGACAGTAACTGCACAACACTCAGTGTCGGTGTTATTTCAGTGGAAAGGTGGAAACAATGGCAACACGCCGGAGCATGCGCCTGTGCAGCAGGGTGTCAAATATCAGTTTCATGTGTTTGACATTGTATCCAGTTAAAATCTGTGCAAGCAGACTTCTTTCCACATGCAAGTCTGCAGGAATCGCCAAGTAGAATTAAAAAAATATATATATATATACGCAAAATCTATAATGGTATTGACACCTAAAATCTTATCAACTCCCATCCCTAGTCACATTTGAAGAGGTTATGTAAGTTGTCTTAAAATTTTAAGGAATTCTGTTTTTATTAAGCATTCTTATTTCTATCAAAATATGTGCCTATATGACGTAGAGGGGAAAAACTGTATGGACAGAAAGTCAGACAGGGACACGGAAGGATATTTCCAATAAACAGATTATCACCCATAATATTTATTCCTAAAATAAATGAATTACAAATACTCAACAGCTTTTTAAGTCACACAAAGAGCTAAGTATATGGCCTGAAATAAAATCAATAATAGCATTGTGTGAAAACGAAGTTAGTCTAAATAGGGCAGACTTGGCTTTTACTTTGAATGCATCCTGAATGTCTCACCATGCCTCACTTTTAGAAGTCCTCCACACAAAGATGAGTTAAGGACTATCTGGTTAAGTTTTATATAGTATGAGCATTTTTTCCACACGTTTGTCACAAAATGAAAAAAAGTCTCAAAATGTTGCCTTTGTGTTTCCCTGTTTACAATGAATATTCATATTTTTTTAGAAATGATCATTTCATAGCCCCACTTCACTCTTAAACCATGTGTTAAGGTGAACAACAGTGACAACATTGGCAGAATACAGTGTTGCGTTCATGTTGCAGAAGCTCTGACCTTATTATGGCTTTTACAGCAAAATCTAATCATCAGCTACCACTGTTGAGTGGACATGGAGAAAAGCGACATCCCCTTTCTCACTCGCACATTCATGTTCACGGCCATCTTCTTGTGTTTTTTTATGTTGTGCTTTTTTATGTGCATGCTCCATGTCTTCTTCTCTGGACCCAATCCTTGAAGCAATGCCTTGCCTAAGAAAAACTTTCAAAATCAAAGTAGATTGTTTTTGTCTCCATGTGGACGGGGCCTTAAGCCCAGGATGTATTGACGGGCTCTAGTGTAGCTGCTTTGAGTCTCTCACAGCTTGAAAGTCTTAGTATCACTAAAAGCTCCAACCAACTCATCTAATCCATGAGTTGGAAATTGAACTGCTTTATTCACCATCTAGTCAAAACATGAGGGTTTTTATTTACAACGTTCATGCTGAACCCTGCAGAGTAGAAGAGCAGCTGTGAGAGAGTCTTAAATTTGGCACACATGACAGAACAAGCTCAACACGCCTTACTGGACTGTCATCTTTTTGACATCATGGGAGGTTTGATAGGGCCTTATAAAATCTGTTACTTTTCCCCCAGTTACACTTAAGTCTTTCCCATATTCCATTTTGATTTTTTCAGAATTTGGTTGTTAGTATTTTACACAAATTTAACCCTGAGATACAGTTTAAAGTAATGAAATATAATCACTCACATTTCAGGTGGTCCTCACTTATCTTTACACGTCCAGTCAACATTTTGTTGACAGAACATTTGATCGCCTGACACATAATAATCGTTGGGAAACCCTCTACCCTGTACTTTGGAGTTGGCTAGGAGTTTCATAGCTTCTTTGCCAACTTAGCCGGTGTCTCAGGCGGCCACTTCAACATGTTTGCATTGTTAAAGAGGGGAAGAGGAGGGGGAGGGGAAGTGAAGCATGCATTGTCCCCAGCCTTAGTTATCCCTTGGAGCATTTTCCTGAGGGATACGGTCCCTTTTATCGTAAAAAAAAACTTTTATGCAAAATGTCGGCCAATTATGTGACTCTGTGATCACAGATTTTAAAGGGCCCTAGTTTGATTATTATCATCCCAACTTAAACTCAGTTTGTTGCCCATTACTACTCTAATAATTTTTTGGGGTTTAAACATGAAAGACAGTCCTGGCATCGTGAGTCTTGTACCAAAAATACTTGGATTTGTATTCAGTTATAATTACTGTTTAAAAGATGTTACAGTAACAAGATGTTTTTATTGTGTAAGGTAGATGGTCCTACCTCGAAGCTCTGACTAAAGCCTGTCTTTTGTCTTTTATTGTGTGGAGATGGGCAAGCCATTGTTGTGCTGTAGAGCAGTCTGTGCTTTATACAATACAACTGCAGCTCTCTGCCAAACTTGCATAGTGCCATATGCCGGTGACATTGTTGCTTTGAGAACAAATTCAGGTTAAGTTATATGTACCTGTGGGTGAACTTGTGTTGCAGCCAGAGAGAAAAAAACATCCATCATAACACATAAATAACAAAACAGATGTAAGACTGAGCAGACTTTGGGGTTGGATGATATTTAGGGAGTGAGGCAGCAGCCAGTGAGCAGAGCAAATGTGATTTCTATTGGTGGGTGGCTGTGTTATGATACAGACTGAGAAGCCTTACTTGTAAATTAATTATTTCCTTCTCGTGTTTGTTTTGAAATTCTAGGCTGACCAACTAACAGAGGAGCAGATTGCAGGTAAAAACACAAACACTTTTTGTATCTTAACTAGAACACAAACTCTTCATATATCACGATCATGTTAATGCTCTAGCTAACATTAATTTTTGGATTCCTCGCCCTTTTCAGAGTTCAAGGAGGCCTTCTCCTTGTTCGATAAGGATGGAGATGGGACCATCACCACTAAGGAGCTGGGCACCGTCATGAGGTCGCTGGGTCAAAACCCGACTGAGGCTGAACTCCAGGACATGATCAACGAGGTGGACGCAGATGGTACGATGGCTCTTCTTCTTTTCTGGAGGATTAAATTGAGCAGGTGTTTGTAGAGCTCTTCAAACAATATCGACTGATTGTATTAAAAACCTTTCGCTCTGCTCTCCAGGCAACGGGACCATCGACTTCCCAGAGTTCTTGACAATGATGGCGAGGAAGATGAAGGACACTGACAGCGAGGAGGAGATCAGAGAGGCATTCAGGGTCTTTGATAAGGTGAGTCTGAGGGTATCTTATAAGATATTACCAAAACATTTTGGGTTTCATGATGTGGTATAGGCCCGAGTGGTAACTGCGTTTTCATCATCATCGCAGTAAGAAGATGCACTCTGAGCCAATTACAAAGACCTGAGAGTTGATTTAGGAAATGCCTGCATAAAAAGTCATCTCTCCCTGCTCACATATATGCAAATAGCCGCTATGTGCAGATAGGCTCTAATCAGGGAGAGAGGACCATCTGCTGCAGCTTCTCACCTTAAAGGGATATGCCAACATTTTTATTCTTTTCATGTCTTGCCTCACTCCGGAGTCCATGACAAGCAGATAGACTCCATTCTTTTGACTGTGGGTGCAGTAACAAGAAAGAGATGGGCAGAGCTCACCCTCTGCTAATGAGCTTAGGACACTGGGAGTCAATGGGAAGCGTTAGCCTGTATCTGCCTACAGTCATCAGATAAATTCTTCAAAAACTCTAAACAGTCCTTTGTGCTTGTTGTGACTCCTTTTTTTGTTTGTTTTTTTGTTTTTACTGGTTTGTTCTACGTTAGCAGTTTTTAGACTAATATGAGCACTTTATGTAATTTGTAAAGAAATACTTACAAAACTGAATCACAGGGTGCACGGGCAAACCACCATGGTTGGGCTTGTAAGTAGGTCAACATAAAAAAGCATGTCTGCAGTGGTTTGCACATGTGCCCTGTGGTTTAGTTTCTTATGTATTTCTTTTGAAAATTACATAAAGTTTATCTGATGACTGTAGGCAGAGGCAGGCTAACACTACCCAGTGATTCCCAGTATTTGAGCTAAGCTAATAAGAGGTGGGCGAGCTCTGCCAGTCTCTGAATTATTACTGAAAGCACAGTCGAAAAAATTGAGTCTATCTGCTTGTTATGGACCCTGGAGTGAGGCAAGACATGAAAATAAAAATAATCTCAGCATATCCCTTTAAAAATGATTAGCTGTCAATCCAGTAACACTTTTGGTGCTTTTCCATTTATAGTATTTGGTCAGCTTGGCTCAACTCTACACAGTTTGGACACTACCTGCTCAGTTTTTTTTACAGTATCAGTACCTCTTTGAGAAATGTGGGACTGCCATCATGGCGTGGCTGCCAGAACTGCAGTGGCGTCCTCGGAACAACAGAGGAGGAAACAACTCCTTTGTGACTTTTTCTAACAGTTAGGAGATGAATTCTGTTTCAAAGACGGCTGCAAGCAGTAAAACAACATGCTACCCAAGTTGAGGAGAGTTTTTGGAAGTCACACAGCATCCCAGAGCCAATAACAGGGGCCATACTCTGGCCAATCCGTTGTCAACAGTGTCTCCACATCACGTTTAGTCTCGACTCAGCTCACTTGGAACCCTATGGGATATGTGAAAAAAAAAAACTGTGCCAGGAACTCGGTACAATCACTAATGGAAAACCAACAGCCGTGCAAAGCCGAGGCGAGCAGATACCACATAGAAGAGTTGGGTCGCTGGTTGGTTTCAGCCTATTTGTGACAGAAAAGTAAAAAGAAATGAACTTTGGAAAACTACAGATCAGACCCTCAAAGGCAGAGAGGGGCGTTCTTTAAGATTATTTTTGAAACATGGGTCATTTCAGCAGAATTAAAAGTGTTAATGTTGAGCGATTAATCAACTCTTATTTATGATGACAGCATCCCACAATCACATAAACAGAGTACATAATTAGACGATCACAGGCCTGCATGACTTGCTCGTTCTGTCCCCTGGCCGATCCGCTCTGCAGAGTCGAGCCTGAGCACTGAGTTAACACTTCTATTGTCGATGAACGGTGAATGAAATAGTTCAGTGTATTAGTCGTGGATCAGGCATAAGTGCTGTTCACTCTAACGACAGAAAACAAGTGTGTGTGTTGGAGTGACACTGCAAGTTTCAGGCTGTGTGTGCTGCAGCTCATTAGTACAAATCTGCTCTGGGCCTGCCAAAACCTCCTGGGCTTCGACATTCAGACAAGAATCCTGCTGTACATTTCAGAGTAGAAGCTGGTCTGTTGTATTCAGTGATGAGTCTAACAGTGTTTTTACACTTTTGCTTTTGTTCTGAATGTTTCCAGGCGACTATTCAATGATTGATGTGACTCACAAAGCTGCATAGTGCTTTTCCATCGTCTCTTCTACTCTCTTCACAACAAAACACAAGTTTGAAATCTCGATTGTACGCACTGTTTTAAAGACGTGAAAATATCGTATTATGGCAATGTTTGATTAGGTAACTCTCCCTCTCTCTACCCAGTCTGCCTTTACATGCAGATTATTTGGTTGCCGTATGGTGTCAGATTCATGGTTTTAATGTAAATGAGCTTGTTTAGTAAAACAGGATCCCTGAAAACCTTCAAAACAACATAAACCTCCTCAGTTAAGAAAGTCATTTAAGTGTTTTATATTTCATACATTCATTATAATTTAGTTGATCAAATTGGGGTTTAACTTTTAGTTGCAAGTCACAATCGTCAGTGCAGATCCTCAAAGACGATCAAATTATACTGTGAACCCTCTGAGGCCTTGACCAAAAAATAACACGTTTATACTGAACAGGAGGGAGTGATTCCTGTCTAACAGGAATTAATTCTTTACCAGAGGTCACAGTTAAGTGGTCCTCAGTGCTGTGGTCTCTGCCAATAATGTCCATATTGTTTGGTTTTGACTGCTTCATTCTGGAGCCATGTCTGGCTCATTTTAGAGACTCAGAACATCTGATTTCTCGTATGAGTATTCACACCTTGAAAAGGTCCTGATAGGGCTGGTCGACATGGCCTACAAATAAAATCCCTTTTTTTTTTTCACAAAACTTGAATTAGGATTTTATCAATTTTTTTTCCTCTCTCAAGGAAAAACCTCCAAGTGACAAAAATATGAAAATCAAGTTTTGCTTTTATGTTATACAAAGATATTCTGAAACTACACAGAGTTTCCTTCTAAAAGTTCAGTTGCATATTGGTATTTTTTTATGAAATGTTGATTATGTAGTTTGAACGCAGACAGGTTTGTCTACATAAACACTAAATTCTGAGCTATTTTCACAGAATGAAACTCTGACCAGTGTTTCATCTCATTTAAAAATACTAATACAAACCTGAAACATCTGCTTGTGCAAAACCCAACAAAGCCTACCATCATGAAAACGGTACATTTTCAGTATTTGTATTTCAAACACTGCAACAGCTTACAATAAGAGTAAATTTAAGTTGAGAAAAATCTTGATTTTTAGTTTTTAAATATGCAAAAAATAATTTAATTTAATCAATATGTTTCCCAACCCTAGCTCCTGAATGCCTCAGTTGAGTTGATTTAGATCCATCCAATCAACTTTATTTATATAGCACAATTTTAAAAACACAAGGTTGCCAAAGTATTACACAATAATAAATAAAATAAATACACTAAAATAATACAAAAACACAAACAGGGACCACGCAACACCCATGCTGTGTTAAAAGCCAAGGAATAAAGATAGGTTTTATGACAAGGTTTAAAAGTTTCTAGGGTGGGAGCCCTAGATGGTTGCAAATGAATAAGCAATAACTAAATGCTGGCTCCAGACCAACCCTCCCACCATTAAACTTTTGATGAACATCATAAACTCCATCCAGAGTTTGAAGAAAATGATTTTTTTATCTAGAAAAGAAAACTGGGCCAGAAACACAAAGACCCATGAAGTAAATATTTATGTTGGTCCACTGACCTGTATTGAAGTATACTTTACCTCTGCCTGTTTTATGTTCACATTTTCTTTTCTTTTCCAGCTCCTCCCACTGTTTGAGCACATGTATGCGATGCCTCATATTAAACTCTTTAGAAAATGTCTCTCATACAGACGCCTGTCTGACGGGCAGATGTGAGGCTCTGGACTCACTGTAATGTTGTGTGTTTGTTGTGCAGGATGGCAATGGCTACATTAGCGCTGCCGAGCTGCGTCATGTAATGACCAACCTGGGAGAGAAGCTGACAGACGAGGAGGTAGATGAGATGATCAGAGAAGCAGACATCGACGGAGATGGCCAGGTCAACTATGAAGGTAAGAGAGCTAACTCGAGTCTGAACTCAGATGCTGGTTTGTGGGGCTGAAATGAGGGCAAGAGCTGAAGTTATCGGACAAACTTGGTGGGAAGTAGCAAGGCTGCACAAGATTCTGTTTTTTTTACCATGTCATGTTATTTTATCTTCTACTATCAAAGTATTTTCTTCTTCTACTAGTAAATAAAGGCTTTGTTTTGTTGACCTACTTACAAGCTTATCAGCGGTGGTTTAGGCTAGAAATGTGACTGTTCACGAACGAGTTGAGTCTTTTGAACAGCTCTTTTAAGTGAAGAGAGCTGATACGCTGTTGTGAGTGAGCCGTTCGTTGTTGCGGCACATTGCATTTGTGAGTGGCTGGCAAACGTACAGCTCACTTACAACTGCGAATCAGCTCTCATTGTTCACCTTAAAGAGCCGTTCAAAAGACTCAACTCGTTTGCAAACAACACATCTTTAGTGCAAACCAAGGCAGAAGTAGGTCAACAAAACAAAGCCTCTGTTTACAAGTAGAAGAAGATAATATGAACTTACAAGATAACGTAACATAATGTGGTAAAAACGAGTCACAACAAGCACACAGGACTGTTTAGAGTTGCTGAAGAGTTTATCTGATAACTGTAGGCAGAGGCCGGCTAGCTATAACCATTGACTTCCAGTGTTTGAGCTAAGCTATTCAGCGGTGGGCAATCTTTGGCCGTCTCTTTATACTGCTGCACGCACAGTCGAGAGAATGGTGTCTGTCTGCTTGTCTTGGACTTAGGAGTGAGGCAAGATACAAAGAAACTAATGTTGGTGTATCCCTTTAAAGCTGTTGCTGACGCCTTTTTTTTCTCTCTTTTCTCCGCAGAATTTGTTCAGATGATGACCGCCAAATGAAGGGGGCTCCCAGTAAAGACAAAGAATCAGTCAAATGTTTCACTTACCTCTTATTGCAAAAATCTACATTTATTCATACTGTTCTGTATAGACAACTTAAACTGAATGTTGGAAAACTGAAATCTGTCCATATTAACAAGCTGAAAAAGACAAAAAGAAAAATCCTAAATCAATCTGCATGTACCGGCTTGTATCCCCCGCCCCCCTCAGCGCCGTGCTGCCCAATCAGATCTCAACATATTAGCCGAGCGGCCCCCCGCGCAGCGAGCCGGTTTGGCCTCCGCTCCTCCGCTCCTCTGCTTCCTGGTTTCATCTGCCTGACGTCATGACGATTCTATGGGCCGGCCAATCGCATTTCTTCTTTGACTTCCTGTTTTCTTTCTTTCTGTTCTTCATGCATGCAGCTTTAGATGGGTTACTGTCGAGGGGGGGAGGGGGCCCAGAGGCAGGAGGCTGTCGTCGGGCCTCAGGTGGGGCCTGGGACCCGGAGAGACGGGGGAGGGGTTAGTTTTTGGATGGATGGGAGTGAGTGAACCCGCGGAGACTTTGCAGTTTGCTTACCTAAATGAAGTCGACAGAGATATTTTTAAGAAAACTATTAAAATGGAATAAATAAGAACTCATTTTAGATTCTGTGTTTCTGGCATGTCAGGATACTCGCTTTATCCTCTGTGTGTTTACCTTTTCGAGGGCAGGGTGTAGGTCTGAGCCCCTCGGGTGTTGGCAGGGCTCCTGATTGGTTAATTTGAGGGAGGGGGAGGGTTCAAAGATTATCAGAAACGTGGTGAATTTTTGGGGCAATATTTAAGACTTGAAGAATTGGATTACAAATTTAAGTTTACAAGTGAGGAGCTGGTGACGGGATATTGCTCCAAAAATTTTGGTGTATCAGGATTCTTGAGGGGGGTTGTTGATTTCAGTTTAGTGAGGACGGGGTCGGTGCTTTGTGGCATTTCTATCTTGTGTTTGTGTGTGAGTTTGTGTGCGTAAGTGCGTGTGCGTGTGTGGGTGCGGCGAGGCCCGGCCCAGTCCAACTGTTCTGTTCAGTTCAGTTGATCTGCATTCCAAGTTGTACATGCTAGTCTTTACATTTTGTTTTTCCAATAAAATGTCATGAACTAAATGCCTCACGCTGCCTCTCGGTGCGTTTGTTTGCTCTGAGGAGCGAGTTTTTCTGTCGGTGTGGAGTGTGGGGGATGAGATTCTTCATCATGACTCATCTGTGCTACTTTTTACATACAATGTCTTTGTTAGTGTGTGAAGCCCACTCATGACATTTTAGAGGAGGGGATGTTTTGAAAGCCCTGTGCTTCTTCATGGAGTTATCAGTATCAGCTCTTTAAAATCATTAGTCCAGCTTTTATTTTTAGTTATAATCCACAAAACTTCTTTCCTTCATCACAAAAACAAGGATGTTTTGGGCTATTAGTGCCAAACATGGTTTATCGTATGAGTCAAGGAGGAAACATGAGGATGAACACGGTCATTAAATGTTTGTCTCACTTTTAGTCTTGAAGGGTCAGTGCCAAGTCTTTATTTTTATCTGTCCTCTCCCATCCAGCAAGCGAGGATACAGCAGACCAGAGTTAATTTTGACAGCACTTTGTAATTTATTTGTAGTCTTTTGCTTGAAATATAATTTAGTGTTACTCATAATTTAGTCATCTTAATTGTTTTAATTTTAGTCTAGATTTAGTTGATGAAATTTCAAAACATCTTAGTTGACAAAATCTACTATAAATTTAGTCGACTAAAATATGAAGTGTAAAGGGTAGGGCATTTTTTATGTTTCCTTGAACTTCTGCTGTCATGTTTTACACTTGGATAAATGAAACATCTAATAACCCTTTAGTAAATGCTAGTAAAGTTTGAATGTATACATTATCAGAAACAAATTGAACTTTTGTGTGAAATGCAGTCACCTTTATTTAGGCTACCTGGCAGAGCATCTCAGTTACAATACCAAAACTGACAACAAACAGTGAACCTGCTCTACATGAATATATCAATAAATAAAGAGAGGAGCTCTGATTGAATCGCTCCACAACTTATCCCGCCACAATGAAGCTAAGGCAGCTGTGATTGGATGTCCCTCTTAACTCATCCAACCTTTCCACACAACCAAAGTAGCTGTGATTGGATATATTCCTAACTTGTCCCTACTTTCTACATGATGAAATTAGATTGGATTAAATCTGTCAAACATTTTCGTCTTGTTTTTATTTGTCAGTGAAAATGTCAGTTAATTTAGTTTTAGTTTTTGTCCCTGTGCACTTGTTTTTATCAGTTACTGTCTAGTTTTCGTCAGGGGAAAAAAGATTGTTAACGAAAACTATGACAAAAATAATTAGTCAACAAAATGAACACTGCAGCAGACCTTGCCATACTGGACACTCACTGATTGAACGTTACATCCCAGAGGACATCTGAAACTTCACAACAACAAAGTACAATACCAGAGAAAAAAATAAGAGGAACAAAACAGACATTTAAACTGATAATAACCTCAATAAATCTTTACAGATGAACTGGGAATAATATAAAGAGTTGACTGATACATTAAGAACTAATCTATAACTAGAAAGCACTCAGAGAGCACAAACCTCTGCCAATGTAGCTCAAATATTGCTGCTACATCTATCAACAATAGTTCATGATAAAGTTACCATCATAATGATTCATGACCCTAAAAACCTACACCAAGCACTCAGGATCATGTTGATATCATTATTAATTAGACAGTTGTTGAGCAAAAACGATTGTTCGCTAATGGCAGTTATCTGGATCACCAACAAAATCTAATCATTTTGAAGTTGGGCCATTACCAATATCTCCTGAAAATTTAACCAAATTCCCCTGTTAGATTTTGCGTAATCTTGCTAACAAGCAAACAAACAGAACCAAAAACATAACCTCCTTGGCAGAGGTAATAAAACAGTTTGGTAAAATTTTATCCATCCATTTTCTATACTGCTTATCCCTTTCGGGGGCTGGAGCCTATCCCCATTGTCATTGGGCGAGAGGTAGCGTACACCCTGAAGTGGTTGCCAGCCAATCACAAGGCCACACAGAGAGACAGACCTGGAAGACGTGGAGACAGCCTATACATGCAGGGGGAGAACATCCAAACTCCGCACAGAGGGGCCCTGCCCGACCCTGGAATTAAACCAGCAACCTTCTTGCTGTGAGGTACGTGCACTACCTGCTGCGCCACCAGGCCACGCTGGCTATAGATCACTCTGACATAAATAATATCATGGATTCAGAAGCCCACATATGACACTGTGTTAATTTATGAAGATTCCTCACAATTATTATTAGTAATGATTAACAGACATTATGAGACCATGAAACTTACCATCACCTTTAATCACTGATTTATCATGTACAACACTCACACTTTCATGATTCTTTTATGTCACACTGCAGCTGGCACCACCGGTGATGGAGCTTCAGTGTATCAATGCAAACTTTGACCCCACACAGGTCAAAGGTTAAAGAAAATACAGCTTGAAAATGTGATGCAAATGTAACTTTTTTGTATTGATGAAAGTATAATTTAGATACAACATATAAAAATTAAAATAAAATGTCTGTTAATGTCAAGCTTTTCTGGTGGTGAATTATGCTATTGTTAAGGTGCGTTCACACCGAACGCGACTTTGGCGGCCTCGGCGACCATGCCTGCAGAGTCAATGTACAGCCACAATCAGCCACAACCACGCACAACCAGATCACATTAGTGTTATTACTGCATGTTGTCACTGTTTTATATTACTGTCTATAGACTAAGCTCCAGTTAACTCCTCATCAGAATACTTGATGTACTTTACACACTTTATAAAAACTAGAAAAGCACTCAGAGAGCACAGACCTCCACCAAGCAGCTCAGTTCAAGCAGTGGCTTTTCCACAACCCCTGTAAAAGATACAATCCTGGATCACCAGATCCAGAATAGTACCAGGATCTGGACCAAACTCAGCACATACATGGAGGTTGTTACCCTGTATAAACACAGTAAGTTTTGGGAACATCACTTTACATTTTGATTTTATATGAATTATTGAATGTTGTCAATGGGATTTCCCATTTTAAAGTTCAGTGTTTTTTTGTGACATCAGTTTGTTGATCCAGATGAAATTTGCCTGGATGATAGAGAGATGGACCCCAAATGATCCTGTGAAATTGGAAGTGACTCCGTTAAGAAATGGCAGAGATATAATTTTTTAAAATTCCGCCCAATGTTAAGTTTTGGATTTTTTTGGAAACTTTGGGAATTTTTTGCATCCAGACAAATATCCAGATCACCACCAAAATGTAATGGTTTCTTCCTTGGATCATACTTCACCTCTGGTTAAATTTTCATGTAAATCCATCCAGTAGTTTTTTCCATTATCCTGCTACAAATAGACAAACAAACCAACAAACAAGCATACAGACAAACATATCCCGGCAAAACATATCCTCCTTGGTGGAGGTAATAAACTGCAGTTATGCTTTTAGTTATTTGCAGCTGTTAGTCTTAAGTGTGTTCTGTCAGCCTCAGAATTTGAGACTGCGCAGTATGGAAAAAAAATAATTGAAAAACCTTTAAACTGACTGGACAAATGAAGTTTAGATGTCATATCTGTGACTTTATTTTGCTTTGATTGATCATTACACTCCCCAAGTTAAGATGATCCTTATGCCCACGTGGTGCAACCAAACTATTACACAGCTTAAGTTACAACTGAACGAGTTTCAGTGTCGGGTTAAGTGTGGACTTTAAACCAGAACTTAAACCAGAACTTACACTGAGCTGGTGTAACAGGCTACATATGCTTATAATCAGGTCAAATGAAGAGACAAGACACATTTTTGTTTTTTAATAATTAATACAGCCTGTATTTGTTCATAAACAATCATCTCTTTTCATGTTACTGTTAGCTGACTGATGTTCAGCTGTGACTCTCATTACAAACAGATGTGATGTGTGGTGAATACACAACAAAGACAAGATCATTCAGGTTTAAACTGACAAACGTCATTGTTTTATTGCAAATATTCACTATAATGTGTTCAAAAGAAGCTGAAACACTGGCAACAAAGGACTGAGAAAGTTAATAAATGCTCAAAAAAACCCTGTTTGGAACATTTCACAGGTGAACAGGAGAAAACAGGAAATAGGAACATCCCTTGAAGGCTCAGTCATGCACAAGCCAGGATGCGTCCAGGTTCACCACTCTGTGAACAACTATGTGAGCAAATAGTCCAACAGTTTAAAAACAATGTTTTTCAACATACATTTGCAAGGAATTGAATCATCTACAGTTCATAATATCAAAAGATTCAGAGACTGTGGTCTGATGTTTTTGGAAATCATGAACATTGTGTCCTCTGGGCGAAAGAGGAAAAGGACCATCCAGACTGTTCAGAGATCAGAGCAAAGTCTTACGCCAGCATCTGTGATGGAGTGAGGGTGTGTGAGTGTAACTTGCATATCGGCTACCACTCTCCAAATGTTTACTTTAGTTTTATAGTCAAACACATGAGTACAGATTTGTCAGTGATAGCATGCATTTTAAATCTTAAACCAATCACATACATGGACACACACACTGATGTCTAAACTTACAGATATCCATACAGGACTTCACTGCTCGTATACAAAGCCTGTCAGCATGTCTGAACTGATATTAGTATGAGAAGAACATTTTACTTTGTCATTCTTTTGTCTGAACCAGCTGTAATAAACTCTCCAGATAATTTCCCGGTCTTATCTCTAGATATTTTATTTCGTGTATCTGATGAACATCTCATACCATGAGCCAGAAGCTTTTAAATATATATATATATATATATTTTTAACTCTCAAGTAAACTATTATTCAGCAAACAGACCAATAACCTGTACCTACCACTGAATAAACATCTCAAGGATGGTGTTCAATAAAATACCACAACATTCAATCATGGAGCCGACATAGTTTCTGTCTTTATCCAGTTATAACATGAGACTCAAAATGTTTGATATCAGACAGATTTGGTTCATGTTGAACTGTGTAACAAGTAAATTTCATTTTTAGTCGTCAAAAAACAATTTGTACTTCATTGTCCTGTTCTATTTAATTTCTGTTTGCAAACAATGTTTGACTATTAAAAACTTCCTAATGCTGTTATACAACTGTATTGATCATGAATATTTTTCTTTCTCCTTCAGTCTCCTCTTATACATCAACACACCGCTACATTCAGGTCTTCTACCGGTGCAGCCGGTCCTCCTCAGACAGTTGTCTCAGAACCTCTTTAGTCTTTTTGAACTTCTGACACAGACTCAAAATGTGTTCCTCTGAGCACAGATTTGATCTCAGGAAAAGGAAAAAGTCACACAGTGTTAGGTCAGGTGAACAGGGAGGGTGATCAAGCACTGTGACTTTTTGGGGGGCCACAAACTGCTTTACAGAGAGCGCAGTGTGAGCTGGAGAGTTGTCTTTATGAAGAATGAACCATTTCTCCACATCTGTAGCTTCTGCCTTCAGACTTCTCACAGTTTTTCTAGAACCTGTTTGTAAAAGTGTTGATTCACTGTTGACTCTTCTGGAACCCACTCCTCCAGAATGATCCCCTTAATGTTAAAGAAAACAAACAACATGGCCTTTAGTTTGCCCTTGCTTTGTCAGGCTTTCTTCATCCTTGGTGGCAGTGATGCATTTCAATGCACTGACTGCTTTTGTCTCAGGATCATATAAGAAAATCCAAGTTTATCACGTGATCTGTCCTACAAAAACTGGTTTCCTTCAATTTGTTCCCAAATGTTCCTACTAATTTGTTTGTGTTTTTCCTTTTGATCAAGAGTCAGAAGTTTTGTAACAACTTTGACACGCTTTTGTCATCATCAAATTTTCATGCAAAATTCTTCGAATTGTCTCTTTATCACTGGAGACCATTTCTGCTCTCATTCTTACACTTAGCCTTTGACCTTTTTTCAACAATTTGTTCAATTTGATTGATTACTTTCATAAGTTTTTGATGAGCATGAGCCCCCAGGAAGATCATCGTCTTGAAAACCTCTCTGCCTTCACAAAATCTTTCGTGCAATTAAAACACTCGCTCACATGACATGCAGTGTTTCCCATATGCCTCAGTTAATTTAGCTGTTTGTTTAATTTTAACAAAAAAAAAAAAAAATCAAGTTAATGCATTGCTGAACTTTTAAGTTAATAATTTTCAGATGCCTTCCCAAAAACGTGCACGTTCAGTCAGTAGGTAGCGGTGAACTAAAGACGTCAGTTATTGTAAACTTACAGCAGTTGTGTGTGAATACACAACCTTTATACAACACTCAGTGAGACTGTGAACCATCAGGGCAGTCTCATTATTTAAAAGCCATACCTCGCATACTCTTATCCTGGTAAACTGTTTTTGGATATTTTGCTTCGTGTTGCTATATTTATCTCTGCCAAGGAAGTTCTGTATTTTTGCCGGCATATGTTTGTTTGTTTTTTAGCACGATTACGCAAAAACTACTGGACAGATTTTGCTGAAATTTTCAGGAGATGTTGGTAATGGCCCAACTTCAAAATGATTAGATTTTGGTGTTGATCCAGATAACCGCCATTAACGAATGATGATTTCTGCTAAATAACTGTCTAACTAATAATGATATCAACATGATTCCGAGTGCTAGACGTGGGTTTTTAGGGTCAGTGAATCATATCATGATAGTAACTTTATCATGGAACTATTGCTTATAGATGTAAAAGCAATATGTGAGCCAGTGTTAATTTAATTTTGACAGCACGCTTTTAAATGTAGTTTTAGTTATAGTCTTTTGCCTAAAATGTTTTTTTACGTCATCTACATTGTTTTCATTTTCAGCTGATAAAATTTCACAACATTTCAGTCGATGAAATCTGCTGTAAATTTAGTCAACTAAAATATGAAGTTTAAAGTGTAAGGCATTTTTTATGTTTCCTTGAATTTCTGAAGTCATGTTTTACACTTGGATGAAAGTGAATGAAACATCTAATAACCCTGTATTGAATGCTGTTAATTTTGACAGCACTTTTTAATTTATTTATAGTCTTTTGCTTGAAATATAATTTAGTGTTACTCATAATTTAGTCATCTTAATTGTTTTAATTTTAGTCTAGATTTAGTTGATGAAATTTCAAAACATCTTAGTTGACAAAATCTACTGTAAATTTAGTCGACTAAAATATGAAGTGTAAAGTGTAAGGCATTTTTTATGTTTCCTTGAACTTCTGCTGTCATGTTTTACACTTGGATAAATGAAACATCTAATAGCTCTTTATTGAATCTTAGTAAAGTTTGAATGTATAAATGAACAGAAACAAATTGAACTTTAGTGTGAAATGCAGTCACCTTTATTTAGGCTACCTGGCAGAGCATCTCAGTTACAATACCAGAGTTGACAACAAACAGTGAACCTGCTCTACATGAATATATCAATTCATAAAGAGAGTAGCTCTGATTGGATCGCTCCTCAACTTATCCCACCACCACCAAGCTAAGGCAGCTGTGATTGGATGTCCCTCTTAACTCATCCAACCTTTCCACACAACCAAAGTAGCTGTGATTGGATATATTCCTAACTTGTCCCTACTTTCTACATGACCAAATTAGGTCTGATTGGATTAAGTCTCTGTCAAACGTTTTAGTCTAGTTTTTTTTTTTTTGTTGTTGAAGAAAATGTCAGTTAATTTAGTTTTAGTTTTTGTCCATGTGCACTTGTACTACTAATAAACATTAGTTACTGTCTAGTTTTTAGTAAGGGGAAAAAAGGTTATTGACGAAAACTATGACTAAATTAGTCAACAAAATTAACAGTGGTTTGAGCTACCGTGGTGGAGGTTTGTGCTAATGTTGTATGTATTTCTTTAGAAAATTACATAAAGTGCTTATCCTAGCCTAAAAATAGATGACTGATCATAATGTGGTAAAAAGAAATGAGTCTCAACAAGCACACAGGACCATTTAGAGTTGCTGAAGAGTTTATCTGATGACTGTAGGCAGAGGCAGGCTAACACTACCCATTGACTCCCAGTATTTGAGCCAAGCTATTCAGCGGTGGGCAAGCTTTGCCCGTCTCTTCCTTGTTACTGCACACACAGTCAAAAGAATGGTGTCTATCTGTTTGTCATGGACTCAGGAGTCAGGCAAGGCATGAAAAGAAAAAAATGTTGCCGTATCCCTTTAATGTGAGGTTTGTTAATAAGCCCAAATTTGGATTCTACTTTACCTTCACATGTGTTTTAATCTTATGCACTTTTTTCTCATCGACTATTCTTTAAATATAAATGCAAGTAAATAAATGTCCCTCCAGTTATCCTCTGATGCAGATATCATATCAATTACATTGTGCATCCTTAAAGTATTTTGACTTTAAGCTGTTATTTTGTGGTCACATATGATCAGATTCATGGGCACAGACACAGATGACGCTGCAGCAGAGCATAAAAACATGCACAAATTTGAAGCCAGCATCCTGAGGTCAACCGTGATGAGCTTCACCTTCTCTGACACCACTGAGCACTCACCTCTGCGTCGGTACAATGTCAGCTCATCGAGGGGATGCCACCAGGACTTTTCTCCTGGTTTGGTGGAGAAAGCTGTCTGCAGATGAGGAGGCGTCGCTAGGCAACAGAGCCAGGCATGGGGGTGGGCAGCAGTGAAAGAGAGAGAGGGAGCAGAAAACTGTGGGAGTTTGAGGAGAGAGGAGACGAGAGGAGGGGGGAGAGAGAGAGGGAGATGAAGAGGATGAAAGACAATAATAGAAACCAGGGCTGGAGGGGAGAGAGAGAACACAGAGGCTCACTCTGCATCCGAAAAACCAATAAAGCCTCCGTCCTGTGAGTCAGAAGATGAGTTTGGTCTCCTCAAACAGCTGATGTAAGAGGAACTTCTGACCGACAAACACTGAAGACTTTAAAGGGGCAGGTCAGGATTTTTGAGGTGGGGTAGTATGACTGTGTATAACATAAGCCACAGTCACAAAGCTCAGGTCTTTCTCTGTGCAGAAAAAGTCAGCACAGAAGCTAGGGATATGCATTGCTGCAGATGAGGCCATTGATGCAAAGGAATACTGGATGAAAATAAGCTACAAACACAGCATAGGGTGATAAAAAGCTGTAAGTAGACTATTTAATACTTAATTTTCCACCATCAAGCCGCTCCAACTTTACTACAGAACACAGCCAACATGTCCCTCTGTACAGTAGAAGTACACTACAATCACTACATCCATAACAGAGATTAGCAAAATTTATGAACGTTTAAAGATTATCCAGTAATTAGGGACACACAATATTGGACTCATGCCTTGTAAAAACAAGAACATCCCACTCTCATCAGAGGGAGTCAGCAGATATTATAGCAATGAAGTAAAAGTGGTTTCATGACAGACAAAGGGCAGAGGTGTTGCAGCTTAATTTCTGCACCCCCCCCAAAAAACAAAACAAAACAAAACAAAACAAAACAAAACAAAACAAGACAAAACAAAACAAAACAAAACAAAACAAAACAAAACAAAACAAAACAAAACAAAACAAAACAAAACATTCACTGTACAACATTTAATGGGTATGAACCAGCAACTTGCGGAAGTATTCATCAATGCAGCGAGGCTTTAAGTATCAGGGGTGTCATGTGTTTGACATTGTTGCCACTGAAAACCAAGACTGGACAACATTTGCCCTCACAGAAAATCCCCAGGACTTGATAAGGGAACTGTTAAAGAATCAAATCAATAAGCAGAATTGATAACGAAATTGGTATCAATAAAGTCTCATCAATTCCCATCCTAGTAATCACCCTATGCTGCTTTGGGGCTTGTTTTCGGCCACAATTCTTTAAATTTGGTGGCCAAAAGTCGGTGGCCCCATCTGCAGCAATGTAAAGTCATAGCTTCTGTGATGACTATTTCTGCACAGAGGAAGAGCTGAGTTTTGTGACTGTGGCATGTGGTCGGCAGAGGCGGGAGAAAAATTCATACGCTATAGGACTGCGATATTTGGAATGACAATATTATATCGATTCAGAGTTGACATGTATCAGTATTTTTAATATATGAATTCATAACAGTTTTAATGAGGCTTTTCGTTCAGAAGAAATAAAATCAATAACTTGTTAAGTCTACATGATGGTGCTGTTGAGCAGGTCAGACTGGTGAGGTTCATTGTGCTGGAGAGTAAACAGTCATGGCTGCACAGCAGAGGGACAATAGGACATTTAAATCTGTTGTGTGGACTAATGTTGGAATTTGAAAGGGACATGACGGATGGGGACGCATCAGAGTAAACAAAGTGGCACCACCCAGAGACAGCGAAGGTCGATGGAAGCAAAGCTAATGCTAAGCTAACAAGACTGACTAATCAGCCAATACTTGAAAAGGTCAGCTTGTCAAAGGTTCCTCCTAGTTCTGAGAGATCTGAGAAAATAACTCAATCTATCGCTAACTCTATGTGCAAAGACTTAAGTCTTCACCATGTTGTAGAAAACAAGGGCTGTGGCCGGTTGCCATCTGGGCTTTCACACCAGCATGGTTCTGGTTCTGGAACCTGTTCTGTTCTGGATTCTCAGAATCTTGGTACTCTCCAGCAAACCAGCCCGGGTTCATACCAGTTTAAGCAGAACAAAAGTGGGAGGGCATTACTCTGTTTTACTCATGTGGAAGAACACAACACATCGGCAAAATGGCAGATCGCATCAATATTCTGAAAGTGTTTGTTGCTTTACTTCAGGTTATTGTTTTCATCCAGCAAGCAAACACCGCTCTTGAGCTTTATTGAAATTCTGGTGAAGCCCAAATTTTCTCCAGTTTGTCTCCTCGATCAACCACTGCATGCTCCTCTTCTCCATTTTCCTCTACTTCCTCGACTTCCTGCTCATTTTACCAACACAGAATATGACACTCTCACTGATGATGTCCCAGTTCACAAGCTGGAACCAACTTTTTTTGGTTCTAGCCGTGAAGCAACTTTTCAGGTTCCAAACCAGTTTTTGTCCGGTCTGAACATGCACGCAGGTTCAAAATTGGCCCTCTAAGTATTACTTTAGCCACAGCAGCACTAAAGCTCTTCAGAGCAGTGAAGGTAAAAAGCTAAAGAGAGGCCAAGCTGCAATAACTGACACATGTGGACATCAGTCTGTGAGTTTATCCTGTTTTTTATTAAAAAACTGAAGTGACATGAATACACTGGGATATGTTTTTTATTCAATTTAAAGCCACACTGTGTAGCTTGTTCTCCCATCGACTGGTGAAACTGTATTTGGCATTCAAATGAATAGTCCTCTCTAGCACCTCGCTTTTCCAAATGTGTGCTGCAACCACTGAACTCTACGGTAGTCGGTATGTGCCCAGAAGCTATGTCAACATGTCATCCAACACTTCATCAAGGTGAGTTTTCTGCTGGTGAAGAGGTACGTTATTTCAAACAAACTGCAGACTGCATTGATTCATTAGTTTTAGGCTTTCAAATTTGCCGTGGCAGTGGCTTCTCCATTTTTAGTCACGCTGGCTCTGAGTGAAAACACGTTTAGCCTTAGCCAGTAGCACGACGTAGTGCTTTATGTCCCTCTAGGCTGTTCATAGTTTTTATAGACCAGAAGGACATGGAAGCCTCTACAGGGCAGTCAGATTGTTAGCAGAGGCAATTTGACACAAATGAGGACATATTCATGAATGTAGACATTGTTTTTAGCTCATAAATTACTTAAAACGCTACACATTGTCCCTTTAAACGGATTCAGTCATTTTTTCTTCGTGGATGTAAATGTAGACAATAAAAACTGCAGTACATTGCAATGTTAAGTATCCCAATACTCAGCATATCCTAAAATATTAAGAATCACAGTAAGATTGAATCAGGACTCAATATCAGAATAATGTCATATTTTTGGGCCACTGGAGATTCCCCCTCCCCGTTCAGGTTAAAGCCATGTACCTCATACAACCCCACTTCAAATATCCCGAGCTATCCCTTTAAGGACTGCTGTTCCTCCAGTAAATGACACTAAAACATCTGACTGAGCATCAATGAGGAGCACGAAGAGTAAAAGAGGACACAATCTGAATATGGAGATTCAGCACACACACACTCAGTCTGCCGTTATGTAAGCGTCTGAAGAGTGTATTATTATATCTTTCTGCTCGCTCTCATTGCTCTGCCACTCCAACGTTATTAACACGCTTCCTGATCCAGAAGATTCTCCCTGGCCTCAAACTCTCCCACACACACAGAGGCTCACAGACACACACCCCCCACTCCGAGCTGCAGCTCACCACCACATGAATATTTTAGATCTCCACCTGACAGCCAAAAGAATAGAGGAGTGGGTGTCTGGGCCCGATATAGATGGATCTTTCCTTTTTCTTTTTTCCACTTCAATTGCTCGTTAACACAAAAAACTTCTCAGCTAATAGCATGGCAGCAAGTAGCCTTGCAGTGCAGCTGGATCCACCTGATTCAATATCTGTAGTCTGACAGATCCATCTTGCCAGGGTCTACAATAACTACTCAGTCCAAACAGCATCCTTTAGAGCAGAAAGAGGTGGGAGCTACAAGCGTGGCAGCAGCAGGAAGTGTTGGCTCATACAGAGATTAGCATAGATGCTAACCGCTTCAGTAGCATTTTAACAGATCTGGACTGCATTTCTTTATTAAATGATTGATAAATAACAACACTGAAAACATTTCTCAATGTAAAGGATATTTTCACTCCACTTCTGACAGGTTTTGATGGGAGTTTGTTCCATCTCACATTTCGTATTTTACACTGCTGCCTACTACATTAACTAATTCGCCTGTAATGAATCTGATTGACAGAATGATCAATCACCTTACCCAGCTAAATTAGGGAAACATATTGAATGGTCCATCTAGATGTCAGGTTGAGCTGTAAGGGAGCTGCCAGAAATTTTAGGCTCTGTGAAAAGACGCCATACTGGGCCTAATCCCCAACGACAGAAAAAGATAAATTAGAACTGGAATAAAAATTCGTTCAACAATCAAGGAAGGAGCATACGGTAGAGCTAAGATGATGACAGCTATAAAGACAAACTGTCTTTCTGGCTAAAAAAAGACTGAAAACCAGGAATAAGATGAAGACGACATCACATAAAAGCAAGTCTGTAAAAAGTGAAATACATTGTAAAAGGGATTTAAAAGAAGTGACTGACTCTGCACGCTGTATCTCCTTGAACAGGTCATTCCAAAGTCGAGGGCCTCTGATGGAGAAAGCTCAATCACCTTTCGTTTTTTTAAGCCTTGACTTTAGAACAACCAGAGGGCCCCTGCAGGAGGATCTCATACTGAGAGCTGGCTCATAAGGGATCAATAGCTCTGAAATATAGCTGGGAGCCAGACCCATAAAGTGGGGTCCACACATAAGGATTTTCTAAATCTGAAGAGATTTTTTATCTGTTAGAGACCCCACACATGAAGATAAAAATCAGGCATTGAACAGTTTTGATCACATTGTGTGTGGTGTGCTCCGATAATCTCAACACAGCATAGCACACACATAACATTCTGTCCCACCAAATGTGATCTAACTAAAGTGAAGAAGAAGAAACAAAGCAACAATCGGAAAATACGAAACGCAACATGGAAGAGGACATACGAGAAGAGTGAATGATGATGGTTTGACAGAAAAATCCTGATCTAAAAAAAATAAAGAAAAGACTGTGAAAAAAATTCTGGCGACAGCGTGAACACCTGAGCTGGTCCTCCATTTCTGACATCCACCAAACTTTATGTTTCAGGTCGGCCATGCTTGTTTTTATTTACACCTGCTTCCTTGTTCCTCAGTCAGCTCGCTTCTTGATTGGCTACATTTCATTCCACATCATAATTCATGGAGTCATGGCTCAGGAGTCGTCGGCTTTCCCCACACACATGAAGATTTTTGGTCGTAAATATTGAGCAAGTTTAATATTTAGGATGGTCGCCCCCAAGCCGTTTTTTTGAGCCGATTATTGGGACAAATTCACTCTTAATACACCTCAGACCACAGGATAATCTTATAGGATAATCTTATAAAATAAGACATAAAATAATCTGGTGTTTGCTGTCCTTGGTGGGGAAGGGGGAAAGTTGGGACAAAAACAGCCTGATAATCTTTATTTGTGCTTTAAATAATGTTTTGAAATAATGTTTTAAAATATGCTAAGAGATCGCCTTTAAAGTGTCACTGCACTTTTTTACCCTCTGTAAAGGTGTGAACAAATGTTGAATGTAGAATAATATTACTGTTTTGTACAGCTGACCCACTGACCAATAGTTACATACTCAGTAATTCCAGGGAGAAGGATTTTCACAACAGTCTCTGTCAGTTCTGGCGATAAACCTCACAGCCTGCCTGAGCATTGCTGACTATAACCTCATTCACACTTCAAACCCTGGAATTATTTGGACTTCATGTGGGTCAGATCCTTGCACAATCCAATAGAGCACATATGGGACGTGGTGGATTCAATACAAGGCAAAGTCTCTGAGGACCGCTCTATGGCACTGTGGCAGCTGCATCAGCTGTTGTACACTCATGCTAGTATTTTCTGTTAATTTTAAGTAATTTGGTTCAACATTGTCAGCACCGTATGAACACCATTGTACAGTATTTTCCTCAGCTCTAAGAAGGTGTCTTGCTGTAATAGTTACCATGTCAATTGGTGACTTTCAGCCAACTAGCACCAACAGGGTCGGGTCCCTCTGAGTCCTGTTTTATATCAGAGTGATAATGATCCTGTAAGAGTTTAATATGTAATCAAAGAGGATCATCTGACCATGGACAAGCCATGTGGATGAAGCTGTGACCTTTAGAGCTCATAGTCTATGATACCCGAGAGTCAGTAACAGAGTCTGTGTGCTCCTGACACTCCAGGACAAAGCCTGTCAGCGCCGTAATCCCCAGATAAAAAAACACACACCTATCCACTGACAGACACACACCTGAGACTGTAACACACACGGCTGCCCTGAGGTCACAGCCAGAGGAATCACACTCGCACACGAACACACATACGAGCTGAAATATTAAGCCCAAACGTCAATATCAGCTTTCTCATCAGAGCGAACGTAAGAGACTGGTGTAAATGTTTCAAAACTTCAAATATGAAACTAAAGCACTCAGAGAGCACAGACCTCTGCCAAGCAGCTCAGTTCTGGCAGTGGCTTTTCCACAACCCCTGTAAAAGATACGATTCTGGATCACCAGATCCAGGATAGACCCAGGATCCAGACCAAACTCAGTACATACATGGAGGTTGTTGTCCTGTATGAACACAATAAGTTTTGGGAACATCACTTAATATTTTGATTTTATATGAATTATTGAATGTTGTCAGTAGGAATCCCATTATAAAGTTCAATGTTTTTTGTGACATCAATCTGGATCGGATTCAGATGACATTTACCTTGATGATAGAGACAAGAACTCCATATTATCCTGTGAAATTGGAAAAATGGCAGAGATATGATTTTTTTTTTTTTTTAATTCTGCCCAATGTTAACTTATGGGATTTTTAGGAATTTTTTGCATCTAGACAAATATACGTATCACCACCAAAATCTAATCATTTCGAAGTTGGTCCATTACCAACATCTCCTGAAATTTCAGCAAAATCCATCCAGTAGTTTTTTTCGTAATCTTGCAAACAAACAAAAACATACACTGGAAAAAACATAACCTTCTTGGACGTAATCAGAACATCCTCTCTCATACATGGTTGTTCTTGATTATAATAACAAAAATCGACCTTCACAACCATATACAGAGAGGGACCCTCATCAAAACAAGATGCCACATCTGATTTCAATTCAACAAAGACAAATATGATGAAGACAAATTTATGGTCTGAGCTGGAAGACGTAGAAACAAAACTGTGTTCCTGAGCTTGTGGTAATATCCTTTACAGAATGATGGTGGTTTTTAATGAAGTACCGCCTGAGGGATCAGAGATCATAGGCATTCAATGTTGGTGTTCGGCCTCACTGCTTACATGCAGGAATTTCTCCAGATTCTCTAAATCTTGTGATAATATTACAGACTGTAGATGATGAAATTCCTTAATCCCTTGCCATTGAAGGTTGAGGAATTTTCTTAAACTGTTGGACTATTTGTTCACACAGTTGTTCACAAAGAGTTGAACCTCACCTCATCCTTGCTTGTGAATGATTGAGCCTTTCAGGGACGCTCCTACTAAATCCAATCATGACACTCACCTATTTCCAATTAACCTGTGGTGTGTTTCAAACAGGTGTTTTTTGAGCTTTCCTCAGCTCTAGTCTTTTGTTGCCCCTGTCCCAGCTCTTCAATGGAACGTGTTGCAGGCATGGAATTCAAAATGAGTGAACATTTGCTAAAACAATACAAATGATCAGTTTAAGTATCTTGTCTTTGTAGTGTACTGAACTGAACATATGTCAAAAAGGAATTGCAGATCATTGTGTTCTGTTTGTATATACATTTTTTACACTATGTCCCAACTCCATTGGAATTGAGGTTTGTATGAGTTTTGGTTAAAAAAAAAAAAAAGACAAATAGTGTCATTAACTTTGAACCACTTTTATTGTCTCTGTCATCATCATCCAAACTTCAGTCATTCATTTACAGCATAAAGGACTCTGCTCATCCTTTAAATCCTCAAACAGCATCTCAGTAACATCATTCTCCAGAAAATAGAGTTATAATTTACTTTCTAAAATAATAACAATAATAATACACCTTGAACAATCAAATGTACAACAATATTCTGCACTATTCATTATTGAAAATCAAATGAAAAAAACTATACTCATCTGGTCATGTTGAACATAAATGTGAGAAAACAAAATGATCACAGGCTGCATTTACACAAAAATAATCAGATCTTTAAACTGTTAGGAAGAGTCAGAACTGTTGCTTTAAATTGTTGAAACTAAACGTAACATGGGCACTTAAGTTTTAAGGGGTCATATTTTTGATGACTGCTCGAGTATGTTCACAATCACCAATGTTAAAAAACTCTGCCAGTTTTCATAAGTACCCCTGATCCACCGGTATTCTCACTCTCTTTTCTCTTGTCACTTTAAGGCTCCCTACCCCACATGGGCCCAGTCAACTCTGATTGGTTGATTGGTCAGCTCAGCGCCAGTTTCAACAGCTCTGCATTCATTTTACAGTCCCTGCTCTCTACTGGGCTTTCCACCATGAGCCAAAGGGCTTGACCTGCTGATGTCACAGTGGTAGATCTATTGAGCCACCAGGGGAATCTGTCATTTTATGCAGCTGCTGGTTCTGTTCACTGGTCAACTGGTGACTTTCAGGCAACAAGTGTTAATTTTTGGCAGCACTTTTTAATTAAGTTTCAGTCTTTTGCCTAAAATATCTTTTACTATTAGTCGTAGTTTAGTCATCTAAATTGTTTTAATTTTATTCTAGTTTTAGTTGATGAAATTTCACATTTTAGTCGACTAAAATATGAAGTGTAAAGTGTAAGGTATTTTTTTATGTTTCCTTGAATTTCTGAGGTCATGTTTTACACTTGTATAAAATGAAACATCTAATAACCCTTTATTGAATGCTAGTAAAGTTTGAATGTATAAATGAACAGAAACAAATTGAACTTTTGTGTGAAATGCAGTCACCTTTATTTAGGCTACCTGGCAGAGCATCTCAGTTACAATACCAGAACTGACGACAAACAGTGAACCTGCTCTACATGAATATATCGATTCATAAAGAGAGGAGCTCTGATTGGATCACTCCCCAACTTATCCCACCACCACAAAGGTAAGGCAGCTAAGACATCCCTCTTAACTCATCCAACCTTTCCACACAACCAAAGTAGCTGTGATTGGATATATTCCTAACTTGTTCCTACTTTCTACATGACCAAATTAGGTCTGATTGGATTAAGTCTCTGTCAAACATTTTAGTCTAGTTTTTATTTGTTGATGAAAATGTCAGTTAATTTAGTTTTGGTTTTTGTCCATGTGTGCTTGTTTTTTAGTTACTGTCTTGTTTTCATCAGGGTGAAAAAGGTTGTTGACAAAAACTATGTCAAAAATAATTAGTCAACATAATTAACACTTCAGGCAGCTGTGTTCCTAAATGCAATTGTTAAACAGCTGATGAAAACAACGTGAGTCTCTGTGAATGTCTCTTTGTTGAGGTTTAGAAACAAGCCCTCTGGTCCTGAGTTATGGTGAGTTACACTCTGCACGTGTGATTGTTTGTCGTCATTGACTCCACGACTACGGTGTCTTACATAAAACCTGGCTTTGGTACAAACACAGTTTGGGATGGCTGCTTTAAAGTGTATCCATGGTTTAATAAATGAAGTAAAATAATTTGCAGAAATGTTTTAAATATATAAAAAAAGTTAAAACTAGTCCATAAAGTTTAGATCTGAATTCTTGTTTGTAAATACAGCCTGAGTTTTGGCATTTAGACTTTACTGATTGATCGACCATCCGTGATCTATTGATCATGTCTGTCAGTGCTCCAGCAGATTCTTGAGGGTCAGAACAGGAATATCTTTATGTGTGTGTTGACATAATCAGGGACATTAGTTCATCAGGGAACATTAATAAAACTGTTCATATCTATATTTGTTGATTTTCTGAATGATCGCCAGTGAGTGAAAGAAAAAAAGAGTGAGTGTGAATTTTTGGACTGACCATGTAAACAAATGTAAACTCTTAGTTTCTCTGAATGTTCGTGACGAGTTTGAACTCAAATTAAATTTATTTACATCTTTGAGGAGGACGAAACAACAAACACACCCATCAGCGTCTACAAACACACAAAAACACGACGATGCACAGGCGTCACTTTGGCACGCACACGGACACAGAGTACACTCACTGACACATGCCCTCACTCACGGAGCCACAGCAAGGCATTATGGGAAGGCTGGGTGGACGAGGGGCAGGGTGTGTGTTTATGTTTTTATTTGTATACAGTGTGTATGTGTGTGTTTGTTTCAGAAAGTATGGCAGTAAAACTTTGAGTTAGTGGCATGCAGGCATGCTGTGTGTGTAGGTCCATCGATTATGTCACTGTGCTACAGACCTGAGGCCGTGACCATTAAAGTGTGTGTCTGTGTGTTAAAGTGTGTGTGTTTGAGAGTGAGGTAAAGTGTATGCTTGTGTCTTTTAAAGTGTGTGTTTGAGAATGTGTAAAAGTGTGTTTGTGTGTCTGTGTGTAAAAGTGTGTGTTTGAGAATGTGTAAAAGTGTGTTTGTGTGTCTGTGTGTTAAAGTGTGTGTGTTGGAGAGTGAGGTAAAGTGTATGTTTGTGTCTTTTAAAGTGTGTGTTTGAGAATGTGTAAAAGTGTGTTTGTGTGTCTGTGTGTAAAAGTGTGTGTGTTGGAGAGTGAGGTAAAGTGTATGTTTGTGTCTTTTAAAGTGTGTGTTTGAGAATGTGTAAAAGTGTGTTTGTGTGTGTGTGTGTAAGTGTGTGTTTGAGAATGTGTAAAAGTGTGTTTGTGTGTCTGTGTGTTAAAGTGTGTGTTTGAGAGTGAGGTAAAGTGTGTGTTAAAGAGTGTATTACAGTATGTGTTTGTGTGTCTGTGTTAAAGTGTGTGTGTTTGAGAGTGAGGTAAAGTGTTTGTTTGTGTCTTTTAAAGTGTGTGTTTGAGAGTGTATTAAAGTGTGTGTTTGTGTGTCTGTGTGTTAAAGTGTGTGTGTGTTTGAGAGTGAGGTAAAGTGTATATTTGTGTCTTTTAAAGTGTGTGTTTGAGAGTGTATTAAAATATGTGTTTGTGTGTCTGTGTGTTAAAGTGTGTGTGTTTGAGAGTGTGTTAAAGATTGTGTGTTTGAGAGTATGTTAAGGTGTGTGTTTGTGTGACTTTGTGTTAAAGTGTGTGTATTTGAGAGTGTGTGTGTTTGAGCTTGTTTTAAGTGTGTTTGTGTGTCTGTGTGTTAAAATGCTTGCTTGTGAGTGTGTAAAAGCGTGTGTTTGAGATTGTGTTAAGGTGTGTGTTTTTGTGTCTGTGTTTTAAAATGGTTGCTTGTGAGTGTGTAAAAGTGTGTGTTTAAGAGTGTGTTAAAGTGTGTGTGTTTGAGAGTGTTTTAAGTGTGTGTTTGTGTGTCTGTGTGTTAAAGTGTGTGCTGAAGTGTGTGTGTTTCATAGAGCTCTGGGAATGATGGTGAAGGGCAGGATGGGGCTGCTGGCCTCCAGCTCCAGCGCCGTGAGGAAACACTCGGTGGCTGCGGCGGCGTTTCCCTGAGCCTGCAGGACCTCCCCGAGGCTGTTCCACACGTCATGAGCCGTACTGAGGAAGAGGAGGAAGAATATTGTCTTTGTTTGGGATAAAAAATATTATCGGTGCAGTGGCAGATAATAGCTTAGACAGTAAATTCTCTGAATCCACAGATGTGGACAATTTTGGCCACAATGTACAGTCACATGAATCGGCCATATTTTCAGCTACGATCTGCTGATACTGATATTGTGTAAATATTATTGTGCACTTTAAAGGGATAGTTCAGTATTTTTGAAGTTGGCTTGAATGAGGTACTTGACAACAGTCAGTGAAGTGTCTAAAGAGGCTCCCAGCAGTGCTGCACCTTTAAAGCACGTCTGCGGTGGTTTGCGCTAGAGATGAAACGTTAACGAATGAGTCGAGTCTTTTGAACAGCTCTTTTAAGTAAACTATAAGAACTGATTCGCAGTGATTGAGCCGTTCAAGTTGCCTGCAAATTTAAGAATGGCTCGCAAACGAACGGTTCTCTTACAACTGCGAATCGGTTCTCATCGTTCACTAAAAAGAGCTGTTCAAAAGACTTGACTCGTTCGTCAACGTCACATCTCTACCGCAAAGCACCACTGAGGCAGGACATGAAAAAAAAAAAGTTTGCGTATCCCTTTAAGGACAAAGAGCACAGATGACAGTAAAGATACACGGCTGTTACAGTTACTTCCCATAATTGTGTGACTTTTACACAACAATACCACGTTGGGTGAAATGTACAATTAGGCAAACATTTTTGAGCACTTCATTTTTCCTCCAGGAAGTCTCTGTGTTTGGCTCTATTTTACAGTTTAGCCTATGACAATGTGTTCTGTCTGCAAGCATTCATTTCACAGATCTGCTGTTTCACTTTATGGACTCAGGAGGACACAACAAGCAGAGGCAGCTCACACTGAACCAAATATGAGTGATTTTGACTCATGTGACTATGACGCTCCTTCTACTTTACAGAAGAAGAATTTCTTCAGAATGAGATCCAGCCGGCTGCGAGAAAGAGGGGCTGAACCTCTGTGAAAACTGAGGAGCAGGAGAGATGAAGCGTTACCTGGTGGTCTATGTGTGTAAAGTACCAGCCCAAGCCCATGAACCCTCATGTTGTTCAGTCTGACTCAGAGGTAAGCATGCAGAGCTATCTGCTATCTGAAGCACACTGGCGGAAGGACACAAAGCTGTCTGCTGCATCGTAAAATAGTGCCAAACACAGACACTTCCTGCAGGCTCTGAAATGTTTTGTCCAATTATTCATTCCTCCCAACAAAGCTTTGTGGCTCAATTTTATGAAAAACTGTCACAATTACACAAAATAACTGTACACACCAACAACAGCGCTTTCTCCTTAAAGGTGCAGCTCTGCCTGGAGCCTTTCAGCCACTTCACTGACTGTTGTCAAGCACCTGATACAACCCAACTTAAAAATACTGAACTACCTCTTTAACTAACGTTATTCCATGATAAAGTACTGAATATCATTATTATATTATTATTACTTTCACTATGTATATATAAATAAGAATCTGTACTTGTATGTATATGTATGACTTTACTGATGTATGTGTGTAACCAAGTGTAATGTATGTATGTGCATGTGAATGAGTAAATATAAATATAAATATTTAATTTTTTTTCTGTTTGGTGTTTATTTGTTAATTTACTGTAAAAAATAAAGTATTAAAAAAAGAGAGAGAGAAAAAAAAAAGGAAAAAATCCTGAATGACACACACTCCGACACACACACCCACCTGTTGACCTGTACAGCGTCTCTCAGGACTTTCTCAGACAGACTGTAGCGCTGTAGCTGGTGAAGAATCAGACCCTGTGGAGGACAAGAGGAGACGAAGAGCATTAATGGACTCACTGTATGTTACCTGAGGTTAATCCACTCAAAAAGGGTTTTTACTTTGATAAAATATATTTACACAGAAGTGTCTGTTTAAGGTGAAGCTGTGAAAATATCCACACATACGGTACACAGATACAGCTAATGACTAACAGCCAGACTAAATCTCAAAAGTGTCATCATTATGACTTAGAGGCAGTTTAACACTGAAAAAAGGACCATTTCCCCAAAGGAACTGTATTTTAGGCCTCATTAAAATGCGTGCAACCCAAACCAGCGCAGAGCCCTCAAGTGTTTTTATCTACAGTGTCCATTTGCACATGCTATTATTCTTTTTTTTTCTATATTGATATTTTAACAAATGCTTTCTGGCAGCAAAGATAAGCTGTTGTGTGAGCTGAGTGAACTACATTTATCTTGGTTTGTCACACTACCTGTTAACTTAATTTATGATTTGTGTTTATGTTGCATTACAACATCGTTATGATTCTTCCAGGAATTAGTCAGATCCTCAATGGTGATCTCTTTGCCATCACACTGAGCTCAAGTTGGCCAGTATGCTTCAGTATTACAATTCAAGAAATCAACTGCAGGAAAGACCTCACATCAGAATTAGGCAATATTTAGGTCCATCCTATGCACATTTAAAAGCATCTCAAATATGCTGAGGGGGTGGCTAACACCAACATCTGGTCTCAAGTTTATAACAAGATAATTTGTTTAAAGTTCAAGCACCTCTAGCATCTTGTCCCAGAATCTCAAGTTACTGAATACACAACATCAATATTCAAGCACTTTCAAGAACTTCAAGCATCCACACCAACCTGAACCATCCTTTATTATGTGGCATCTTAACTTTAGGTTAGCTGACTCATGTTTGGTCATCCCTGCTCTAAAGCATTTTAGCATCCACATTTCAGTCAGAGGACACAGAGCACATAATGAGGTAATAAAGCAGAAAAAGCAGGGACACTGTCCCCTCTCCTCTCAGAGGCTCTGATGGGGCTGTCCCAGAGGACTGTGGCTGATTACATAAACCAAACAAACCCTATAAGGACACAGCAGGCAGAGAGGACAAGATCTGGGAAGTTCTCATGAGAGCGAACACAAGGACACAGAATAAGGACGCCACATCGGCCTGTCGGTGTTTACCAGTCTCTGCATGGTCTTGACGTGCGTCGGGTTGATGGACAGCGCCTCTTCATACCAGCGTTTGGCCTCGTCCATGTTGCCCCTCAGCTCGGCTATCTGCCCCCTCATGTAGAGCACGTTGTGGGATGTGGGGAAGAGGTTGGCCGCTTCCTGTGTGCAGGCCGAGGCCTCAGCAGGCTTCGACATGCCGGTGTACACCTCAGCTGAAGGAGAAACAGAGACAGGATCCATAAACATCAGAGACATCCGTTTGAACCACCTGCCCCAGGATACCAGACCAGCTCCATCAGGATGACCTTGAAACCATTTTCAAGACAATTCTTTCTGTAAATTCTTTTTTAAATATACTGTCTAATTCATATAAACGAGTTGTTTTATTCAAATGCTGCTTAAGTTCTTTATCATTTAGTCTTTAAGCCAATCGCATTCACACAACTGCTGAGGCTGAAGACACATCTTCAGGTGGCCAGCTGCACATCCTTCTTTACCATGTGAATTTTTGTCAAACTTAAACCACAATTTCACCTGAACTCAGGCATACTGGTTCGATTTTGGAGGTCAGCATTAAAAGGTCAAGGTTATGCAGCCTTGTGGTCATCCTTTGCTAGTAAAGACCACATCTTAATAATGCTTGACGTGATTTTACAGAAATGTCTGTTCTGACTCTGGGATAAACTTAAATGATTTTGAGAGTCAAGGTCACAGAGCCTCATGTTTATTCATAGTAAATGCAGTATCTCAAAACTGCTTTGAGCTATTTTTTTCAATCTTCCCACAAATGTCCACGATGACACAATGATATTTTGATATGGGCCATTTTTTGAGACTGTGTACACTAGCAGTAAGTGCTGATTTTGCCAAAATGTGGTATGTAGTATGTGAACATCTGAGAAATCTGCAGTGTGCTAAAAATACCTTGATGCCATACTACTTTGGGAAAAGCTGTATACATCAGACCAGTCTACCTCACGACGCAAAGCACCAATGTCAAAATGGCAGAATGGCTTTTTTGTTTTGTACATACCTGTACAAATGCATTACATCAACCTGCCGGGGACTACAGATGGAAATTAGCCTGTGGCTATAATCTGGCACATTTACCTGCCTATGTTCATTAATGTGCACTGTCCTCTATCTAAATAAATAAATAAATAAAATAAATAAAAGATTTAGCAATGCTAGCATTAGCATTAATTCTGTTACATTTATATAACAATACAGTGAATCAAACTCTAAAATTTACATTTTTGGAGTTGTTACATGGCTTTGATAGCCACAAGACTATGGTTCCAATTTCAACAATGCAGCCCCCTGTCACTAAGGACAAAATTAACGTGGCCCTCTTGGTTACCAAAGTTGCCCACCCCTGCCGTATACACTGTGTTCATCAGCAGTATGTAGTCGGCAGTTTTGGACACAGACACGGTGTTGTGGGTCATAGGGCAAAGGTCAACATGAAGTGTCTTGGCCACCCTTTGTCTGTGAATGCAATGTCTAAAGAAAGCTTTGAGATTTTAGTTACACTTAAAACTCTCTCTCTCGTCTCTACTCAGGTGTGCATGTTTGAAGTTTAGGAGAGGGAGCTGTCCCTCAGCACAGGCTGCCGGCGGCTGCCGACTGAATACTTTACCACAGAGCTTTGGGTTTCTTTCAGGTGAGCAGCAGATTAAACGCTCATAGTACATGATTTTGGTTCATCTGAGAATAGAAAATAGACATTTTTTAAAGTTACTGATGGCAGCATAGAGTAGAGGAGAGGAATAAATCACTGTCTATCTGTGAAGAAGGATGAGTGTCAGACAGCAGTGTTTACGACCTCCACCAAGGAGGTAACAACCACTGCACGTTTCCCTGGTGTATGTCTGCTTTATGTTTATGTCTGTCTGTCTGTGAGCAAGATAACTCCTCAAAGTTATCAAAGGACAGCAAAACACAGCAAGACTATCTTCAAAGCACAAATGTCCTCTCTGTTTTGGCAATGAAGTAATTGAATTTTGGGGGTATAATGTCACCCACCACTATGCCTTTACTCTCTGGCAAGTGAGTGCAGTGGCACAAAACTGCTAGCATGTCAAACTCGCCCAGTGGCCTGACCCAACAGCTGGGCCATCAGAGCCCCGATGAAACCCTTATAATCCAAACAGCTGTTACATCACCCTCTTCAAATCCTCCAGACTTCACTGACGGAACAATGATTCTAGCTTGTATATCCTGGGAGCTGAAAGCTGCCTTAATCAGTTTGTTTGTGTTGTTGTGCGACCTCTGTGGTTTAAAAGATTAGGTAAAATCCATCCATGATGTATGAACAAAAATATAAAAACAACAAGGAAAATAACCAAGAGATTTAGGCAAGCCGCTTCAGACCTCTGGGATAAATATCTGCTGCTTTTGTCGAAGGAGCTGGGTGTCTATGGACGAAGGAAAGGATCTTTTTGAACAAACAGATTGACCACCTAGTGGTTTGTGCCTCTGAGAGGTATACAGTTTCTCACTTATATAAGAATAGAACAAAAGTAGTTACTGAGGTCCCAGTATCAGCAAAATAGAAATGTTTTGGTAGTGTGATTGGTAGAAATCTTGATTTTTCAATGGAGAAGGTACATGTCTTAAGTAACCCTGATCTTGACGTTCTTCCACTTAAATGTCTTCTGTTCATCCTTGAGTCTGAGTGGACATTAGTGCAAGCAGTCATCCCCTCCAGTTCTTTAGTAATAGACTGGACATTTACTTGCTGTTAACTACACAGATGGGAACACATGATGGCCACCATGTGTTGCCTGCATCTTTGACAATCGTCCCGACTTAACACAACAAAGACGTAGTCGTAGTTTTCACACCTACAACTTGGTTGTTTTTTTTTGATACAGTAAAAAAACAGCAATGGAGCTTGCATATTTCCCTTGGAGTATTTTTAAATGGGCAGAGTCGCACCAACTCCTTTCTAAATTGCAAGAGAGGCCAGAGTCAGCATTGCTTTTCTTGTCTATGAGTCGTGCTGTGCATTATGGGAAGAGAGCTAATATGCTAAACTACCCACAAAACGACTCACAGAAGATTAATAGCAGGGGTAAAATGCCCTATGTAAGATTATACAGATGAGCATATTTATCAATGTGAGACACAGCTATGATATGAGAGTGCACAAAGAAGACGGGATATTAATGCTTGCCGGTGTCTACAGTGGACCATACGGGACACCATTTGGCACGGTAACTTGTTACAACAGCACACCTCAGGAGCTGTCCGCAGAGAAACTGTCAGTGATGCAGAAAAGTCGAGAGCAGATTTAAGAGGGATAGATTCTCCTATGAAAACTAAACAGCTTTTTGAATCAGTCGATGCTGAGAGACTGTGAGTGATGTTAACCTGTTTTGCCTGTTCCTGTCCATAAAAACTGACTCTATGGGATCCAAAGCATTATTATAAAGTCGTACTTTGGCATCAGTCACAGTAGTCTACTTCTGCTGCTCATACTGCTGCAGCAGTGTGATGAGTTAACTGGCCACGCTGTTTGAGTCGGTTGCCGGGTGTAGTGCTCACTGCAAATGAACTTGACTGGAAGTGAGCAAAGTCCACCTATTTCAACGAACGGTGCCTATCACAGAATGCCCACTTGTATCAGAACAATTGGGATACATACCGTATCGTGGCTTCAGTGTCAGGATACGTTTCGTATCATGAGGTTGCTGGAAATACCCAGTCCTACCATACATCCAAACAGCTAAAATAACCTGCAACATTGGCTGACAGTTTGATCAGACTCACCTAATACTGAAGGAGAAATGCACACAGTAGATGTAAACTTCAGATCCTGGGGGACATTTGTGTAAAGTTAATGTAATTGTATATACTCTTCAGATGTTGTATTCACAAAAGGGTCAGTCAACCTGAAAACATGATGTCTCCAGCCTCAGTTGTCACTGGTGCTGAGGCATAAATACTGGAGTTCGGTTTAGATAAAGCCGAACATGAAGTTCATCTATGAAGAAATAAGATGCAGAAAATGAGACGGTGGAAGCAATAAGTAAAGTAAGTTCTTCTCTGTCAAACTCTATCAATAAAGGTCACCTGGTGCGTCCTGTTTTTTTTTTTCTGTGATGAAGAAAGAAACAGACAAAGAAAGATACGGACAGGAAATGTTTATGACCGTCTGCCCCTCTGTCCTCTGATTGGATGATTACATTAAGTATGTCGCCAAGCTGGAAATGACCACCTCTGACAGGAAGCAGCTGGACAGATAAATAGGGACATAAACAACCTCTGTTTGTGTGTGTGGGAGCATCTGCTTATCTATATTCTTTAGTCTGCTGATGTCTGTGTCTGCAGCTGATGAAGTACGAGGGTGGAGTACTTCAGAGGAAATGTAATCAGCTGAGATTGTAAGACATCAAATCACAGTTAAATACCATCCTAAATGTTGGCAAACTTTAATTCAGAGGTTTCATTTATGATGAAGATGATGAAGACGAGGCTATCAGAGTGATCATCTGTGCTGCAATGGGTCAAAGTGTGCAGTTGAAGGGGATGGTGCACTCATGAAGTATTTGATGATGGGTAGGCATTGACAACAGTGATTAATAAGTACACAGACTATAGATAAACTTTTCATCATGCTGGCAGAAACTCAGCTTTTTAAATATCTAACGTTCAACATCACAGCACTCCCAACCAATATTCTTTTTGAGTCATGCAAAGCTATGCGTTTTTGTGAAAAAGATTGAAATCCCCCGTTAAATTGCAAAAAAAAATGTATGGATTATTTTTTTAACTTGACTTTATGAACTATTTGATTCAACAACAATAGAGTTTGAACCTTTTCATGGGTTTGAAAAAAGATAAAGAAGTGAAAAAACACTTTAAAACTTTTTTCAGAATCCGAATTAGTATTATTGCCAAGTACATTTATACATACAAGGAGCTTGACCAAATTAGTGCAAAGACAATCAACATATAGTAAGAATAATAAATAAAAACGTTAAGAGGAATGAAAAAGTATAGAAATAGTTAGAAAATATTGCATATTGAATAAGGAAAATATATATATATAGGCATAAAAAGGAAAGAAAAACACAACACATAGGTATCAAATGCAGTGAAGGAGGTCCTGGATATCGCTAAGCTGTTGTCAAAGCCAACACTTTTTCCTGATATGGTGTGTCAAATCCTTTCAAAATAAAAGCATTTTGCCCACAATAACAGATGAAGACATCTATAGCAGCTCCCTTGGATCATTTCAGACTTGAATGTGCAAGATCAGTTTGAACTCACATCTTAGCTGATGTTTTAGCATTTTAAACAAAGATAAAATGGCTGCAGTCCTAGATCAAGACAATCCGCATCATTTTATTCCAGCACATGGCCCGTATCAGAGCTTAAGATAACAACAACGAGCTTTAAAATTACCTCACACATTTATATTTAATCACAGACAAACATGCAGTAGAGGAGGGAACATGTTATAAACACACAGCTCTGTGCTGCTAGGTGTGTTTTTGTTTGTGAGAGCATGTGTCTGCTTTCCTCCTGTTTGTGTCAGAGAAATCCCTCCGTTGTGCTGCTTTTATCAGTCTGGCCTCTAATTATGAAGCAAACAGTAACACACAGTATTACCATATGCCTATTTTAAGCTCAATCTAATTGTCGCATTTCTTTATAAAGATGGTTGTCATCCACACTACTAGATAGCAACAGTCCTATTGTCAATTATTGCTTAAGTTTAATATTGAACTTCACAGTAACATTGCCTTCCTCTGTCTATCTGCCTTTAAGATGCATGAACAATGCTTAGTCTAAGGTATAAAAAGTTCCTCTCCTCTCTGTTGTCGCAGCAGATGGGTTAAGAGAAAACTACTGGAGTGTGGAGAAACATCATATAAACCTGAAACACAAACTTTTAAAACAGTGCAGCAAGGAGGCTGACTTTCAAGGAAAAATATGTCCTCTCTCTCTCCCTGCAGCCACGATGCTCACAGATGCTGCTCTCATCACAGATGTGAGACACAGCAGGGAGAGACATATTTGTGTGGGCTATTTAAATGTATTTATTACTCGAGGGGTTCATCACACATTTTCATAATGCAGTGATGATGGAAATGCGGTTTATCGTTCAGGTCTATGTACGGGGGTATGTCTAAAACTTGCTGTTTGTTTTTTATGTGTGATGTGAGGGAATACCATCCATTGCTGCTCATATAAACAGTGAGCCAGAGGTACAATAAAATGATTGTGAATCTGAAACCTTGAGTCCAAGTAGAGTCTGAAGTCTTTGAGAGGCGGGTAAGAGTCAAGTCTGAAGTCACCTCTGTGTGCGACTTAAGAACGACTCAAGTCTCAAACTTTAGTCCCCATCTCTGGTAACTGCATGTGTAATATCTATAAATATGTTCTGCTATGAATCTTCAAGTGCTGTTGGCTGTCCTGTGTGCTGAAGAAGGATCAAAACAAAGAGGCTTTCCTGAAAAAATGGTTGTAAATGTGTCATATACAATGTATAGGGGGTGCTGGTTTAGCAGAGTGGTAGAGGGGCCAGGCATGTCCCAGATATGCGCCAGCTGGTCCGGGGTTTGGTTCCCGCCTAGGGTCCATTTACCAAGTGTCTTTCCTTGCTCCCCCTTTACCCAGTTTCCACTATCTTTCTCTCCACTATCAAACAAAGGCAGATAATGCCACAAAAATACTTTAAAAAACAGTGTACAATCACCTAATGCTGGTTTTGTGACTTCTCCAAAAAGTGTCTAAATTAGAGCAGGGCTTTTGACCCTGATCATAACCTTGTATAGCCTAGTTTTCATGCTGCATCTTTCTGTACAGGAGCAGAGGTGATCATCATCACTGTGGCTAAGCAGCTGTTGATATGTGCCCTTACAACCCCCTTCAAAAGTCCTGAACCATCCCTTCAAACCCCTGAATCCTCCAGTAATACACATGCACTGTGCCTGTATCTGCTGCACTTTTCTGTTTGCACAGTTTTAAGTAACAACATCTACCTGCATGCAGCCAGATCTGAGCGAGGGTCATCCAGGGGTGCAGGGGTCCATGTTTGGGGGCGCTGCTCTGCAGAGAGGAGGCCACCTCAGACAGAGCCTGCTCCACACGACTGGCTGCTATGGACGTAGCGTGAACTGAACCTGGAGGGAGAAAACCAAACAATTACACACACGTCTACATTAGCTGTTGACTTACTACTACAACAGCAGCAGCTTTAGGCAGCCATGTGCCACAGTGCAGGGTTTTAACTCCACCAAACACAGCAGCAGATTTCACTGATCCACGGCTTCAGACAGAAAAGAGGAGCAGTGAAATCTGAAGTGTTTGGCTGCAGTGAAAAAGCTCAAACTCTGGGCCCACATTGGCACACAGTTTCCTGTTCCTGCACTAAAGCTATTAATCAGTCCACACCATTCCACACGCTGCAGCACACGCTGTTATGGCCCTGGATTAACCAGGTTAAATGAATTAATTTCTGCACTGCCATGCGTAAACACTGCACCAAACCTGCACTCTGCTGATTAGTAAGTGAGAGAAGTGTGTCCTGGATTTTGTCTCGGTGCTTAAATGACATTGGATTATTACTGGGACGTAAAATGTCCACCAAATGGGTTTACAGATGCACACTACAGATATGTTGAAGCAATACTATCAAGTGTCTCCAAGGTAACGTCTGTAAAATATACACACATCTTTAAACTGGTGAAGAAACTTAAAAATGAATACTTTTGACAAGCAACCTGTCTGCCGTTGCCAAACTATCCTCCCGTATATGTTTTTATTATATCACTGTGCTCTCTGTAAAAAATATAAACCCTAATGTCAATTAAATACATTTGTTCAGTATGTACAATACAAATTATGATCAATTTGTCCAACTTGTTGGAGTATTTTTATATCATGAATCAGTTTCTCTGCTTTTTGATGCCTAAGACTATAACTCTTATAATTCCAAAAAATGCAAGTGTAATAATTTCTGCACTAGATATGCAGTTTTACTGAATTTAAGCTCTAAAAATAGACAAAAAAAATGGCTGCTTGTTTATCTCAAGGGATGGACATTGCTAAGATTTTATTGATACTAATGCCATTATTGATTCTGCTTTTCAATTCTTTTAATATTCCTGTGGATTTTGGTTGTGGGCAAAAAGTTTTCAGCGGCAACAATGTCAAACACGTCACTCCAGATAATCAACAGTGTGCTACATAGATGACTGTTTCTGCTATTAAGCCACAAGTTTGACCGCTTCTGCCCCCTGTGCTTGATTTGCAAGGCATGCAGAACAAAGTGGAAGAACTGATAAGGAACTTGTTCAGCAAAAAGACTAATTATATCAGTTCTTTGAGCTTTTTGTTATCGATTCTCAGCTAGAATTGGTTTTCGATTCCCATCCTAATTTATCACTTGGGGAAAAAAAGCTTTACTTGGTAATTTTTGTCTCAGATTATCTTTAGTTGGTTCCCTAATTGGCCTGCTGACCAACCAATCAAAGAGCACCATTTGATGGCAGCCATTTCAGGGCATCTAGCAGATAGACAAATCCTTGCCCTGGCCAAGTCTTTACTAGTTGAAGTAAAATTGTGACTTCATTATTTACTTATATTTCCAAGTATTTTAGTAGTATTCAAGGTTAATAATAATAATAATAAAAAAATACAAGAGACGCCACAATCAGGCTTTTCTTGGCTGATATCAAACGTGTTGGTTGACTGACCTGATTTGGTGCTAACTTCCAGAAGCCTTCAGAGATCTCTGCACCACTACTATGCTACTTGATAACAAACTTGCATCTGACTAGCACTATTGCTAGTGTGATGTTAGCATATTGCAATGTTGTGCATTGCATTGACTAGTGTGAACATTAACTTACAACAGCTACTGATCTAGTAAGCCAGATTGGATTATTTAATCAGTCTTATTTTGCGAAGAAGAGATAAACAAGACTGGCAAGGAGTAGTGAAGACTTAGCCAGGGCAAAAGTTTGTCCAGAAATGGCTGCTATAAAAAGGGTGCTCTTTCATTGGTTGGTCAGGACACCATTTAGGCAACCAACTAAAGATTAACAGAGATGAAAAATGATAGAGTAAAGCTTTTCGTTCCAGCCATAAACAATCAGCCATTTTTTATACAGTCCATTTTAAGAGCTTAAATAAAACACCAAAAGAAAAAGATTTTGCTCCACTAAAGGACAGCTAACATTAGCCAATATCACTTTTGTTGGACACTGTTAACAGCTTTAAGGATTTTAACAAAATTAAAAATAAAACGAACAAAAAAACAGACTCATCTCATATATCTCACTATATCTTTGTCTTCATTCTTTCACTTTGGTTTACAAAACAATAAAAACAATAAATATGTAAATATATGAATAAAAGTTAGTCAGTGAGTCGGGGAATTTCAATTGTTTCTAATATGCAGGAGCCCTGGGACAAGTTTAACCAAGTGAGGTAACCATAGAGGGTGGGTCTAGACAAAGGGTCAATCAATACTCCCTTTCCTTTACTACATTGATATACTGTTTGATTTCACGAAAAGATTTTAAATCATGTACGTGAAAGAGGAATAAAAGAGAGAGAGAAGATTTAAATGTCAAAGAACAAAAAATGAATTAAGTTAAATGACAATTGGATGCCACTGCCATTTGCTTTGTCTCACAGACCACACAGATGAAACTGAACTTGATCATCCTGGTTTAAGTAGTTTTACAGGTTCAATGCCAGCATGCAGCAGCCCAGCCTTATGAAGCAGTCAGACATGATTCAGCATGTTTGAATGGGTGATGTATTGTTTTAAAAATTAAAGAAACATTCATGAAAATCTGAACAAGACCTGCTCTGGTAAACTGCATATGTCTCCCATTTAACCTCTGTCTTACTTTCCTGAGGATAGTTTAATGATTCACTGTAGTGCTGATATCATGTATACGAGGTATGGCTATTAAATACTGAGACTGTGCTTACGAGGTTAAACCACGTGGTTCATGGTCACACTGAGTCTTATATTAAGGTTGGTATTCAGTGACATCTTAAGTTCACTGCTACTACTGACTGAAGCGCAGGTTTTTGCTAAGGAATTGGAAAAGGATTAGCTTTTGGTACACTTGAACCAAACAGAAGCCAAATCTTTTGGTACATTTTCTGAGGTGTATGCTAAACACTGCATGCACGAGTGTTTGAACGGCACAAAAGATTTTGTGAAGGCAGAGAGGATGTCCGAGAAGATGACATCCTGGGTGCCCATGCACATCAAGAACTTCTAAAAACAGTCAACAAACTGAACAAGTTGTTGAAAACAATCACTGACTCAGTATAAGATTGAGAGCAGAAATGATCTCCAGTGATAAAGAGACAGTTCGGTAAATTTTGCTTAACAATTTGATCATGACCAAAGTTGTTACAAAACTTCTGACTCCTGATCAAAAGGAATAATGCAAGCATATTTGTGGAGACATTTTAGAAGAAATTGAAGGAAAACTAATTTTTTAGGAGTGATTACATGAGATAAAACTTGGATCTTCTAATACAATCAGCAGTCAAAGCATTGGAAAACACCTTCGTCACCAAGAATGAAGAAACCCTGAGAAAGCAAGTCCAAACTGAAGGCTATGTTGATTGTTTTCTTTGACATTGAGGGAATCATTCTGGAGGAGTGGGCTCCAGAAGAGTCCACAGTGAATCAACACTTTTACAAACAGGTTCTAGAAAAATTGTGTGAAAAAATTCTGAAGAAAGAGACCTCAGCTGTGGAGAAATGGTTTTGTTCTTCATGAGGGCAACTCTCCAGCTTACACTGTGCTCTCGGTGAAACAGTTTCTAACCCAAAAACAAATCACAGTGCTTGATCACCCTCCCTGTTCACCTGATCTAACATGTGACTTTTCTTTTTCCTGAGATCAAATATGTGCTCAGAGGAACACATTTTCAGTCTGTGTCAGAAGTTAAGAAAAGACAACTGTCTGAAGAAGACCTGCTGCACTGCTCTGATCAGTGAAGACCTGAATGAAGCGTGTTGATGCAGAAGGAGAGAGACACTGAAAAATGTTTATGTTCGATTAAAATTGTATTGCAGCATTGCTCTTGTTTGTAATAGCCATACCTCATATAAAATAAAACATAAGAGTAGTAAAAGTTATGTCCCATTGAAGTTACATATTTGAAAAATATCAGCCAAAAAAAAAAACCTTTAGACGATTGAGGACATTTTAGTTCTTTAAAACAGAAAACAAATGATCTATAAGAGTCCTGAGGAAGCTTCCTGATGTTTCTTGTGCCTAAAATGTGGACAGCTCACACAACCACACATGCACCAAAGCTGCTCAGTGAACAAAAGGAATACACTGACTTTTACAGGAACAACAAAACACCAAAAGATGGTTGATTTGTATTTACCCTTTGGGTTCCTGCGTAATGGACACTGTGTCTGCAGCTGGATGACATTTCTTTAGACTATTGGCTCAAACACACTGGATGCATAATGGCTGATGCACCCGCTAGCTCCGTCCCATAACACCATAACTTTCAGACCAGAGGCTACATTTTGACTGTTCCTGCTGTCACAGGCCTGTCTGTTTTAACCTCAGTAAAATTTATAAAGGATTTATATTTTTATTGATTTGGATTTAAATGTCAAAGACTTTAAAACAGGAAAGGGTAAAGGTTCATGTTTTGAAAGTAAAATGCGGGAATATAAAGTTTAGGGAAAAAATGCAATACATCTCCTGACAAGTGACTTATTTCTTGGTAAAACTGAGCCAGTAGGAAATTTTCAGTGGTAAAGTAAGAGCATTTTGTATATAATAGGGGAGTCTCTCCACAGAAATGGCAAAATGAGCTTTGACTTTAAAATGAACAAACAGGAAGTGTAACAGTACTGTGTTTATCTTCTCTGTGACATATTCTACCAATGTGGACACACATTCTGCCATATCAAGGTAAATATGCCTCTCTGTTAATCATCGTCCTGTCCTTTTTTGCTGCAATGTGCATTAAAAACACGGAGCCTCCTATAGAGGGTACGCACTGATGTCATAATTTGTGCTCCAGTTGGGCAGATCCATCTTCTGAGTGGCAGACAGCAAAGTCTATTAACTGATTAAAAAACAGTGAAATGCTTTAATTCACTTTTAAAGTGCCACTGTTTCATTTTCAGTGGGCCTAACTATTTTTGATGATTTTCACAACAGAAAATGTAGATTCTGTTCTGATTCATGTTTAAAAAAGACCAAGTAAAATGTTGGAGCCGTAAAGTTTATAATGCAGTATTGATCTGCATATGCCAAAAGATGAGGTCCAGTTGTAACTTGACTTTAATAGACTGAGTATACCAAAAATTATTTTAATGTGCTTTCTATGAGCAAACGGTTTTAGCATCCATTAACTGTCTTTGCTCATTTATAATGCGTCATAAACCTTCATTTCATAAAAAATATGTAAGAATAACTTTAATAACTGGCCAAATGGAACTCATATTAATTGATATATTTTATCAATTTGTGGAAAAGTTATGGACATAACATTTTTTAAATCGTTTATTGTCAGAACAGCTGCTGTATTAAGACCTCTCTGGGTTTTATGACCACAAGTTTGGGTTTTCTCCAGGTAGGTTAGGTTTTTTGGTGACTCTCAATTGCCCGTAGGTGTGTGTATGCTGAATGGTTGTCTTTCTTCATATGTCAACACTGTGATAGGCTAGCAACTAGTTCAGGGTGTACCTTGCTCTTAGCCTAAAGTAATTTGGGACAGGCTCAAGCCCACCCATAAGAGATGGACATGGCATATCCTCTGTTGTTGAAATTTTCAGCTTTTGAGAAACAGTCTTTCTGAATGCTCTGACTTTATAACACGCTCATTAAAATTAAAATCAGCACGCTTCACAGCCATCATGCTTCAAAAATGCAACCAGTGTGAATCAGCCACAAGCTGTCTTCAGTACTTAAATGCTTCATACTGATCCATCTCTTTAGCCATGTTGAGGCAGCTCCTGTTTTCTTTAAAACACCAATACAGACACTCAACTGCAAAAATACTTTTTACATGAGTTATTTTTGCCATTAAAATGAAGCCAATGTGGAAATGCCAAAAACTGCAGTTCCTCAGGTGTCCACTTAAAACTGTCCGAGGATGCACAAGAGGTCACATACACATCCCATATTAAAGGGACATTTTCACAAGATTCAATATATGGATTAAAATAAAGTTATCAGTGTGGACAATAAAAATTACAATATAATCACTGTAAGTGTCTGATTGCGTGACAAATAAGAGAGGATTGAATTTTACCAAAAATATCCTTAAATAAACAAAATCAATATACAAATTACTCCAAGATTTTTTTCAAAATTAGTGTGCTTTAAATACTGCATTTTCTTACTATGGTCTTCGACGTTCCCCTAAAAGATATTCAGAGGAAAGTATAATAAAACTTCACTGCAAATGTAGCTGTTTTGTAAAGAGGCTCAAGACCCTCCTCCAGCTAGACGCCATCATCAACACTTCTGCCCTTGAGCACTTAAAATGTGCACTGCAGCAAAAGGGCAAGAGACTGTAGGGTGTCCCAATTCTTAAGTGTGGTAGTTCAAGGGTGCCCTCTTGTTCCCTTAATATGCCCTTCTCTCAAGTGCCCATCAGACCGCACTTTGCTCAAGGCTTTTACCCAGAATCCCCTGTAGTGCTGAAATGTTTCTAGCAGCCGCCCCATGGGGGATCAGAATAGTTGTTACCCTGGAGATCTGTCTGACAGGGAAGCCCATGAAGTCAAGAGAGGGACTGACAGAGAAAAATCTTTTGTTAAATGTAAGTTTGGTAAGAAATTTATTATAGGGCACAGAAGCAGATCAAATCGTGGGCTGAAATAAAGCTATCATCCACTGACAAACAACATAAAATGTGATATATTTCACTTTCTTTTGCTCTTATTTCCACATAGGGACACACCAGATAAAATCTAAATTCAATAAAGATCAGAGCAGGGATGAGCAGCTACTCACGACGCACAGAATGAGGAATTGTTCATGATTTGTGACCATAGCAAGAGCAGAGAAGTCTGTAATTATATTTATAAACTTATCTAATGGACAAACGTGCGTCTTTCAGTAAAATCTCAGGGCTGATTCACAGCAGAGCTGAATACAGAGCTGTTAGCATGGCCTTCGTTGGGCTTTGTTTTTCTTGTTTTTTATTTTGCTCTTCAATGCAAATAGAAATGACCCAATGAGGGACACCCACAAAACTGTCCCATTTCTGCTCTGATCAGTTTCTTCCTCTTGTGCACTTTAAACAAATGTGCACTGTCCTGAAGGCCTTAGGGCAGAAGTGTGGATAACAGACGGGGCCTGTGTCTGATTTGTTTGATCAGCATTGTTTTCCTTTGAGTCACTGTATTCCTTTAAATCATAAACCATCACTGTGATACACTGGATCAGATCTTCAGGAAAATGGCTGCGGACAACAAGTTAAAGCAGAGGATATATGTACATGTGTTTCCCTCATAAATCTGTACATATATCTGAACCTTGTCAGGAAAGAGGAAGGTCACCACGGACCAGGTGATGATGAGAACAATGGATGGAAAAAGGAAGATCAGATGGAGGTTAGATGGCTACTTACAAACAGAAAACATGGAGGAAAAACCAAGAGTGTTAGCGTCCTGAAGGCCGCCTTAAAAAACGGAGGGATGTGAAAGAAACAGAAAGACGATTGTTAATGATTAAAAGAGAGGAAGAGGCAGAGAAGAAATATCCAAATTATAAAGATAAAAATGATCCCAAAAGGAGGAGAGAAGGGCACAATGAGGAAGTCTTCATTCTTCAGGGTAGCTCTGGATTACGTCATGAGAAAAGATGCTTCTACTGAAGCCTTTTCAGACATTAATCTAAAGCTGGAAGATAAAGACCAAAAACCACATTTCCATATATTTTTTAAAGCTTGATCACAACCTATGAATGGTCATCACAATCTCATTATTATAAAATTTGTTATAGTTCAAGAAAAAGAAAAAACAATATTCACACTTGTTTGATACCATGGCAACAAAAACAAAGTCCTTGACAGCAAATATTCTACTTTTTAGGATTAATTAGGGCTTTTGTGACTTCAGCCAGATCAGTCGAAAAGTGTATCGTGACACACAGATGGACTGTTCAGTATATTTCACTTGTTCATCTGGGCAACAGCCTATAGAAAGTGTTTGGGAATGGGCAGAACCTTTCAAAAGCATATCCGGCAGGTGATTGGACCATCATTCTGTCAATCACATTCATGACGGGCCAGACAATATAGTGGGCGAGTGTAGAACAATCTATTGCCAAAACATTGCAGATGTGGTTAATCGTTTTTCATTTAATAGAGAAATGTGGTCCAGATCTGATAAAGCTGCTACTAAAGCTGTTAGCATCTATGCTAATCTCTGTACAAGCAGTCACTTCCTGCTGTCGTCTTGCTCGTAGCTCCCACCTCTTCCTGCTCTAAAGGCTGCTAAATGAGCTGAGCACAATTGTTGTTGATTGGAGCTTGACCAGATGGCTCTGCCTGATTACAGATGCTGAATCAGGTTGATCCAGCTGCACTGCAATGTTAAAAACAGTGGATAGGGTCAGCAATCAAGAGGAAAGTGGGCCAGGATGCTAATGTCAAGCTGGCTACAGGCTGTAGCTGCTAGGCTACTAGCTCCTCGAAATGTTTTGTTTAATCATCAAAAATGCAGACAATCTCCTACTCACTGTCAAAACTGTAAAAAAAAAAAAAAAAAAAAAAAAAAAAATTCCTGAATGATGAAGTTCATACTCTCTTAAATACAGAGTGTATAAATCCATGGTCAGGGGGCTCTCAACTGAAACAACATGGTGAGTAGAGACCAAAGACTGTAGAAAGACAGAGTGACCTGCTGTTACCACGCCCCACCATTTTGCCTTGATGGTGTTCACGGTGAAGGTGCATAAATATAATGGCAGCATAAACGGGGCTGCTGACTGAAAATGACAGCTGACGGTGATCCCGATACCATCAATAAAAACATTAATGAGCTTATGTTAGCTTCACTCTCACTGATGTTTTAATGATGAAAAATTCACCGCTTCTCACCTTCCAAAGGCAGAATTATTGATCAAAATACATCAATGTCGGAGCAGCTTTCTCATTTGCTGAATCTGTCTTGCCTCTCAGTGCAAACACTACAGATTGGACCATATTTAACTGAAGGACCGGCTGATCGTAATGCTAGACTCCTTAACGACAGGTGAGCCATAACATAGACTGCAGACAACTGTTTCAAATTAACACTTTTCTCTCTCGGCGTTGTGGTGCTAACTAGCTGCTACAACACATGACATGGTTAAAGGATCGAAAACCAACTGCTATAACAGCTCAGAGCACACACTTGCAGCTGTCCCCTGCAGCATTCAAAACGGTCATGTTGTATCATTAATCTTTGGTCTGAAGTGTGCTATACTATTTTAATTGATTCTAATAATGTCCTGGGTGCTCTCAGGGGGGCCAACTTTACCTCTGCCGAGGAGGAGGTCTGTTTATTTGTCTGCCTGTTTAAGCATTCGTCTGTGAGCAAGATAGCTTGAGAAGTACATTCAGGAAATGTTGGTGATGGCACAAGAAAGAAGTGATTCGATTTTGGTGGTAATACAACTCTGGATGTGGATGCAGGAGGTTTTTTGAAGAATTTGTTAACACTGTGAAAAAGGATAATTTTCCATTTTTTTCTGTGATAACTCGGCTATCAAAAGACCTATTCACAGCGCCTTCAAGCAAAAAATGCCACAACTAGCTTCTGTAACATCTACACACACTCACATTAATTCTGCGAGGCTGTAATATCTGCATCTGTATATCAACATGACTTGTGCCCAAACATATACATACAGTACAAAGGCACAGACACTCACTTGCGACGCTCCTGCCTCGCCGCTGAGACCACATGTCTCCTTCTCTCCAGTATCACACCTCTGATACTATCTCTGAAGACGGAGCCAAGAGAGGGTCAGCTGGTTCCCCTCGTTAAGTCTCTGCGACATTCGTAGTGGAGGGGAAGTGTCACAGGGGCGTAAATACTACGGCTTGAAACGGCAGTGTGAATTGAGCTAATGTCAGGAATGAGTTGGCATAGGTTTTTGCCGTCTGAGCATTTTTATTTTCCATTAATATCTACATTTTCTGTTGTTTTTAGGGGATGTTTGTGTGTTTTTTCTTGGGGATGAAAATCAAAAAGCCTGTGCTAGCTCCACATAGTGGTCAGTGCTAGTTGACACTCCATTTTCCCTTCAACCATCCGCATTGGTCAAGTGACTGACAGTTATCAATACCTCGCCTTGTTACAGCACCAAGAACAAGCAGTTTGTCGCTCAGGTATCAAACAGGTATCAATTTTCTTTAAATTTTCCACTAACAAAAATACTTCTCAAAAAAAGTCAAATCCTAATTTTCCATGTAGACTAAACATTTCAGATCGATTAATTTCTATTCAGTGATATTCCTCTAAACACTTCTTCATTGAGCACTGGCCTGGCATCTTATCCTTTAAACCAGCATCAACATGAACTGTACTTATATAATTAACATTTTATCTCATTATAAACATACAGGTGCATCTTAAATACTTGACATACATACAGCTCTTATACAAAATATGATTGAAACTAAAAAAAAGTCAAAAGGCATGAACCTCCTCTGCTTTCTAACACACTAGGGCTGAAGATTCTATTGGTCTACCATTACTCATGTAATTTGGAGTTACAATATGTTATGAACAATCCAATGTGTTGTTAAAATGAGGCTAAATGTTGAGTGACATTTAACACTTATTTGGCACTGAAGTACCATTTCATGTTAAAAGAGAAATAGCAGTGCCTTATGTAACTCACAGAGCTTTCAAAATGACAAATATTGCACACAGGGAAAAAGTGCTCACTCATTAAAATAATATATGATTAACATAAATCAAACATGATCATATTGGTGGACTGACTTTTACATCTTAAATAATGTAACTTTTCTGAGGCTGGTTGAGAAAACCAAAGCTCTGGGGAAATTAGAGAGCTGAGAGTTTCTTAACGCATTCAAATATTCATCAAAATAACCAACATTAGTTTGGACTTCAAACATCATTAGAGGAGATGGCAACAAGGAAAGAAGACGTGAGGTTGGAACAAACTGCTGATGGATCAAAAACACTGAAAAAAGAGGAGGATGCAAAACATGACAAGCAGAAGACATGGATGAGGAAAAGAAGAGAGATGTGACAAGATATCAAACCTGCAAATGTTCAAAAAACTCTACTTGGTAAATAACTTTGGACTTTAGATATGTGTTTGTGAGGCAATAAGTTTGATGTGGACTTTTAGTACAATGAAAAGCATCTGCAGAAGGTCCATCAAGGCTCAGAGGCACTCGGGTCAATACTGGAAGCTTTATGCATGTTAACATGCACAGATTAACAGAACAGCAGGTCCACGGACTTCAGTAAGTGAGACAATGGCTGTTTCCGAAACCACCTACTCCATATTACTGCATACTGTATTTGGTAGAAGTAAATAGATTGAGTTTGCATGTTCTTCCCATGCATGCGTGGGTTCTCTCCGGGCACTCCGGCTTCCTCCCACAGACCAAAAACATCCTGATTAGGTTAATTGGTCACTCAAATTGCCTTTAAGTATGAGTGTGAGCGTGAATGGTTGTCTGTCTCTATATGTTGCCCTGCAATCGACTGGCGACCGGTTCAGGGTGTACCCCGCCTCTTGCCCAATGACAGCTGGGATAGGCTCCAGCCCCCCCCCCCCCACAACCCCAAAATAGTCGGTATAGAAAATGAATGAATAAATAGATTGACTGCCGAACAGCTGTTATAAGGTAGTATGCTCCACCCAGCTGAGCTGATTCTTCTTCTTTTGGTTTTCTGGTGGGTGGCAAAAGTTGTATTCGATGCATAACTGCCACCTAATCAGCGAAAGTTTGGATCGAAGCAACTATTTCTACTTTACAAAAGCTATATTCAACACACATAAATAATTGAGTGTCTTTTAACCCTTTAACTGGCATTGTAACTGTGCGGTTGGCTTTTTGCCACCACTGTATTGAAAAATCTGAAAGCCCATCTTTGTCTGTTTTCCTTATTCACCTTTCCGTATAGTGTTTGTAACACCTACCCGCCGGGTGGTGCTGCTGTAGATGCATATAATTGTTCAAAAACTAGAAAAAATCAGAAGTGAATCGTTGCTGCATAGCTCCTGAGAAATCTTAACACTAAGAGCATGCATCAGAATAAGACATTTTTTTCACATATTTCCAGATCCTCTAACAATCCTAATTTAGTTGAAGGAAATAAATTTGACGATAAAAAATGTATCTATGATTCCTCAGAAAACTGAGTCAACGGCTAAATATCTAAATTTTGCTCTCTGTGATGTTTTCATGTGATAAAAACAAAAAAATGTTGCAGGTTGCAGCAGGTTGACCTGCATATCTGCTTCCCGATTGGGTAATCTGTCAAAAAAAAAACAACCTGAAATGTTGCTAAATGAAGAAGGAACACAATTTTACCACCAAATAATTTGTTGTAAATGTATTTCTTACTTTGGAAGTCAAAGGGTTAATAACACAAACAAAACTTCTGTATGTCCTTTCCCTTCTGAATGCAATACTTGAGCTAATTTCTGTTTCTTATGTTGCAAAAACAATAACAGGAGGCCAGCTCATTGCTAGCTACGCTAATTTAACTTCCACTGATGGACTTAAAAAAGACTGATGAGTGATTGTTGGGTTTTTCATGATTTTCACTACTGAACACACACGAGAAATGCGCAACATCCATGCAACAACTCCAAAAAATATTTTTTTACCAAGTTTGACTGGCAATATTACAAACATTTTACAGAATTGCTTGTATTGCTAATATTGCTAAAGCTGTTGCCATCGCTGTGGCTGCCTGCCATTTTGACCCCTGACCCGTTGGTGCTTTGTGTCATGGGTAACAGTATGGGAGGTAGACTGGTCCCATGCTAATTTTTCCCAAAGTCGTATGATGTCTGCATATTTTTTGGCGTACAGCATATTTTGAAATTATTCACATTCTACATTTTGGCAAAAACTAGTAAAGAATGCGGTTTCAAAAACAGCCAGTGACTTTACATGGATTAGTTTGTACAGTTTTACACTCATCGTTCATGCTTGTGAGGTTTGATTAAATGGATAAAACTCTAAAATTGTTGTCTTCTACAATATTTTGGAAGAAATCAAGCTGTTGGACATTTGGCTTATTGCCAAATTTACTAGTCGTTAATGTGAGAGGATAATTCTCAAAATATGCGTCCAGTGCTCAAAGACAAAACAAAGTAATAACTAAAAAGTAGGTCATGTTTTGATCTGTCAGAGCTTCATATAAGATTAAGGTCTCTGAGAGCCTTTGCACGGCAGAAAAGATTTTTTTGTGTGAACAATTCACATCTACTGGAACTATTTTTTTCATGTAGGCTATTAGCAACTTAATTTCACTGAGCAATATTGTAGATTTCATTTTTTTGGGGACAATTTTTGGTGTCAATTGTTTTGAAATTTTGCATCTGGTATGCCATCATCTGACCAAGGAAAGCTCTCAATGTTGACATGCAACACTGACCCGGGGAGCGTACTTCCACTGAAATTTTGATGGTTTCTCAAGGCTGGTTGAGTCCTTTTTGACTTCCTCTGATATATAATTTGCTCAATATATCAGTAAATAGGCATCGTTCCCCATGCGAATAGGAAAGGCGCTTTGAAAATCACCTCTGAAACATTTGCAGTTTCATGCCATTTATTTGCACTGCTTGTGGTTTGTAAAGGTCTTAAGATGCCCAGTTTTATTTCAGAGATGATTGCGAGCAGAAAAACACCAAACAGTTTGAAGCAGAGAAGAGTTTGTGATGTCATACATCATTATGAAGCTGACAAAGGGAGGTGTTTAGTTTCTGTGCCAGATACCACATGTCATGGCGATACTCTGACCAGTCAGAGGTCAGCAGTGTCTCTGCGTCAGATTTTAGTCTTGGCTCAGCTTGGTTTGAACCTCATAAGAGGTGGAACAAGAAGACGTGTACGATTCCTTTTTTGATAACCAAACAGAGTAGAGCCAAGTCAGGTTGAGCTGATACAATGAAGGGGAAATAACCCACCAGACTGTCATTATATCAAATTCAGGCTATGTCCACACATAGATGGGTATCTCTAAAAACCGAGGTTCTCCTCCTCTGTTTTCAAATATACCCCCGTCCACAGGGAGGCATTTTTAAAGAAATATCCCTGTCCAAACAGAAAGGCATAAATGCACTGTAAAGTGCCATTTAGTACATTGAAACTATGACCATGATATGCACCTTTTTTAGCAATCTCTATGCAAAAGCTGTTTAATATTCATATCTGTTCCTACCCCAATGTCTGACTGGTGTTACTGTTTGTTTTTTATTTCAATTTGAGAAATATCTGATGCTCTTGGTCAAATCCTGTAACTAAACACTTTTATGGGTACTCTTGTTGGTTTTAAACAACTGTTGTAACCATGGCAACCACAGAGCAAGCATCCATAGGTCACCAGTCAACACGGTCACTCGTGAATTAATAATACCGGATATCGTCCAAAACATCGGCAGTGTCTGTATCGTCGAAAAGTTTTTAATCAGGCGTCATAGTGAAGGAGGGACAGGAAGTCTGTGTCAGCATGTAAGTCCAGTTATCAACACTTAAAACAGAAAGAGTTTAACAACGTCCACTGCAGCACATGTAGACAACATCGCATCGAGGAGGGGTCAACGCAGACCGTAACGTTTCAGGCCCAAACTGCTACCTTCACTGTCCACATGGAGACACCAAAACGATGTTTTCTAAATATGCATTTTCAGGGACCTAAAACACTGTTTAGTTGTGGACAGAAGGACTAAAACGCACAGAAAAACGTCTGTTTTTAAAAATGTCTGCCGTGGACACAGCATTAGAGGCTTTTGCATGTTTCAAGTTGCCCTATAATTGTTGTTTTCCCCTGTCGATCATTTCTTGTACTTCTCATCATCTAAAACCAAATTTCCTTGAAGCTGCATTACCTTTGTTTTTCTCTGTGGATTGAGAATGTGTATATAATCTGCTGCAGAGAATACACGACATATTATAGGATCAAATCATTTGAGGAGCATTTCAGAAAAGCTACTGAACAAAAAAGGTTCAACAACATTTTTGAACATCTCGTTCAAAGTGCTGTGACCAAAAAAAATTCTGACCTTAAATTTTTTAAAATCAGACTATATTTTTGAAAGCTATTCAGGATTCACAGGCACTAGCTGACTTTATCTTCTACTTTGGATCTTGCTGAAAGTCTTATATTGATCAAAAACTGTTCATCTGAGAGCACCAGATTTTAAAGTCTTTTGGAAAGCTCTCACACTAAACTTAGTCAACAAGCCAATCGCCCAAAAACTTTGTGTACTCTTCTCTGTCACTCGGCACACCATGCTGAAGGCTGAGTGTGCGTGGAGGCGGATTACTATTGGAGGAGAGCTGGCGCAGGGTGACGTGGTTGCAAAAGGAGTGAGTCCTGGTCTTGGTGGAAGCAGGGGGAGGTGGAGGAGGAGGAGGAGGAGGAAGGAAGGATGGATTTTTAGGTGGAGGGAGAGGAGGAGGCTGAAGGATGAAGGCAGGAGAGGAGGGGGAGGAGAGCGGCGAGGAGAGAGAGGAGAAGGCGGAGAAGGTGGAGAGGGTGGAGGTGGGAGAGACCAGTTCAGAGCCAGAGTGAGAGGATGAAGAACCTGAGACTAAAAACAAATGAAAAGGAAATGAAACACAAATGAGAGAAATCAAACAAGAAATAAAGAATCAAAGAAAACATAAATGATTGATTTTCAGTCTTCAACATTTTCTCTGAACTGTAATCAAACTTTAAGAAGTCTCTTCTTTCTAGATGATATCATAAAAAACTGATAAATAACGCATCAACTCATCAAACAGAATTTAAAAAGTGTTGCAAAGAGAATACCAGAGCTGTAACTCAATAAAGCTAATAGGGCTTATGATTCATTACAGAAAATGTACTTTAATATTTGGAGAACAGAGGGAGAGTACATCAACATGAAAACAGAGAGAGGAAGTTGGATACAGTTTCAAACTTGATGATGCTTTTCAATATTTAAACTGACTTTTCCTTCAGCAAAAAAAATCAAAAGTTAACATTTTTTAGATAATAAACTCATACATTTATGAGAAATCAGACTCAAAATGTTCAAGTCTAAAAATAAAATTTACAAGAAAAAATTTAGAAGTATTTTTTTTTTTTAAGTCAAACTTTATAACTTCAAAGCTGTATATAATATATATAATTATCATAAATTAACAGAATAGAAACTCCAAATAACAGCCTGTATGTCTTGTTCCAATTAAACTGAACAAAAAAATGCTGTAAATATTCATATTTCCTTTGGATTGTTTCATATTTACAGCACAGTATGAGCCGATAATAAATGACATTAAAATATATCCTCAGGAATGATTACAGTTTTTATCATCAATAACAAAGGCCAAATAAAAAATACAGATGTATTTCACTAAGATATGTTTTATTTTTTTGATGGACTTTCTAATATTTTCATGCATGTGTGTGTCTAAGCTATCATGAAGATCCTGTAGACTAGGAATGGGCAACTGGTGGGGCCACATGCAGTCCTCCACCTCTCTCAGTGTGGCCTCTGAGGAAGTTTTAACTATATTTGAAAAAGTAAACATAATAAAAACGTAAAAATTTGCCTTTTAACTGTTCTATGGAGTTTCACATTCTTATCATGCCCAAAAATTTATGATTCAGAAATGTTCCTCATTTCTGGTGTTTCCTACTACTTTGCTTGATAAACTGTAAATACTTTGGGGAATTTATAAACATAATTGTCTGTAATCATTCCATTCTTTTATCAAGACTTTAATATGTATCTAAAATACAGAAAATGTAACTGATATATAATTTGTACATGACACTGAAAAAGAAACTTTATTTCTGTGTTTAACATTTTGGGTTAATATTTAAAACTACAAATATTAATTTATTATGTCCCACAAGAGAGTATAAGTTCTCTCTTTCGTTAAATCATGAACGATTAAAATGACTTGTCACACATTTTCAAAGGTTTTTAAAAATCCCGGCCATCTGGCTGTTAGAAAAATATAAATGTGGCCGCCTTCCAAACCAAGCCGGCCATCCCTGCTATAGACAAACCCTTCGCTCTGAAACAGAGATTTATTAAAGGTCCACGAAACTGTTGCTGTACTTGAAGGGCCAGCGAGTGTCTGTCCGGCCACTCTTGTGGAAACCAAGTGGTTAAACTAGTGACTTTTTAAACCTGCAGCTAAATTACTCGCAAATATACAACTTCAGCATGTTTAATTCAAAACTTTGTAAACTCAAAAATTTTGAGTTCAATTTCTAATTAAATTGAATCTTTATAAAATTAAAAACTCGTTTTTTTTAAATATTAACTGATATTTAGAGAGGGGGGCAACTTGCTGTTGAACATGACTCATGTCTTATAATGCTTTAATTTACTTTAAGCGTTCCGAACTTCACTTTGGAAAAATATCCCAATTTAAAATCCATTAAAAAATTGACCAAAATCAATGTTGATTTTAGAAAATTCCTCTTTTCTTACATTTTTAAGCACTGGGGTAAGCAGGAAAAGAAAGAAAATAATTAGAAAAACTGATACAGTGGTAATTTTCATCAAATATGAAATCAAGGGAAGGAAATAAAAATATTGTTAATAAACTCATGTTTTAGGCTGTGGTCCAGAGGAAAAGCTTGTTTTATTGTTGGTGTTTGTACCTGTCTCAGGATCACTGAAGTCAGGCAGGGTCATGGCGTTGAGCTGTCGTCTGTCTGCGATGGCTCTATCCAGCAGACTGCTGCCTCGACCCGAATCACTGCAATAAATAAAAACATCAATCATTCAACCTATTATCTAAACTCAAGAGAGCCTGTTAACTAAAACTGCTATCTTAACATTTTCAAGAGCAGTAAATAAACTCCTGGTTGTTCTGATTCTAACAGATAATTATTATAATAATGCTCAGAAAGCTTTGGTTTGTTTGGTTTCTGTTGGAGCATAATAAATAAACTTTGTTTTGTTGTAATTTAACGTCATTACAGCAGGTAAAAGTTCGCCTTCATCTGTTTTTGCTTTAAAAAGGGTTGAGATAATAAGTTTGAACTTCAGCTTAATTCCTCAGTGTGTTTGATTTGTAAATAATTTTTACTGTTTGTGTTTTATGGATAAAAAAATACAGGTAGAATAAACTTAACTGAATTAACTAAAATCTAATAAATGAAGGTAGTTATAATGTAGTGATCCACTTTTGCTGTGACTTAGCTTGCTACTTTTCACCCGGGTGCAGCTTTAATGAAGCTGTTTTCTTTAATGAGTTACTCATACTTAGCTCACTACATTTTACTAAAGCTTGCCCATGATTGCGTAACCTTATCCTAAATATAATCAAAACTGGAATAAGGCTTGTAGCTGGCAAAGTAAAGTCCAAATAAACTCACTTAAAGGAGAACTATTATGCTTATCCTCTTTTCTGACCTACAAATGTTGTTAAAATGTTGCATACCCATGTTAAACGATGCCAAAACGTCAAATAATGGAAGTGAGTCCTGCAAGCAGTTTTGGATGGAGTAACTTACGCAGACCGTTTTCACGGGATGCAGGAAATATAAGGAAGCGATGCAGCCAGAGGCACAGCATCCGTATATTTCCTGTGTAACTGCTCTATAGGAGTCCAAAAATCAAATACAAAGGCCTGAAAATGAGAATAATAGCTCATTTTTAAGTGTATTTACTTGCAAAGATGTTCTTCTTTTTCTTTTTTCTTTTGTCCCTCGGGCCATTAGACTGTACAACTTTTATATTTACTGATATTTATATTTCCAAATTGTTTTTCACTTTTTTACTTTTCTGACCTCTGTGCTTTGCTGTGCTGCTGGAATCTTAATTTCCCTCAGGGAGTCTTCCCAAGGGATTAGTAAAGTTCTGTCTATATCTAATGGCTCTCAGATTCATTTGTAAAGCTCCTCTTTTGAATGGAACAAACCAAAACAAGCATCAGATGTTACAGCTTTAACCTGTCTGTGTTTACCTGGGGTTGGTGAGGTTGTAAAAGCTCTTCCAGATCTGAAGCATGTGTTTACAGGTTAAAAGAGCCTCCTCAGGTCCTCTGCACATCGACTCCAGCTTCACCTTAGTGTACAGCAGACTGAAGCACACAAACACAGAATAAAACACCCTGAAACACTCAGAACAGATTGCAATGGCGTATTTGGTAGCTTGTACGTCTTACTTAAAGTTTTCGGGGTACTCAGATAGAGCCATCTCTATAATATTGAGGGCATCGTGGTAGTGTTTCTGGGCAGACAGCAGCAGAGCCAGCAGGTGGAGGGAGTGGACGTCGTCTCCTTGAAGCTGGAGTGCCTGTCGGACATAACCTAGTGCCTCTGGGATCTACACACACACATATACAAACTAGAGGTTTCACTACCGTTGGAATAAAGAATACCATGTAAAAATGGCCTGATGTTTCTAATTTTCACTGCTCTGCATTTTCACCACAAACCTCCACCGTGCTTACAGAAGCTACGTGACCCACCTGTCTGGATACAGCGAGCTGAAGGGCCAAATAAAAGGCTGCTAGATGGTCAGTGGGACACATACTCTGAGCTCTAAACAGAGAAGGAGAGGGAAAATTTGTGTTTTCAGACACGCTGGATAAAAATTTAATATGCTTGCATGAAATTTTAAACATCCCTGTGGAGAAATTAGGTCGCTGCAGCAGCAAAAACAAGCAAGTTACTTGTAAGAAATCAAACCAGAGGATACTTAAACATTTAGACAACAAGAGAAAAAGAAACATGATGATTAACAAGCAGAGTGAGTGAATGAGACAAGAGAGGATACTGTAGGATTGTAAAAATGGGATAAATAATGCAGAATATATAAATAACACATTGCAACTTTGGAGGATAGAAATCCCAATTCCAATGAGGTTGGGACATTGTGTAAAAAAAATAAAAACAGAAAACAATGATTTGCAATTCCTTTTTGACCCATACTCTTATTGAATACACAACAAAGACAAGATATTTAATCAGGGCTCTTTTCAATAAATAATTTTCCAGGACTTTTCCAGGAAATTTTCAAATCACTTTCATGAAGTGTCTTACAAATATACATTTATAGTTTATAATTTTATTTCTTTATTTACTCTGCTTTTCTATAAATACATTTTGTTGATTTAATGTTTAAGTAGCCTAAACGTTATTTGCCAGTTTTTATTATTTCTTTTTTTTTTTTTCCAATGAGAAAAGTGCATGGATTTTTTTTTTTTTTTATTATTATTTTTTTTCTTTATTATTTCTTTTTGTCACCATGCTTTGAGTTTTTACATTTTATTCCTTAACTTGCATTATTTTATCTACTCATATTTTACGGCTAAGTGTGCATTAGTTACCAGGTACATTTTACTTCACTTCCTTTGTTTGATTTTTGTTTACTAACAAGGTAGAAGGAAGATAAATAATTTTCCAGGACAATTCATGCTTTTCCAGGACATCTGACTTTTTCCCTCATTTTCCATATGTTTGCCATGACTGGGAAATTGGTCAATAATTTTCAAGGTTTTTCAGGTTTTTCCAGGACGTGCGGGAACCCTGTTAATGTTCAAACTGTTAAACTTCATCTTCATCTGTCATTTTGTAAAGATTCACTCATTTTGAATTTAATGCCTGCCCCATTTTTCAAAAAAGCTGGGAAAGGGGCAACAAAAACACTTGTTTGGAACATCCCATAGGTGAACTGGTTAACTGGAAACACGTGAGTGTCATGGAGCATCTCTGTAAGGTCGTTCACAAGCAAGGACAGGGCGAGGTTCACCACTTTGTGAATGATTGCGCGAGCAAATAGTCCAACAGCTCAAGACTGTTTGTCTGAATATACAATTCCAAGGAATTTAGGGATTTCATAATCTACAGTCCATAATATCATCAAAAGATTCAGAGAATCTGAAAACATCCCTGCACATAAGCGGCAAGGCCATAAACCAACACTTAATGCCCTTGACTTTTGATCGCTCAGGCAGCACTGCATTAAAAACCAACCAAGGATTTTACCACATGAGCTCAGGAACACTTTGGAAAACCATCGTAAGTTAACACAGTTCATCTCTACATCTACAAGTGCAAGTTAAAACTCTACCATGCAAAGCCACAGACATATATCAACCACACCCAGAAACACCACCGCCTTCTCTGGGCCTGAGCTCATCTGAAATGAACTGACACAAAGTGGAAAAGTCTGCAGTGGTCTGGTAAGTCCACATTTAAAACTGTTTTGGAAATCATGGACCGTGTGACCTCTGGGCTAAAGTAAAAAAGGACCATCCAGACTGTTATCAATGTAAAGTTCAAAAGCCAGCATCTGTGATGGTATGGTTGTGTGTTAGTGCCCATGGCATGGGCAACCTGCACATCTGTGAGGGCACCATTAATGCTGAAAGATTTAGATGCAACATATGCTGCCATCAAAGTGATGTCTTTATCAGGGATGTCTCTGCTTATTTCAGCAAGAGAATGCCAAGACACATTCTGCACATGCTACAACAGATTGACTTAATATTAAAAGACTGCAGATACTAGACTGACCTGCCTGCAGTCCAGACCTGTCTCCCATTGAAGATGTGAAGAGACCCTGGGCTGTTGAGTAACTGAAGTCATACATCAAGCAAAAATGGGAAAGAATTCTACCGACAAAGCTTCAATAATTAATGTCCTCAGTTCTTAAACTTATTAAGTGTGTTAAAAGGGAAGATGATGTAACACAGCGGTAAACATGACCCTGTCCCAGATTTTTGTAACATGTTGTAGTAATAAAATTTCAAAACGAGTGAATATTTGCAAAAAAAACAACAACAAAGTTTACTAGTTTAAACTTCAAATATCTTGTTTTAGTAAAGCAATCAACTGAGTATTGCTCTACTCTGAAATGTCTAGTTACAGTAACAGAGGGTTATGAGAACAGCAGAATTAAGTAGCAGGTCCCAAATCCTCGTGCAGCAGTCAAAATATCACATGTATCCATGGTAGCAAAATACAAGCCATGTCTGTCATGGCTGCTTGGTCATTGGTCACCATGTAAGTTAATTTACCAAATCACTGATAAAGAGCCCCTTGGAGTGACACATCACTTCTTTGAGAGGTTGACACACAAATCTTCAAGTACAGTTCACTAAAAGTGACCCAACACACTCAGTATAAACAAAGACAAAAGTTCTTCTGCACTTAAACCTCCACACATTTCTCCTACAAGCACACTGCATACACGGCATGCAACAAAATAAAAATGTCTCTGTCTTTGAAAACTTAATTTAAGATTTGAGGCAATGTCTGTGTTCAGCTAAAATATCTATCATAGAATAAGTTATTTTTATTACTTATTGAACACAAAAACTGTTTCCAATTTTCTAAAACTTGACATACTTTATCTTTGAACAAAATGTGGCATCGTCTTCCTGTTTCTTATTGCCCAGGATAACAGGTGAACTGTCAGGTAATTAAATCAAACCGGTTTCATTTTGTTGCACTGAGAGCCTGTCTGTCCTTGATGTAATCGCTGTGAGGGAAACTGTGGGTGTAAAAGAGAAAATAGAGAGCCACATGGCTCAGTCCCAACCTCTGGAAGGCTCCCAAAGCTTTCCTCTGGTACTCCTCCTGTGTGCTTCGCAGCGATGCTGAAGAGACACAGAGAGACAGAGTCAGGGACGAGGAGGGAGGAAAATAACACAGAGCTGTCACAACCATTACACAACTACATCCAGAAGCAGCGAAGGGACTTGATAATATTTAAGGTGAGACAGATAATCCTTCAAACAGAGAACATGAAACAAAAACTATACTCTATATTCTTTTAGACTTTTCTGAATTTATTAACCTGACTCACCAGATGGACAGTTCAGTATATCTCACTAATCCATCTGGGAAAGAGCCCATAGAAAGTGTTTGAGGAGGGCCTTCAGAAGCATATCTGGCAGGTGATTGGACGATCGTTCCCTCAGTCTGCCTTTATTACAGGCCAATCTGTTAATGCCATAGGCCGGAGTTACTGCACTACAGAACGTGACCCACTTCATAAAGCAAACTCTCGTCAACACATGTTAGAAGTGGAGCGAAAATATCCTTACTATAGAAGTTTGTAGCTTTGGTATTTTTCATTTAATGAAGAAATGCTCTCACGATCTGACATAAACTGCGACTAAAGCTGTTAGCATCTGTGCTAATCTCTGTATGTTCAGTCACTTCCTGCCGTTGTCTCACTTGCAGCTCGTTCCTCTTCCTGCTCTAAAGGACTCTGATTAGGTCGTGCTGCTTTGGGCCGCTCACAGTCGTTGTAGATTGGAGCTTGGCAAGACATTGAATCAGTGCAAGGTTATGAATTTATCAGAGAAATCTGAAAACAATCCTTTATTTACAACTGACAGCTTTCAGACCAGTGTGGAGGGTAAAATGAGTGTCAGGCAGCAGTGACCACAGTGGAGAGCTGCAGCACAGGCTTTTTAACTTCAATCTCTACATAAAGACACAGGTTTACATCACACAGAATCCCAAAAAAAGGAGGGGGGCAATGTAAACACTGAGTTTTAGCCATTTGGACCATTGAACTACACTCCAGACTCTGCTCACATCTTTTACAGCAGCTCAGTTTTTGCTTGAACAACATTTCAAAATTAAGCCACAATTCTGACCACTTCTGCTCCCTCAAACCACGACTTTTGACTTCCTTGTCATCATTTCTGCTTATTGCCACTGATGAGACTGTGACTTCCTTGATTCGTAGGGCATGCAGAACAAAGTAAAAGGAATTAAAAACGGAACTGAGAAGCATAAAGACTAATGATACTGATTATTTGAGGGAGTTGTTATTGGTTCTCAACTTGAATTGAGGTGTCGGTGGCACAGCCTGGTAGTGCGCTTGGTCAGTAATCTGAAGGTTGCAGGTTTGAGCCTAATTCTGGCTGTCACCTGCCGATGTTTCCTTGGGCAAGACACTTAACACCAAGTTGCTCTAAGTGCTGCGTTAGTTGCGCGTTAACAGGCATGAAAGGACGTGAATGTGTAAACTGATACTGATGGACAACTGACATAAAAACCTCCAACCATCAGTGAGTGAATGTGAGAGTAAATGGGTGTGAATGGGTAGATGTGACCTATGCTGTGAAGCTGCTCTGAGTAGTCAAATGCTAGAAAAGCGCTGTGTGAACTCAAGTCCATTTACTATTCCCAACCCTACCCATGAGTGTGTGGTGTTACATGAAAGCTGTCAGTAGTTAAAATATGTGAAAATAAGATCAAGTACTGAACATTAGATTTACTAAAACTTTATACCCAATTGTCTTTATGACAATCACTGGAGTGTTCATACTTCAGTTCCATTGTCATTAAAATCAGAGATTGTATAGAAAACATACAGACTGACTTACCATCAGTGGCTTTAAGACTGTAAACCAGCCCAATAGCTAGGTAACCTTTGGCTCTGAACTCAGCTGCTTTCTCTCCCATGTCAATCACCATCTTTGCAAAGCACTCTCCTTCATCCAACTGTGAGAGCAGAAAGAAAACCATGAGACAGAAAACAGACCAACATCACAGGGGCACAGTATTAAAGACACTTAAAGGTTGGTTTAACTCATTTACAAGTGAATGCATCATCTGTGAGCTGCATAGAAGATGTGAGAGAGGGAAGAGGGTTGTTGTTGACGTCTAAGAAAAATAAAAACATCCACTGCAGCAGCATAGAGTGTATGTCTTCAAGAAAGATGACCAAGAGGTTGCTATGGTTGCTTCTTCTCCTTGGTGGATTTGCTTACACACCACCATGCACACCGCCAACCAGAGTCTGAAATTAACTTTCTGACTCACCGGCCAAGGTGGCGTGTCAAGAAATATAAAAAGAAATGCCAGCTAAGGAGATTTTTCTAACCTTCTAAAATGAAATTTTATATTTATGTTTTGTATATATTTGTTTTATGTAGATTTGATTGAGTTACGGTATTAAATGGGTAGTTCAGGCTTTTTATGTGGGGTTGCTGGAGGCCCATGGCACTAGTAAATATGTTTGCCACTAAAGCAACTTGTGAGCTTTGTCACTGGGGGAAGAAATTCGGGGGTGCACTCTAGTAGATACATAATTGTACATGGTGCCACCATGGGCCTTATAATTAACCCACTTTTAGGATAAAACTACTCAAACAACAACAATGGCTCGACTGGAGACTAAATAACAAGATGAAAGTGACTACGTCCTAGACCGGTAACTACCGGACATAATGCAACGATTTATGTAGTATATGTATTTTTAATTATTTATACTTGATTGGTTATTTATTAATTACTTTCTAATTATGTGGACTAGGATTCTTTTGGTATTTAATTTACTTACACAATGATTTTCATGTGACTGTTTGTATGGATTGTGCTTTATCTGGAACTAGGAATACATGGAATATGAGGAATACGTGACGTGAGTCGGTTAGTTCCAGGCAAACTGTATTTTTCCGAAAAGTTAATGCACTCAAAAAAATTTCTAGGTAGCGCACTCTTAAACTGTGGTATTATTTTCTGATGAGAGTTCTTGTAGGTGGAGAAAATACCCTTTGTATTTGGTACAATACTTCCCTGAAACTTTGCGGCTGGTTCTGCGTCACAAACTTTTACAGACTGTGGCTTACTGAGGGAGAGGAGAGAACTTTCGACTGCATCGAATGCACTTAGTGGCCATATGGAGCTCATACAACCCCACTTCAAAAAAACTGAACTATCCCTTTAAGCTTTCTGCCTGCAGATTTGTTCTTACCCAGTGAAGAGGCCCAATACACAGTTTGACAGCAAGCAGTGGGATTGTGGGGTCATCAGGCTTCAGACGAATACACTCTTTGAGGACTTTCACAGCACGGGCTGATTTCCCTGCTGCCATTAGTGACAGGGCGAGCTGGTACCACAGATGAAACTCTTCAAAAGCGAACTTCATGGCTCGCTCTAAACACTGGGGACATCGAACAAAAGACAAATTTCATTAGCGTTATCAAGCTTCTCTTCAGCTCCATCTCGCCAGCCTTTGTGAAGCCAATTAGACTGTAATAAAACATTCATTTGTGAAGGGAAATGAATGTGAAAAAGAATTAAAGTGTAATTTTATGTGGGTGTACGAGGGATGTGGGCTGAAACACTTTCCACAATCACTACGACTGTGACTAAGCGGTCCACAGAGGGATTACTCACCTCTGATAGCATCTCGTACTGCCCTCTCCTGCCCAGAGCTATAGTCAGCAGGTCGTACACCACAGAGGCAGACTGTAGGCTGATGATTCGATCGTTGTTGTGTTCGGGAATTCTGCTCAGGACGGCGTCACGGTTAGCCTGAATCACACAAATGCAGGTATAGATGTAAAAATGGCACTTTGAGTGTGAAACATTTTCCAAAGTGTGTTTGAGTCTCACCATGGATTCACTGATGAGCAGCAGCAGCAGAGCTTCTTCTGTGTTCTCTTGAGGGCAAAACAAACTGAGGAAGAGTCAGACGGATGGAGTTGGACAAAGATGAGAGGAAGGGACAAATGGAAGAAAAGTCAGCAGGAGAGCAACTGGTAAACTAGAACATTGGCTTCGTGCTTGCTGTTTTTCTCTGTACTTCCTGCTTTCACATCAACAAACAGACATCATCGCTCACTTCTCTCCCGAGTACACTCGTGGGCGTCGGCTCAGGCTGTAGTTTTTGCTGTGAGTGTGTCCTTGTCGTGTTGGATCGTCCAGAGGTGACACTGACGGTGGGTCCTCCAGAGGAGACCAGTAACTCTGTTCACACATTCCTCTGAGTAAGATCTCTGCAAGCTGTCTGGCAATGGTCTGCAGGAAACACAAACGCATACAGATAAACATTTGGCAGCAAGGTATCAGCAATCTGTTTGTTTGGGTGCATACGTTTCTCCTCCACAGACTCCTTTACAGAATTATATATTATGTAGATTGCTGGTTTATGATTTGTTTTTTTGCAAATGATCAAGGAACTGTCTGTGCTATAATTGTTTTTATAAATCTCTTCTATTAAGTGTTAGAATATGATATTAAGTTTAGTTTATACTTTATTATACTGCAACATCCAAAGGAATGAGTACTATATATAATATATGGTTGGATAATAGTTTATTTAGAAAAAAGGGAAAGCTAAAATATTTGTATTTCAAAAACTGATAAACACTCATTGTTTTGTTGCATTTAATAAGAAGTTTAAACTGGATTCAATTCAATGTCAAGCCCCTTTAATTATGCATAATTAAGTTAAAATAGAGGCGTTGCAGTTAAAATAAATGTATGCTGGTAGAATACATTTTTATGAAAGCTTAATATTTGCTCTTTTTGTTACTTTATATGTTTTTCCTACTGAGAGTATCCAACAATTTGTTGACCATTTGAAGGTACGTGACTACCATGAAGGCATGTCTAAGGACTGCAGAAGTACTGCTGTTGTCAATAGACTAAAATGCATTTTAGCCAATAATTACTGTACAGATGCATTTTTGAGCCACTAACATAACAGTAAGTCTCATTAATACAGAACAAAAACATCACTGAGTCTGTCAGATGAGTCTGGTCACCTTAACCCTTTGACTGGCACTGTTACCGTGCGGTTGACTTTTTGCCACCACTGTATTTAAAACTCTGAAAGCCCATCTTTGTCTGTTTTTCCTTATTCACCTCTCTGAATAGTGTTTGTAACACCAACATGTATCCACAGGGTGGCGCTGCTGTACATGAATACAAATGTTTGAAAACTAGAAAAAATCAGAGGTGATTCATTGATGCAAAGCTCCTGAGAAATCTAACTGTTAGAGCATACATTGGAGTCAGAAAAAATCTTTTCACATATTTCCAGGTCCCCTAACAATCCTATTTTAGTTGAAGGACATAAATTTGACGATAAAAAATATATCTATGATTCCTCAGAAAACTGACTCAATGGCTAAATATTTAAATTTTGCCCTCTGTCATGTTTTCATATCAAAAAAGAAAAAAATTTTTGCAGAAATTAAATAATCCATTCATGCCCAGGATAACCCTTAATGGGCAGGCCAACTGGCTGGTTGACCTGCATATATGCTTCCCGATTGGGTAATCTGAAAAATAAAACCTGAAATGTTGCTAAATGAAGAAGGAACACAATTTGCAAATAATTTGTTGCAAATGTATTTCTTAGTTTGGAAGTCAAAGGGTTAAGAAGACCCACAAACAGAAAGATGAGTGCAGACTAGACTACAATAGCTGCTGCAGTATGTGGATCTGTTGTTTACAGGGAGGCTCAAAAGAGGAAAAACAACCACTGCCCAAAGAGATAATGTGGTGATCTTTCCAAGGATTATGACGGTGTTTGTTTTGGATACATGACGATATTTGTATGAACATCAAGTACACACAGCAAAAACATCTGCAGATAGAGACTTACTGGGTTTGAATGATAAATGGTAGAAACCTCAATGGGAACTGGAGGACATGAGAACATCCAGGCAACTTGTTGATTCAGGTATATAAATTTTGAGCTTGTGTTGTCAAATTCAGTGAAATACCAATGTGACTTGATAAAAACACTTCAGGATGCTTCAGGATCAGAGGATACTAGACACTGATGTGTGTAAATCTGCAGTCTGCAGCTCTCGTTGTGCAGATCCTCCTCGCTGTAATGAACATTTATACTTGTTCAGACTCAAATCTGTGTTTTTCAGACTCAAAAGACAAACCAGAAGAGTCGGATGAAAGTTTGTCTTCAAAGTATTCGGCTCACACTGATTGGTTTTGGACAAAGACACGGCCATGTTTTCAATAAGTTTACTTGATGATAGCTAGCATTAGCGTTAGCCCACAAAGTGTTTCTGTTTCATATGATAGTTTAAGCCTCAAAAAATGACTCGCAGGTATAGAAAGCTGACATTTAAAGCTTGTTAAAATGGTCCACTACACAGCAGAAGATAATTACAGTTGGATCCGAGGTTTAAGTTCGCTAAGGAGGCAATTTTATTTATTTAGCTTAAATAATAATAATAATAATAATGATAGTACATTTTATTTAAAAGTGCCTTTCATGACACTTGAAGACACTATTCAAGACTAAAAGATCACAACAACAATAAAATCAACAATGGAACAATAAAATCAGCAAAACACAACAGGCAATGACAGGTATGTGGATGTAAATGGCAGGTTGTTGTGAAATGGAGTATGCAGTCCTGAACAGGTTGGTTTTTAGTCTGGATTTAAAGAGGGGTAGGGAGCGCAAGATGTCCATTAAGTTACATGCTGGACATGCACTTTCAAAATGGAATAAAGAGTAACATCACATGGATATGGTCAATAGCAATGTGGCCCTATGGCAGGAAAAAGTTTTTTTGTGGACCTCATGGTGATCAAAGTTCCCCATCTCTGTATTAAATCAATAACTGACCAATATAGCAGCCATTTGTGTTTTCATTCTGACATGTTTTTCTTTATCCTTTGTTGTTATGTTTTGATGTCTTGTGTGAAGCATTTTGTATTGCCTGGGAGCTGAAAGGTGCTAAACAAATGAACTTACCTCGCCTATCAGACAAAGTGTTGTCTTTAGGTCAAGAGACATTAAACCTGCAAATTGCTCTTTAAACCAAGAAAGACTTGATGGAAAAGTGAAAACAAACACCTCTTCATCTCTTCCAGAATAAAGGAAGCTTCTCTCACCATGCGCAGGCTCTGGGTGGTTCTGGTCTCCACAGCCCGGAGAATCTCACGAAACCGCCCCACACCTCGAGTCAGGTTTCTATGACAAGGCAGTAAAGAAACAGGAGGAGAAACATACATTAGAATCTGAAATGTGTTCATGTTGGATTCAAAGGTGGTGGTGTTTGGTTATTTTTGATACAAGTGGCCATTTTATGTTGTGCACGTTGGTCTGAATACATATGAAAGAAATCAAACCCTGTTTTGATACAATCAAGCACACCAAGCTCGCCTGAAAGAGGTGGTCTCAGCTCACTTCCAATAAAATCCTGGAGTGATTTGTTTACAGTGTGGACACAATTGACCCAGCGACTGACACAAACAGGCTGATGAGTTATCTCATCACACCCCTGCAGTACTGCTGTAACAGTGGCAGCAGTGATGATAATAACTGCATTACAGCTACCAGGAAACCAGACTGATGATAAAGAATGACTTAATACTGACATTTTGGATCCCATAGTCTCTCTCTGCACAGGCACAACATACCATGAAATTAGCGACAGGCTAACATCTCTCACTGTCTAGCAGATCATCACAGGACTCAACAACATCGACTGATTCAAAAAGTTGAAGCTTGATAAGGCAAGAGAATTCATCCTTTTAAATCTGTTTGCTACTTTCCGTGTTGCTGACAGTTTCTCTGTGGACACTTCTACAGGTGTTATGGTGTAATAAGTGACAATGCTATCTGGTGTCCTCTATGGTCTGCTGTAGGTATCATAAGGTGTAGGGCTGAATAATTTTAGGAAAAGACCTAATTGCGATTTTTCTGGCAGAAATTGCGATTTAAATTTGATTCAAGATTTTCTTCAAATCAAGCTTCAGTGCAATATTCACTATGTTTACAGTGTAGACAACAGTAAGGAAATCAATGATCAAAAGCACATAACACATTATTCATCATCTAATATTGATGATAAATAATCTGTTATCATTATTAAAGTGATACTCCAACTTCTACTCCTAAACAGAGGCTTTGTGATGTTGACCTGCTTACCAGCACTTTCATGAATGCAAATTGCTGGCAAATTTGTAAAACAGTATGCATAAAATAGTTGACACAACAGATCCTGGGTCAGTCAGGAGTGCTGCAAAAAATTGCAGCTTCGGCGATCACGATTGTGTTGTCTGAAATTGCAATTTTGATCCAAAAAATGATAAATATTTCAGCCCTAGTAAGGTGTGTCTCACATTGATAAATATGCTCATCTGTATAGTTTTACAGAGGACGTTTAACCATTGAAATTAATCAGCAAATCGTTTTGTGGGTAGTTTAGCCTGCTAGCTTTCTTCACATAATGCACAGGGCGACTTGAATCACAGCAACGCCAGCTAGGGCGAAATGTTGTAATGCCCTTTATGGGACTTAGCCTCCTTCAAAGCACTGCCATATGAACATGAACCAGTCCAAAGGAAATATGCAAATTTGCATTTTTTTCCCAACTAAATCAGAACAAAGCAACAGAGCAGTCGGTTTGAAAACCACCAAATATTTCAAGTTTATTTCTACCAACAATACAGTAACTTCAAATTACATCAAAGTTTTAATAACTGGGTGAGTATACAGCAGCAGCATCAGCAGATGTTTCTTTGCACCAGTTTGCAACATGACACAGCAAAAGCTTTAAGTCTTGAGGTGATGCTGGAGCAGAGTTAGCTACACTCTCTATCTACCCCCCATTTCTTTGATGCTTATTTATGTGGGGGATGTTTCAGGCTGTGCTCTGCAGTTAAACATGCTGAGGGCTTCACATGAGAGCAAGTTTTTAAAAGTTGCTACAGTCAGAATAATGTGAGGCGATTTTACTGATCAACATGTTCCCCTAGATTAAATTTTTAACATGCAGAATGATGAAGTCTAAAATTCAGACACCAGATTAGAATAATAAAGGCTCACATCTGCAGTGTCTATTTTTTCAGTTTAACTCTCCCTCTCTTCACACAGAATTCAAAACATTAGAGAAACTGTTGAGTAAAACAGCTTCAGGAACAGAAAACACTGTAGATTTTATCCTGTCAACAACTCTGAGGGAACTACTTTCTGCTGCACTGCGTATGCTATTTTTCACACTTTTTTTTGTTGCTTTTATCAACCTGTCAGCAGCTTTCAAACACGATGACTACAAAGTGGGTGGACAGTGCCCACAAAGGGTTGTTCTTTGTTTCTGCTGGGCAACTGACTCCCCTCTAAAAACTGGGAGGACTGAAAAGTTTTGTGTGTGTGAGTAAATGCCTCTGACACATTTGACATATTTCTTACGCTCCTATCATTCTACTATTAATTTATTTTACCCGTTCTTGAAGTGTATGACGTGGGCTCTCTGCATTCCTGTCTCCAGGAAGTAGCCCAGCTCCAGGTCTTGAGTTGTTGGGCCTGGCTTCGGGCTGCGGTTCTGGATTCCTGCTGATAAAGCCTGAAACACAAAAACAGGGATTAAGACAGGAGAACAAATGTTATGACATAAAGCCAAAAGACTGAGGATGTTAAATAGTAAACAAGGACACAGTCTAGGGGCCCTATTCTAATGCCATGAAGGACGTTGTCTAAAGCTAAGGACACATGTCAAGATTTTTTTGCCAGATTTTACCCACAATTCCCAGTTGGGCAAAGTCTGCACCAGTCTGCACAGGTTGGGGACAGTCGGCATGACTAGGTGGCACAAAAGCTAAGCCGGCATCAGACCCGACCTCAGCTGCAGTCAATTAAACATCAAACAGAATTTTTTGAGCCAAATCTGGACGCGCTTGGGTAGTGTGAACTGATCACCGCCCTAACTGCAAGCACGTTACCAACAGCCAATGAAAAAATGAGGGTGTGAACGAAAAAGCATCAGAGGCAAACAACAAATGGATGACACTTTTGAGAGAGTTTGCATGAGAATTTTGATGCAGACAGAACATTGTATATTAAAGGATAATGTTCAGATTCAAGTTCTTGTTTTCCGTGAAGCATCCAGAGCATGAGAAAATGCCCAAAGGACGAGCCACACTTCCACATGAACATAAACCTCATTAATTAATAAAATCTCCAATTAAACTGACAGGATCAGACTTGGTTATGATAGGCGTGCTTACTGTACATCAATAACTGTGGGCATTAAACAATTTATTCTCTCATTTTCCTGCAGGAATCCTTGGCTCTGCTCTCTATTATGTGCGTAAAACACACTGGACAACCTGTTTTATTAACTGTGAGCATAATTATCAGTGAGATTGATTAGTCTGTATACAAATGTACTAGAAAAGTGGATCCTGTAAGTTTTTTTTGTTTGCTCGTTTCTGTGAGCATTACACGCACTTGAGCGCACCAGAAAACCACAGTGTGTCACAGCTCTCCGCCTTCTTATGAACTTTAAACTGAATTTTTCAACAAATGCTCTTAAAGCGATAATTCAACATTTTTTTTTGTTTTCGTGTCTTTCCTCACTCCCAAGTCCACAACAAGCAGATAGACACCATTCTGTCGATTCTGCGTGCAATAATAAGTAAGAGACGGACAAAGGTCACCCACCGCTAACTAGCTTAGCCCAAAAAGCTGGAGGTCATCAGATAAACTAGTCAGCAACTCTAATTATCTTCTACAATCATCATATTATCTTCTTTTACTCCTAAACAGATGCTTTGCTTTGTTGACTTACTTCCGCCGTGGTTTAGTTCGTTAGCGAGCCATTCTTAAATTTGCAGGCAGTTTGCATGTAATCATGGTTCGCAAATGGACGGCTCACTCACAACCGCAAATCGGTTCTCATTGTTCACTCAACAGAGTTGTTCAAAACACTCGATTTGTTTGCCAACTTCACTAAACCACGGCGAAAGTAAGTCAACAAGCAAAGGCTTTATTTAGGAGTAGAGGATAATTCAGTGATAGTAGAAGATAACGTAACAAACGTAAAAGAAAGCATCACAACAGGCACACAGGACTGTTTAGAGTTGCTGAAGAGTTTATCTGATGACTATAAGAAGAGGCAGGCTAAAACTACCCACTGACTTCCAGCCATTTGAGTCAAGCTAGTTAGTGGTGGGTGACCTTTGTCCATCTCTTCCTTGATACTGCACATAGAGTTGAAAGAATAGTGTCTATCTGCTTGTCATAGACTTGGGAGTGAGGAAAGACACGAAAAAAAAAAAATGTTGGACTATCGCTTGAAGAGCATTTGCTGAAAAATTCAGTTTAAAGTTCATAAGGAGACAGAGAGCTGAGAGACTATTGCTTTAAAGTAGAGGTGTGCTGCTGTGTATCCCATGGTAAATAAAACGAGCTCAGTAAAGGGTGTTTTGATCTTGTGGATGTGTGCCAACCCTCTAATGCATCCTCAAAATAGCAGTAACATGGGGTGCTGGTGTGGCGGAGTGGTAAGCAACCAGGGATGACCCATATGTGCTTCTGTCAGCCTGGTACGAATCCAGCCTGTGGCCGGCCTGCAAAGTGTCCTCCCCTACTCTCTGTCACCCCTTTCACAGGCCTATCCACTGTCTCTCTCTCTCTCTCCTCAATAAAGGCACAAAAAATGCCCAAAAAATAATCTTAAAAAAAAAAAAAAAAAGCAGAAACACTCTGCATCACAGACTTTAGGCTTTAAACCAGGTATAAGGAGGTCTAAAGCAAACACACCCCTGAGCACTAACAATAATGCACAATCATTTTCTACTTTAACAGCACGAGTACTGGGAGTATAAATGACACATGCAACAGGAAGAAATAACAGCAGAAATCTGCGCTGCATGACAAAATACTTTGCTCCGGACGTATGATAGGGCCATCAGTCTGATTCTAGGTTGATTTAAAGTTAGTAGAAAAAGTTTTTTCATCATGGTGACTGTTGCAGATTGGCTACAAAAGGCTGTCCAAATCTTTGTCTGTCTATGGTTTTCACACAGGACTAAATAAGGTTGCATTGGGGCCAGCCTCAGGTTTGGGTGTTTCAGCGTCGCACATTAAAACATTTACATTCAGTCCAGCTTTTGATCCTGAAATCTCACAAACATGCATTCGGACCATAAAACGGATCATCAAGAGCTACATTTACTTGAAACACAGCACTGTAACTGGCTGCCACCTTTGCCAAAGGTCATTTTGTGAAATTTCTGCCCTGTCAGATCTGTCAGAGGCGACTGTACGCGCTGTTATTGTGAAGTCAAATCGCCTCGCAGCATCAACAGCTCAGCCAAACTCACAGAGCGGGGCCAACATTAGCTGAAGTGCAAAGAAATCACCTGTCATGTGTTGCATCACTCACTGCAGAGCTCCAAACTGCCTCTGGAAGCACATCAGCTCTCAAACTGTGCATCAGCAGCTCAGTGGAACAAGTTTCTTTGGCTTTACGGGAGCATAAAAGCCTCACAACATCATCTGCAACACAATCGAGCCTCTAGTGGTGTAAAGCTTTCTGAAACTGGATGCTGCAGTGAAACATGATGGATGAGTCATGCTTAACTATCTGACAGTCTGATGGATGAGTACGAGTTTGGTACAGGCAAGAAAAAAGGGACCTACAGCAGAGAAAAGACTGTAGTTTTCACTGCTTTCCTGCATTTAGTTTTATATTCAACAAAGAAAAATATGGTGCTATACAAATGAAGATGGATTGACTGACTCTATATTCAGCAGAGATAAATGTGATGAGGACAGATTTATTGACTGGGTGTCCATGGGTTTGTCGCTATCATAAATTCTTATTTTTAGTCCTTTGTCTCTGCCTGGATGGATACATCTCTGGATGTATGCAGTAACATTTACAAACATGACAGAAAATTACATCATACCATCAAACATTGAAAGCTATTACTTTAAGGCAAGGATGAAAACTAAAGGTAAGAACTCCTTCCAAATGTATTTATGAACAAGAAACATGCATGTACACTCTCCAAAGTCCTTGACCAATGGCAGCTATTACAGCTGAAGAACTAAAAGAGCCATCTATGACTGTCTTAACTTAAAAATTTAGTGCAAAAAATCATTAATTTTGTCAAGTTAAAAAAAAAAACAATGTTAAATAAGTAATAATAAGAAAAACAAAATTCATCAATTCCAATAAAGGACAAAGCCAGCTATGCCAAACCAGTATGTCAACCTTTTATGGTTTTGGACATTAGTGCTGACATGTGACAACATCGCCATGAGCCAATAGCTGTCAAAACAGATCCTGGGTCAGTCAGGAGCGCTGCAAAAAATTGCAGCTTCAGCGATCACATGATCACTTTGTCCGAAATCACGATTTCAATCAGAAAACGCTAACTCGTTCAGCCCTATGTGTATCTATAAAATGAAGAGAATGGCTTTAGCCTGCTATTGTAAAGTGCCTTGAGATAACACTTGTTAAGAACTGACACCATACAAATACAGATTGATTGATTGATTGATTGATTGGTTGAACAGAAATAAAACCTCCAGATGCTCAATGATCAGCTGTTTGCTTGATTTGGTTGTATTACTTTTTACTTTCAAACATGGCTAAGATAACTTGTTGTTCAGTCTCTACATGTATCAACACCACACTGCTGTTTGTTTCAGCTCCTCTTGTCTTTCATGAGGGTTTATTGTTGTTTACATTCTCAAACAGAAGGAGAGACGTGTTTGCCAGCTGGCCGTCATTGTCGGAGTGCATTAGTCAAACTTACACATTGTCAGCAGGCTATTTATCACACACCCACAGGGACAGCAGAGCACTTTAAGGTCCCGATGCTTTCCACAGATTATTTGTGAGGCTCTTTTGTATCACTGTGTGAAACCACACTGCAGTAGATGGTAATCAGACAGGACAGAAAACAACAACACCACAAACATCTACCTTCTCAGCCTCCTGCAGGTAGAGCAGAGCGATGTCGCCGGACTTTTCATAGCAGGTGATGATTTCCTGTTCACGGTCTGTTGTGCTCTTATTGGACAATGGAGACCCCGTGTTCTTGTTGGACAGAGACGGGGAGGCAGCAGGGACCTTCTCAAAGCACAGCCCTGAGGGGTGAGATGTAGAGAGGGTCAGACAGTAAACAAAACAGGAAAAGAGGCTGTAAAGAACATATATGTTAAAATGTGTTTGTCGTGATCATAGGAGACTGAATATTGGATTTCAGAGTAGGGCTTTGCATTAATTACAATTCTATCACTGTTAAAACATGAGCCTCGACAAAAAAAAAAAAAAATCACAACAGTCCAAGTTTATCACAATAAATTAACGTTTTTAATGTGGTCAAGCAAAGTTTTTATCATAACAGCCCTGCTTTCAAACATCTTAATACAGTCATAGGTGCCTAAAGCTGCTACCTTTACATTTGTTTGTGCCAGGAACAAGTTTATTGGATATTTTTTAGATTTAGAAAGCGATGATACAGTTTGTTATGAAACAGGCAGAGAAGCATTGACTAGGACACCAAGTATGTTTTCTTTTTCCAAAACATGAGTGTAAAATTCATTATTACTGATTTAATGTCTAATTAATTATAAGCTCAGGTCACTTGGGTAAACAGATTGCCAGATTGAGGTTATTATCATTAAAAACATGAAATAACAAAAAACCTAAATAAAAAAGGGTTCTAAGAAAATATAGATTCATCAATATTTCATATTTTGCAGTGCAATACGGTGTGAATATTTTCAGAGCAATCTCAAAATTTACCATTATTTCATTAATCATATAAATTCTATTTGTTGCATTTGTTCTGCATCCTTCTGTTACAGTTACTGCTGTTATTTCTATCCCTGCGAGACAAAACTAAGTTTATAAATGTTGCAGGTCTTCATTTAAATACCACTGATAAAAAACTGTATGTTTTATGCATTCATTGGGCTCCTGGTGCTATAAAAAATTGTTTATCAAGTTTAAAAAAAACTTTTTTTTAGTATCACAATATAAATGTTAATATACCGAATCAATACTTACAGTAACAACAGATTTTTATCAATACAGACCTCTAGAAAAACTAATTTTAATCAACTTTTACTAAACTAATATTGTGTTGACCAGCCTTAAAGGGAGAGATCAGTTCAGCTGAGTCTGTGACTTTTAGCAGTGTGTCTTTCCAGATTTTAAATGAGTTTCATTTTTGTATTTTTATTTTAAACAAGTTTATTTAATTGTGTTTTATTTTAATTTTTGCCATACAACCTGCAAGCTGTGTTAAATGTTTTTTTGTGCTGTTTTCTTTTTTGCCCTTTTAAAGAACTTTGTACCGTTGTTTTAGGAAAGTGTTATTGAAAAAAGATTATAATGATTATTTATTATTAAAGAGAATAAAACTGAATCATAGGCAAGAAGTCCGTGGTTTACTGACTGACAGAAACACACTTGATGACACATGAAGTTTTTTACAGTTTGTCTCAAAATGGTAAAACAGACCTGATCTTATATAGAGTCTCTCTAGTCTCTTTGACCCTAAAAATGCTTTGACACGGCAGGCCACATCAAACCATGACACTCTTCACTAACACATTCACTCTGTGACGGTGTAGTTTCTGTTTAAGTTTTCCATCAGTATTATCTAACACGTCAAGGCCATTTCATATCCACTGATGCAGCAGTGGGAGCAACTTGGGGTTAAGTGTCTCCCCCAAGGACACATCTACATGAGTCAGCTGGAGCTGGGCACCTACCCTTGATGGTGGAGCAAACTTCCAGACTGACCCACAGAGTCTCAGACAAGTTAATTTCAAACACAGAGGAGCTTGATGACTGCAGAAGTTAAAACTTTAAACAATATTTCATCAGACTGTTATCAAAAGTCGCAGGAACTTTCTCTTAATAATATCTAATACAGAGACAAAACAAAAACTTTCACTTTAAATAACAGAAAATAAACTAAAAATGAATATTTTTTACTAACAAAAACTGTTTTATTTTAATTTATGGGTAACTTGAAAGGACTCATTTATGATTATGCGTTTAGCCATCCTCCAGGTTATCCCTCAGCTGCTCATTAACAGCACTCTGCTGCCACCATGTGGAAGGATACAGTATTGGATATCAGGGCAGGTGAGACGGACAGAATGTGAAAGGTGCAAAATACTGAATTTTCCAACTGAAATGCCAAAGTAATAACCAAAACTAAACCTTTGTTTGTACTCTGGTTGACTTATGCATAGCTTCAAATATTTCAACAGCTTTTAAATCAAAATCAGTTGTTAATATTAATCATTTTTAGGAGAAGCGCTTGTCTCAGCAGCTACCCACTATGACAGAAGGAATGTTTAATTATTGCTTTGGCAACACAGAAAGTTTCATCAAAGACCGTTTCATAAGAAAGAAAGCTGGTGCTCTGTTTCTGTGTCTCATTCATGTTTTTGTGCTGCTTACTGAGGATAGAAATGGAGAACAGGCTCCACTTCAGAATTAGTTCAAACAAGTGTGATGAATCTATATCATTTGCCTCTATGCCCAAAATTTCTCCTATTTATGCCTTCCAAAAAGCTGTATAATAATTAGGAAACTGATTTTTCATATCTTTTACCCCTGCAATACATTGCAACATATTTTTAAGGATACTCTACTGGTAAACGCTGCGTCCTTTCATAGGAAACAATGAAAAATGGATCTCAAACACAGGGAGGGAGGAGGGGTGTAGTAACATGACTCTTTACAGACTTTATAAATGAAACTACCTTCATTATTTTACTTTTCTGATGATATTTAGATTTAATTCTCAAGAGCAGCCCTGAGGTTTCAGCCTCTCAAAGCTAACTGTGCTACACAGCTAAGCATCTGCGGTTGTTATAGTTAAAACACTTTTCGAAAAGAAGGGAGAAAAAATGACATAAGATTAAGTAGAAATACAAAGGAAATACTTATTATGAAGTTACTAAATGTAATTTATTTTACAATAAATATTAAAATATGGATAGGAAAATTAAGGAAGGGGGTTGAGCTTGTTTGTTTATTTATTCTTTATTTCTATTTTATTTTCATGTGTTGTGTGGATGTGGGGACAATGTCTATGCTGTCCTTGTTGATTTGTTTTGCTTGTACTATTGTCTCGTTGAGAGTATGTGTCACAACTGTCATTGTTCACTTGATGCATCTATGTTATGCAGAAAATGAAAATAAAATTTTACAAGACACCTTTGAAGGTGAAAAGTGTCCTTATGAAGCCTCTTTGTTTAGATGTTCTCTTAAGACACATATGAGTTTATTTGTAAGGACACACTGGCTGTGCTGTGTCCCAAGAGAACGCCTCGACAAAGCATCTTGGTAGTGGAGAGCTAAGTTGCTGTAAATAAAGTGTTTATAACATGTAATCACCTTATGCTGCTGTTGTGGCTTGCTTCCATCCACAATTCTGTGCCGACTTTCTCTGCACAGAGAGAGAGCTGAGCTTTGTGGCTGTGGCTTATGCTAAGGCTAATGCCATGTAGCTCATACAGCCCCACTTTTTAAACTAGAAAAGCACTCAGCGCGCAGACCTCCGCCAAGCAGCTTCAGTCCACTTTGGCGAAAATGGTCCTATCTGGCAATGTTAAAGTATCCTTTAAAAAATTCCTGGATCCAGATGGTGACCCGAATCAGTCCCAAAATCTAATCATTTCTTCCTTATCCCATTCCACACATTTCCTGAAAATTTCATCCAAATCCGCCCATAACTTTTCAAGTTATCTTGAACACAAACAGACAGACAGACAAATAAACTAACCAACACCGGCAAAAACATAACCTTCTTGGCGGAGGTAAAAATCACGAACTACCCCTTTAACTTAACTATGGTTGGCCATATTGAGGGAGTTGGAGGGTAGATGCAGAAGTCTCCTGATTTCAGGATCACATTTTAATCTGCTTGATTGCTGTCTGACAAAAGAAATTCAAACACAATCTTCAACAGAGAAAAATTATTTACCACAAATTTGTCCTAAATGTTAAATGAGTAAGAATACGTTTCTGTTTCAGTGCAAGATTTTTTCAACCGAATGAGACTGTCTTTACATTTACCATCTTTCTGCTGCGTGAAACAGCGAGACAGAGAGGGTGTGACGCTCCGACTAGCACACAGAAGCAACAACAACAGTTGACTATAGAAAACTTTTACAGCTGACATGAAAATGTTTCATAGAGGAGCGTTTGTTTTCTTTACCGTAGTGTCTCTAACATACAGCATGTAGATTCACCTCAGATGATTAGTACTGCCTCACTTTGAGTTTCCAAAGGGTTTACTCAATTTGCACGCCATTAGAAATCCATGTGTGTTAATTAAACCCTGCTGAGGCTCCTGCGTCAGCCAAATTTAACTTAATCAACAGAAATACTCAAATTTTACACGTGGCTGGAGATCATTTCCAGCCCCGGAGTATACTACAAATATCTTAAATTACATTACTTAAAATAAACAAACATTAACACAGTAGCAAGCCAACTTGAAACAGAACAGGTGTTCCATCTAAAAAGGCGTCATAATTGACATTATTTTTATGATAATACTTTAAAGGCATGTTGCACAAGCTCATAATAAAGTGAGTGTATATGTGAATATGCATGTTTTTACCTTTAGTAGCATAAGCCTCCGCGATCATGGAAAGTCTGTACACAGGAGCTCCAACCAGCTGCATGTCATCCAGGTTCACCCTGCTGTAGTGACCTGTCAACACATCAGCTCAGCATCACTTCATCAGTTCAGAGGCACATGGATAACATCGAATGAATACATAAATTAAATACGGGTAAATAAACTAAACTAGGGGAGTGTGTTGCTCACCTAAAGCATCTCTGTATTCTCCCTCCACATAGCAGAGCTTGGCCATCAGCAGGCTGGCCTCCTGCAGGTAATCAGCCTAGAAAACAATTAACATGGACTGAACATCAGAGACTGAAAAAACAAAGATTTTATGAAGGAAAAGAACATGTGGTGGTTTCTGTCCTTTTAAATAAATGTAAAATAAATGAATAAATATACTTATTTTCTTTTTCAATTCAAGTGCATAAGTTGAAAGGCTAAAAATTGACATATTATGGAAAAATAACTTTTTAATGTTTTTTTATACAAGAACATGTACCCCCAAACATGTCAGAATCCCTCCATACTCTCTGTTGTATGTTTCATCTGTCAGAAAATGTGTGTTTAACAGCCAGTTTGAATATTTCCCTTTAATGACATCATCAGGGGACATGTCACCTTCCCCAGATAGGAGACATCCCTGAGCAAGGTGTTTGTTTATTCCACAGTCGGATCCAGTGGAAGAATCATGTCTAGGCATGTCTGTGCAGCCACAGTAAACATTAGAGCACAGTGCTGGAAAGCGTAAAGATACTTCCACTTCTTGAGAAGGACATGGTCAGACACAGCACACAAAATCAGCCTGTTCTGAGCAGGGCTGATGCAGAGAGGTTTATAGGCATGCCAAAATCCAACATTTATCTTTTACTCTTGAAACTTAAAATAAATGTTCTGCAGACAACTGGGACTGGGACCAGCGTAGGGCTGTTTTTATAAAAAAAAAAAGCAAGTCATGGATTTATGGATGAAAGTCTGGTTCTGGTCATAGATTGAAAATGGGAGTTGACAAAGAGAACAAAAAGAATTGTGATAAAATTAAGATCTGCCATAAAAAAAATGTGATACTGTTTTTTTATCTATATTACCCAGTCCTATTAAGCAGTTATTATTATTTCCTTGTACAATATTTAGATTAGAGATAGAAGATTAGACAGAACTTTATTAATCCCTTTGGGAACTCCCTCAGGGAAATTAGGGTTCCAATAGCAGTTTCAAAAAGTAGATAAAAAGACATATAAAAAAAGATAGATATAAACAAAAATATAAATAAAAATAAATACATATATTAAAATATATACAAAATAAAATACAAATAAAAAAAATACAAATAAACCACCACACTGCATCCTTTAAGAGTATTTTATAAAGGCATAAACAAAAAATAATCAGGCTGTAGATTGATATGACTTTTATTCTTAAGTTTTTCCTAGTTTTCTGTACATATCGTGATAATGTAGTTTTAGTGATAATCGTGAGGTGAAAATCTAATATCCTGACAGCCCTAGACTAATGTAACCTTGTTGAAAAAGAGTAAATACAGGACATTTAATGATGAATCTAAGAACCAAACCAAACAGAAGTGGATGTTTCTCTGCACACATAGTTACCTTGAGGTTTCCCCTGTCCAGAGCCGCAGTGAGGTGTTTCCTGACCTCCAACAGTTTGGGTCGGGGGCCCCTGGGACTGGCTCCCTGTTTGATGGGGTTCTCCTTCAGGTACGTCTGAAGCTTGCATTCTCCCAGTAACAACTCCCCAAGGTCATCTGTTCAAACAAAATGAAAACACATCACATCTCTTTCATTGATGATAAATGTAACGTCAGGGAAGGTTCCTGTCACGTGTTTGAGTCTAAAATCTGTTCAAAAATAATCCTGCATGAGTCAGAACATAATCCGAGGGTGAATTTGTTGTGCTGGCTTTGGAGGTCAATCTCAGGACACAGTATCAAAACTAACCAACAGTCAAGTCCTGTAAACTATTGAGAGTGTCTCAAAATTTAAGCAAATACTCGCTACAGGTCACCCAATGCAGTAGGTGATGGCACACAAATACATTTGTACACACATTACACAGGTAAAATGTGTCAGACTTCACATGAAATTAAAGAAGACGTTTAATTGTTACAGTGAGTGAATGTTTGAATTATTAAAAGGGGAGTGAAGCATGTTCTAATCTTCCAGTGTATTATTACAGTAGAGTGGGTATATTAATTTGTTAATGGCCTCTGAGATAAAACGTGTGTGGACTGATGTTAGTAATCGATCAAATCAGCCCAGAAGAATCAAAATTTCAGACATCAGCTACACACAGAGCTTTTGTCTGTAGAAATACTGCAGACACATCACATTCAATTGAAGGGACTTTGTCCTATTTTACAAACACAAAGTTCATTGAAGGTGAAAAATTATGGTGGCCCTGTATGCAAAACCTAATGATACAAAGGTAAACACAACAAACAAAAACAAACTACAAAAAGAAGACCATGATGAACACCAAAAACAAAATACACCCAAACACAACACAACTAATGAGATGAAAAGAGAACACCAGATACAAACATACAGCCATAAATTAACCTCACTGACACATCAAAACCACAACGAACACACGATATTTCAGTAAAACGCAGAGACAACAGGAAACAACCACAAAAAACTTAAAAATTTGAAAAAACAACCAAAATGTACAAGCAAAAATTTAAAAATATGAACAACCAAAACTAAAAAGGAAAATCAATCTTAAATTACCACAATAAATCAGAAAATACAACAAAAATAAAAACAAAGCAACATATTAAAAACACAACACAATACAAAAAGAACAAATAAAAAATACATGCAATCCAGAATAAATGGGAAAACATAACAAACGACACCAACAATAAGACAGAGGAAAACAAAACAAAAAACAAGAAAATATGACAATCATCAGAAATTGCAGCAACAATACTAAGAACGAAATGACAAATTCAAAAACAAATATGTAAAAAAAGTCGAAAAGCAAAATAAAAAAAAAAACATGTAGATGAAAAACACAACAATGATAACAAGCAATTATACCTTTTTCTTTCTATTGACTTTTTGTTTTTGTATGTGGTTTTTTTTAGGTATTTATTGTCATGTTTTCTGTCCCAATGTGATATTCTTCAAGCTTTAAAATATGTTGTTGTGTTTGCAGGTTTTTGTTCTGACTTTTCTTTTTTAATCTGTTGTTGTGTTTCCTTACTTATTGTTGTGTTTTGTACTTCAAGGCCACTGTTAAGAGCTCAACTTTCGTAGCTTTGATAAAATGACCCTTCTGAAACAATCCTATAAATCCATTACCTCATTCCTTTAACCACTCTGGCAGGAGAGCAGCCCCCCTGTTTAACATAATGGAAATGAAACCTGGAGGTTCACTTCAGTGTATGTGCAGTTAATGCAGAAACACTGCAGCACACATACCAGCCAGAATTATGTCGAGCTTTAACAAACTCCTAAACTGTGGTTTTTTTTTGTGCATTTAGAGTTTCAAAGAGTGGAGAGGGAAAATAATCCTGTTAATGATCCCAGTCAGTGACCGGAGCTCACGGCTCTCATGTGCCAAATATAGTTTCATAAGCCACAGCTTCACAGGGTTTAGAAATCAACAAAATATTCACATTTCTCTTTTTTTGTGGAAAAATTGCAGGTTATCTTGGTTTTGGCGATAGACAGTCAAATAATTCATGCAAGGTTAACATGTTAAAATGTTTGAAAAAGAGAAGGACTGGAAACTGGCTGTAAATTTAGTCGACTAAAATATGAAGTGTAAAGTGTAAGGTATTTTTTATGTTTCCTTGAATTTCTGAAATCATGTTTTACACTTGGATAAAATGAAACATCTAATAACCCTTTATTGAATGCTAGTAAAGTTTGAATGTATAAATTAACAGAAACAAATTGAACTTTTGTGTGAAATGCAATCACCTTAATTTAGGCTACCTGGCAGAGCATCTCAGTTACAATACCAGAACTGACAACAAACAGTGAACCTGCTCTACATGAATATATCAGTTCATAAAGAGAGTAGCTCTGATTGGATCGCTCCCCAACTTATCCCACCACCATGAAGCTAAAGCAGCTGTGACTGAATGTCCCTTTTCACTCACCCAACCATTCCACACAACCAAAGTAGCTGTATTTGGATATATTCCTAACTTGTCCCTACTTTCTACTTATAAATTAGGTCTGATTGGATTAAGTCTGTCAAACATTTTTATCTATTTTTTTCAGCTAATTTAGTTTTCGTTTTTGTCCATGTGCACTTGTTGTTAGTTACACTCTAGTTTTCGTCGGGGGAATAAAGGTCATTAACGAAAACTATGATGAAAAGAATTAGTCAACAAAATTAACATTGAAAGGGACCAAAACTGAAATATAACCATAAAAGTTAACTTAAAGCAGACCAACATAACAGTTCTGGAAGGCAATAACATGATTATATTTTATTTATACACACATAATCTGTATCAAAAACATATTAAAGGGTAATATATTTCTTCCTTTTGTATGAGCAAAGTCTTAGGTTTAACTAAAATATGTCTGTTGTTAAGAAATGTGGACTCTGGTGAACAGCACAGCCATGAATGCAAACGACAGTTGAGCATATGCACGGAGTTTGACAGTTAGCATTTAGCAAACGCAGCTACCTAATGTCAAACTAGTTTTCGATGCGTTCCCTCATTAAACTGTTATTTTACAACACTGTGGGCTTATCAGTTGTTCAACAGAAGCAGCGTCAACCAAAGGCCGACTTTTTGAATGGAGTTCCGCTCGGTAGGACTACAGAGGGGGCAGAGCTGTCAGAGCACAGGGGCTTATGTTCCCACATTATCTCAAACAGCTCCGGAGAGTTTTTGCTCTGAAGAGCTCTAATGTCGTAAAATATCAATGCGAAATAATGAGTCTCCTTATCGACCTCTGCCTGCTCAATGGCCCTGACCTGGGCACAGTGCAGGGGAGCTCCTGTCATTAGTTACCAATGTCAGGAAGTGCCGAGGACTAAAATTAGTGATACGGTTTAAATAGCAACCATGCTAACTGGTGACTTCTGCGGTTGTCGTGGTCACAGGAGACGTTGGAGATGACAAACGTTCAAGCCAATTTATTTCGGTCGGGATACTTATCATTAAATAGTATTTCTTATACCTTATAAACAATGACTAAATAAAAAGGCATTAACTTGCACCCCCTCTCCTCATTCGACGTAAATTGTAGTTACGACAATCACAAACTCATTCGGTTGAGAGTCACCAGTCAACACGGTTACTGTTTAACCCGATACACCAGAGCGAAGGCCTTCCCTCTGAACATCTGACCAAACAGGGAGAAGCTGCCTGTTTCCTCACCGTTTGAAATGAGTTTGGCCGAGAGCTGCCGCACCAGCTCCGGTATCTTGTCCCATTGGCTCTCTGAACGGCACCGCTCGATCTCGGTCTCCAGTCGTGAGCCAGATTTCCTCGCTGTCATTTTGGAAAGTGGGCTCGGCTGGACCAAAACACCACTAGAGGAGCCCAGCCGCTGGATCAACCGTCAAGCGACCGGGGACCAAAAAGACAACTTCCGGTCCCTTATCAAAATAAAAGCAGGTGCCTCAAGTTTACATGAAAGTGGTTGCTGCTGAGTTGTCGACCATGTTACCTGCCCAGAGAATTCACAAGTGTGTTTGTTGCTGCTGTTTACACTCCACCGAATGTAGATGCTGTTACCATTGTTACTGGGGATTTTAATCAAGTATAAGTATAGCAAGTAGCCTATACTATGGACCATGTACTTGTAGTGTACTAGAAAGTACACTAATTTAATGTTTCTTCAGACTAAATTGGAACATTTTTAAGTTTATAAAAGTATACTTTAAGTATACTTTTTAAGGTCATTTTAAGTTTACAAAATTACACTTTCAATAACAAGTACATTTATCTATAACTAGTATATCAGGCATATACTTCTAGTCCACATTTTAGTTTATTAAAGAAGGCTATACTTTAGGTATACTTCAATAAACTAACAATACTATTTTTTGTTGTTGCTGTTTTACGAGTTTACTTGTTATACTTCAAGTATACTTGTAAATTTGCTTAGCATATTACGTGTAGCATACTATTTATATACTTGAAATATACTTAAAGTATTCTTAAATCTAACTCATACTGTATGCACTATAGACTGCAATTTATTTACAAAATCACAAGACAGAATGTCGAGAACAAGTTTGAAATATTTAACATTTTAAAAAATACCATACAGTGTATTTACAAATACCTGCTGAAATCACTGATGATGTACATTTAAAAAACAAAGAGCCTTGATGAAATCAAGCCCTTCTTTGTTGAAAAAAAAAAGTGAATGAAAAAAGTGCACATTTGCGTATAAAACTGTAAACATAATAGTCTCTTCAAGATCAAGTCCTTCTTTGTCAAAAAAGGTAAAGAAAAAAGTGCGTATTTGCTTGTAAAAATGTAAACAAATAGTGTCTCCAACTGAGAACTGAGTGAAATTGAGCACACATAATACACTGCCTGGCCAAAAACAAAGTTGCCCCATGGATTTAACTAAGCAAACATTAGCAGTGACTTCATACATTGGTAAATGTGCTGAAGAAGTGGTCAAATGGAAGACAGTTAGGTCATTTCTTAATGAGAAAGTCTGGATGAATGGAGAGGTGAGAGCTCTATCTAGAGCCAAAAATGGTGCCTGTAAGACAGGTGACAAAGAAGTTTAAACACTGTACCAGAGCACTGTACAGTTATGCACACCAGAGCAAAACTGAAAGCTGTCATCAAGAAGGCAAAGCGGAAGCATCAGAAGAGACTGGAGAGAGACCTCAAAACCAGCAACAGCAAAGACATGTGGCAGGCGGTCATGTGCAACCTGTGAGAGAGAATGCAACCTTTTGCACAATGACGAATAAACTTCTTTGTATCCTTGTTTTTGATAGTTTTGTCTGAGTTCATATGGCATGAATTTTGGCAATATTGTGTATTTCTATTTCATTTTGTTATCTCCAGCTCAGCTCCTTCCGTAAGTTCTAAATAAACATGAACAAACAAGTGTTACACCCGTGCTGTTAAGGACAAAAATGTACTTAATAGTATCACTAGAGGTGATTCAGATTTGTAGTTCCAGGCCAGGAAGATCTTTTGCATACTTAAATAAGTGGATCCAAGGTTTTTAGAGCTGTTATTGAACTACTAAGGGTGCATATCTGTTTCTATCTCTTGTCATCTTCAGCTTAAGGTGTGTTTTTGTCCATTACTGTAATTCCATCCTCTTACAGTCAGTTAAACTGCATAGAGCTGCAGTAGGTAGTGCTGTTGTCTTACTGCAAGAAGGTTTGTGGTTTACCTCCCCAGTCAGATGGTGCATTTCTGTGAGAAGTTTGCGTGCTCTCCCTGTGTATGAGGGATTTTCTGGGACTTCTGGTTTCCTCTCACATTAAAATCCTGCGTATTAGGTTGGTCACCCAAGATTTCCCTTAGGTGGGAGTATGTGTATGAATGGTTGTGTCTCAGCCCTGTGATTGGTTGGCAACTAGTCTCAATTATACCCTGCCTCTTGCCCAAGAACATCTGGGATAGGCTCTCGTAGCACTGCAACCCTAAAGGGATATACCATATAGATAATGAAAGAATGGAAATATAAAGTTTCACATGATTAAAAAACAAAGAAACAGCAATTGTTCATTTTTCGTAGTTGACACATTGCTAAGATTGTCAAAGGAGCAAAAAATCATTCAATTGAGAGTCTGACCAGCTGTTCTTATTATTTATATTTTGTAGCCCAGTGATCACGAACTGGAGGCCCAGGAGACCAAATCAGGCCTCCAAAGCTTCTGTCCTGCCAAAGAGCATAATCAAGTAAGAATTGTTATGGTTTTAAGCAGTGATGCACTGATGGAAAAAAATCAGGGCTGATGACCAAATAAATTTAGCCGATACCACTGCCAATACCAGTGTTTTTCTAATTACCTCTAATGGCATAATTCTTCCATAATAACAATATTTTTTCCTGTCAGAACTTGAACATGAAAACGATTTAAAGTTTGACTAACAGATCATTTTTACTGCCCTACAAAAAGAATCTTCTTTAAATCAGCAGTTAGGGGTGCCTGATGTCAGCACTGAATTGGTTTGACACAGAAAATAAACATCTGCAAACTGATATCTGTTTACCTCATATTCATTTGCCAGTAGCTGTTGTTAATAAAACTGGCTGATATGCCAGTGAGAAAAGATATTCTGGAGACAACCCCAGTGACTGAATTCCTGACATTTCCAGAAAGTAGTAATCACGATTTCTAACTGTACCCATGTGACTAGTTGCAGGATGGGTGACAGGGACTGTTCTCCCTTTTAAAGGCTAAGAAATATAGATCAAGTATAAAATTCCATATATTATATAGGAAACCTGTTAAATAGGTGAAAAATGTTGTCATTTATGTTCTTTCTCTTATTTATTTATTTTTTTTTTTCAACCTGTCCTCCAAACATGTGTCAAGTAAAAAACTGGCCCTAAGTATTGGAAAATCTTGTTCTGAAACTGCTTATTTTACAGTTTAGATGATAACTCAGATGACTGTGTGGGTGTGGTCATAATCACTTTCAGGTGAAGAGACCAATTGAGTGGGAGTAAAGTAGAATTGTTGCCCTTGAGTGGGCAGGACTTTCTGTTTATTTTTTTTTATTTGAGTTACTTAAAAGGTTAAAAAAAGAAGATTGTTTAAATCCCACCCACTTGAAATTCACATTTGGAGAACCATCAAAAACTCAACTTCTGATATTTTGAAAAAAGAAATGTGCAAAGATCAGTCCTTAAAATTACGATGGTTGACAAAATTTATGTATGACCATGAATATCATATGAAGAAAGCTTTAGTTGATTTTTACTCCCAGGGGCTTTAATGTCTATATTTGTGTATCCATTTTCAAATATTTAGTTTCTGTCTTGATTTTTAGATGAAATCAATGAATGCTGTATCTTTGAAAAGAGCACTCTTAAAGGTATGCATTGTTTTTTGTTGTTAAAAATGACCACCGACTGTATGATCCAACGGTGAAACAGCTGTTTTATTGTGAAAGAACTTGACAGGAAGTGACGTGGCTGGATGCTACAACCAGAGCGTAGTGAGGTGGACCGGTGGCTGAAATGGCAGATTTGCCGTTGTATTTAACGAATGTAAACGTTTCCCTCGGACAAACTATGGAAACTGACAAGGTTGGTGCTGGCTACAAGACTTTTCAAGTAAGAATATTCCGTCAGTTGACTTTAAAATGAGACTTTTGAATTTATTCCCCTTGAACTTCCTTAGCTAAGAGGCTAACAGTCAGCAAACAGAAAAGTAGGTGAAGCTGATAAACACAGAAGAGCTGAGTAACGTCAACGGTCTGAGCTAGGACTGTTTATAAAGTTATTTATCTAAAGATATACAGAGACTAAAGAAAAGCTTCATGAGAAAAGTTACTAATGTTTTTGTTATATTAATATTTAATTATCATGTCAACTTTCATTCGTTTGTCTTGATTTACCTCGATTGCGTTTTTTAGGTCTAAATCCAAAGTTTTGAAGGCTGGGCGACTTGGACCTAAAATCATATGTTATTATTTTTCAGTAGTAATTTTAAATATGTTGTCCTCGATAAATTGTTCGTAAAGAAATAACAAAAAAAAATCCAGGTTTACACGTGTAAAAGTTCAGAGAACATCCCTATTGAGCTGTTCAAATAGGTTATCTTGTGGTCAGTAAACACATAACAGCAAGTGGTTAGAAATCTCTTACAGAGCATTAGATTAGTCTTTGCATCTGTTTTTTTCAACAGCATCAATGTAAACTAACAATATAATGATTAATCACTGAGGTTTTTCTCTTTCATAATGAAATAGAGGGCAGCATGGTGGCACAGCGGGTTGTATACATGCCTCATGTTAAGAAGGTTGCTTGTTCCATCCAGCAACCTTCTGGAGTTTGCATGTTCTCCCTGTGCATGCATGGGTTCCCTGTGGCCACTCTGGCTTCCTCCCACAGACCGTAAACATGCACATTAGGTTGATTGGTGACTTCAAATGCCCTTAGGAACGAGTGTGAACGTGAATGGCTATCTGTCTCTTTATGTGGCCCTGTGATTGGCTGGCGACCGGTTCAGGGTGTACCCTGCCTCTCAGCTGGGATAGGCTTCAGCTCGCTGTGGCCCCAAAATGTGCACTTTTTTAGTAACCAAAAAGCACATAAAGGAAACACAGTCTAAACACAGTCAGGTCTTAAAACTGTGTTTGATTTAAAGTTCCTGCCCACCTAAAATAAAGTTAAGACTTTACCACTAAAGATGAAAGTTACATGATTTTTTGAAGAATTTATAATAATTCCATAAATGCCAATACAAGTGAAATACAACTATGTCAGGAAACACACAGGCCTGTTTTGTACTAATTTATAAATCTTAAAAAATTAACAAAAACTGTTAAATGTCGTTTTTAAAGTTTTCTTCTTGTCATTCGTGCTCTAATTTGTCACTAAACTGTTTCTGTGTGTGTGCGTAAACCTGTGGGTGCAGCTGAGTGTTTTTTTATGCCTGATTGGTCTCCACAGTCACATGACACGGATCTCTGCACTTTCTTGGTACAGAGACAGTTAGTGCATCTCATGTTGGGTGGCAGGGCCATGAGACAGTTCCTGGTGTGCTTCGATAATCAGGACAACTGTGTGTTATTAGTAAAACAATAGCATCTAAGAATGAACTGTTTGGTTTATAATATCAGAACTCAACACTCTTTATTGTCTGTTTAAACTACACATTTAGTAACTTAAAATATCTCTCTAAATTATTTTAAAGATTTTAAAGTTAATACAAAAAGCAGTTTGGGATAGAGACCGAAATGGACTCTGATGTTATTAACCTGAAAATCAAAAATGTTTAAGCATATATATACTAAAAAGTATCAAGCTCCAAGCACATCAGCACTGTGCATCAAGTTAGATTAAACCAAAATGGTCTACCCTCTGACTGTGGACTTGAAAAAGCTCTCTGATAACTGTGAGTCATGTTAAACATTAATAATCTTACAAAATCTGTGCTTATACTTTCTTTTTAACAGACAAGCAAGGTTTTTAGCTCATACCTTTACATGTTTCGACGGAGCTCTTCTGCCTTCGTCAGATGTAAAGGTATGAGCTAAAGACCTTGCTTGTCTGTTAAAAAGAAAGTATAAGCATATTATCTATGTAGACATAATGAACTTTCTCGCACTACTACAAAATCTGTGTTGAAGTTGGTAAAATAAAAGTGTTATTTTTTTTTTACTGAAATATGCTCATAGGGCTGGGCATTGTTAAGAACCTCACAATTTGATTCGATGTCGGTTCTTTGGGCCGCGATTCAGTATCGACTCAGTAAGAAGTAGAAATGCACAAATAATTGGAGTACCTGTTGACAATTTTTGACTTTTTTTATTTTGATGCCAATGTGAACATATGTGGTATGTCACCTCATATTTTTGAGCAAACATCTGAAAATAAAAATTGCACAGTAATAGCTTATTTGTGCGTATGGAATGTAACAGTAAAAACATGACAGTCAACACTATAATGATAAATGTCCACCGTTTTTTTTGTCTTTTTTTGTCTTTTTTTGTCAATAGATGTGTCCAGAATTGTTCTTTCAATACATTTTTTCACCCTTTTTTTACGAGAAATAAAAGTAAACAATTCTTGCAAGTATTTGTCATTATTAGATTATAAATGCTTAAAACAGTGTGTAATTACAAGAAAAGAATAAAAATGGCTTTCTATTTTTAACAGGATTCTTTTCATAAACAGTTGTAAATGAGCATGTAGAAATTTTCTGAGATGACCAAAAATAAACTTCACCTATACAGGCCCGTAGCCAGCCTTGTGGAGGGGGGGGGATCTTTTTTTTCCAAAAAGTGGACTTCACAACCTGCCCCCCCCTAAATACACAAGCACATTTCATACGTTTTAATTTATACTTTTTATTGATTACACCTTCACTTTTACATGACATTTCTCTCCCCAGTTGTCTCTCTGTTTTCCTCTTTACGTCTCTGTTGCTCTCCTCTGCTGACATGAATGAATATGAATTAATTAAATTTAAGTGTACTACAATCCAAACTTTCTTTTAACATGAATTAATTAATTGAATTAAATTTAAGTATACTGTCACTATATCATTCAAATTTTCCTTCAAATGTGATGTGACCATTTTTGGCCACTATAGGCATACTTTTTCTTCTAATGTGGCAGTGGGTGAGCTGGTACTCATCACATTGGTACAGGTGATTATTTTTAGATTATTGTTCAAATTCCAAACACAGCCTATTACAGCAATTTTCACCATGTAATAAAAAAAAAATCTGATAATGGCCACATTTCAAATGTATAATTTCCCATTTTCAACCCTCTCAGTGCCAGTGTTTCTGTGGCTTTCTCCTTGTCTGTCTCTCTGTTGCTCACCTCTGCTGTCTGTTGTCTGTCTCTGCTTCTCTCTTCTGCTGCATGTCTCTGTCAACATGCATTAATTCATTGAATGAATAAACATGAATGAATTTAATGGAAATGCACCATCTCTATTATCATCCAAACATTCCTTTTACTGTGAATCAATAAATTGAATTAAATTTAGGTGTACTATTTCTCTACTATCGGACAGTTATCTTTCTCTTAGTTGTAGCTCTCCTTGTGTCTCTGTTGCTCTCTTTTGTTGTCTGTCCATCTCTGTTGCTCTCTTTTGATCATTTCAAAATTAATTTGAAATTAAGTTAATTAATTTTAACTTCAAAATTAAAATTAACTTCACACACATACATATGGTAAACACAGAAAATTATTATGAAGTTGTTTTAAAATGTTATATCTCAGTGTGTGTGTGTGTGTGTGTGTGTATATATAATAGACATCTTCAGCTATTACGTAACATCTGTCTTACTGATGTATACATATCCAGATTTTCCTTCTGTACCTTCTGTAAAAAAGATCAGGAAAGCATCATCCATTTATTTTATAAATGTCCATTTTGCATCACCTTTTGGAAAGATTTGGGACATTTTCTTTTCGTTAAAACTACAGTCAATTTTTGGCTCCTTCTCTCAAAATAATAAATTTAACATAATTAATCTCTTCATATTACTTGATAAATTACATATATGTAAAGTCAGAATATCCAAGGCAACCCCCTCGTTCCCATTATTTTTAACTGAATAAAAAATTTAATTTGAGTGTGTCACATATCAAATCCAACAAAAAATTCTTATCAGCTATTCAATTTTATTCCAATTACATTAAGTGAAGTTGTCTGTCATGTTAATTTGAACGTGTTTAATTTCCAATTCTTTCTCTAAATTTATTTACATTTACTATTTTATGTACAAATATATATTTTATCATTTCTATATTATCTATATAAGTTATCAATAATTGTACATTATTAATGTATTCATCTGCCCGCTGGTTGTGCGCGCATCTTAGTGATGACGTTGGACAGAAACCCATCTATTGCCTACTGATAATAAAGTTTCAAATAAAAAAATGAAGCTAACAGAGCTAACAGAGCTAACGATCGCTAATCGATACACGTCAGTCGGTGCCTGGACTTAGCACCTTACCCAATTTTGCCCTTTTTTGGAAATTCTCGCCGATATTTTGGGACATAATAGCCGCAGTTTTCTTTCGTTTTCTTTCTTTATCTTCCTTTTTAACCATTTTCTTGTTTTCCTCTTCTTCTTCTTCTTCTGCGGTAATAGGGGCATCTGGAGGGGGGGATCCTACAGGCCAGCCTATATTACATAGACTCAAACATTTTTGTTTTCCTACAGTATTTAGTTACAGCCTGTTACATTAGACCATGTCCAGGCGTTTTTTTAGCTGATGGTAGTCCCTGAAGCAGTTCCTGTCAAGCTTTAGACAGAGATCTCAACATTTCTTCCTCCAATATTTCTAAAATTACTATTTATGGAATCCATTAAAAAACAAACTATGATCAAAAAGACGATAAAACGCGGAGAATACATGGGAAAAATATGGCAAAACACAGAGAAAATACGGCAAAAGAACGTACAGAAGGATACTAATGCTGTTGTGTTTAATATTTTACATTATTTACACAGAAAATGCTGATAAACTGCCGCTAAATCACTCTCATGTTTGGCTCTCAATCCTATCACTCTGCAAGCATGTCTTCTTCTGCGACCAGCGGCAGCTGGATAAATGAAAAAGTGCACAGCGCCCCCCACTGGCCAGGAGGTGAATCGATTCAGAGGATTTGCTGAATCGATATTAAATTGGGAGGGGAAAAATTGCAATGCATTGCTGAATCGATATTTCTGCCCACCCGTATGTGCTCACATTATAATATCATCTTTTTATCAAAATTGTTGTCATGAAGCGTCTAAATGTTCATTCATTGATTTGCTGGAGCCTATCCCAGCTGTCATTGGGCGAGAGGCAGGGTACTCCCTGAACCGGTCATCAGCCAATCACAGGGCCACATAGAGAGACAGACAATCATCCACACTCACACTCATACCAAAGGGCAATTTGGAGTTACCAGTTAAAACCTAATAAGCATGTTTATGGTCTGTGGGAGGAAGCCGGAGTGCCCGGAGAGAACCCATGCAGGCACAGGAAGAACATGTAAACCTGACATAGAAAGGCCCTGCCCGACCTGGGGATCAAACCGGCGACCTTCTTGCTGTGAGGCATGTACACTACCTGCTGCGCCACTGTGCCATCATGGCTTTAATTTCTTGCCTGTTTCAATTATTTGCAGAGTCCAGGCCGGCGGGCAGACGGTGATGAAGTGGAGATGGAGGACTGTGCAGACAACAATGTGAGAGTCAAGGTTCCCCGCAGGACCATCTACTTTGCCAGTGGAGAGACCATGGAGGAGTTCAGCACTGATGAAGAAGAGGAGGAGCTGGAACCTCTGAGGACCGACGTCGTCACTGTAGACCCGGTATGCTTGGATCAGTGTCTGACTTTAGAAAGGTTCTACATAGAAACAGACCTTTTTGATGAGATAAGGTCCCTTTTAGGAAACATTACTCTCCCCAAACTCCATAAACAGAAGTCTAACCATGTGAAGAAGCTGTCTTTAAATTATGCTCTAACAGATCACAGCAGCACACCTGAAACTTCTGTGTTGTGTGAGTCAGTGTTTCTGGTTTTTGACAGGGATGTGTCAGTGCATTGATTTAAAGAGGTCATAATATGCTTTTATCAAGTTTTAAACACCTTTTAGTGTGTTCTACATGTCTTAAGTCCTTATAAGTGATGGTTATTAAATAATCAGACTGCTCTGTGACTGTAGAAGTGTCTGATGTATGTGTATTATGTATCAAATATTATTCAAACCCAACTTCTCATGGGCATGGGTCTTTCACAGAAAAGTTAGATATGAAACATTTTGTGATTAATCAGTATCAACTTTTCTTTAAAGACTTGTTTTGATGCTAATGAGTACTAAGGGCCCGTTTACACGACAGCATTGTCACCAGAAACAGAAAGGTTTGTCCTTTGCATTTTTAAAAGTACTCCACGGTCACAGACAATATGATAACAATAGGGTTCACACGGATGTGTGAGAACGACTGAAAATGCAGTAGCGTGCATTAAGCCTGAACAATTTTAGGAAAAGATCTAATTGCGATTTTTCTGGCAGATGTTGTGATTTAAATTCGATTCACGATTTTCTTCAAATCAAGCTTCAGTTTGTTTACAGTGTAGACAACAGTAAGGAAATCGATAATCAAAAGCACATAACACATTATTCATCATTTAATATTGATGATTAATAATCTGTTTTCATTATTTATACTCCAACTTCTACTCCTAAACAGAGGCTTTGTGTTGTTGACCTGCTTACCAGCACTCTTGCTGTGGAGATGAGACGTTCATGAACGAGTCGACTCTTTTGAACAGCTCTTTTAAGTGAACAATGAGAACCAATTCACAGCTGTGAGTAAGCTGTTCATTTGTGAGCCATTCTTAAATAGTATGTGTACTATAGTTGACACAAGAGATCCTGGGTCAGTCAGGAGCGCTGCACAAAATTGCAGCTTTGGTGATCACATGAAACAATAAATCTTTCAGCCCTAGCATGCATGCCAGGCCAGTAGTTGGCGCTGTAAGTTTGTAGTGTCCTTGGCAAATATAATAAATGCATCCCCACTGGCCAGAGTATTGACGCAGCAAGTCCACATTTTTGGCCCTTTTCCATTAGCCCTACTCTACTCGGCTCGGCTTTCCCCGACTCTACCCGGCTCTACTCTACTCGCTTTGGTCTGTTTTTCCACCAGCCCGGTCCCCTACCCATCGGGGGCGGGGTTGCCGTGAAACAGCTGGGCGACACTGCGTTCATGTCATTTTGAGCGCGACACAACAACCAAAACAATGGAGGACTTGGAGGCAGTAGTATACTTGCTGCTTTGTCTGTGGCTTTTTGTTACAAAGAGAAAAGCAGAAGAAGGCTGCAGGCGGCGAGAAGAAATACCCTTGAGAAGTACAGGAGAGTTTTGGAAGCTATACAACAGTTTGAAGCCGAGGACGAGAGCAATCGGCCTGCAAAGAAAAGATGTATGAGGGTAAGCTAATGGAAGCTACCACTAGCTTGTTAGGTAGCTCGTAATGATAAAGTCCCGTGTTTAACATTGTGATGGCAGCAAGTTATTGCCATAAAGTAGCAAAGTGTATGTACTGCAGTCCTGTTTTGGGCATCGCGCTCATGACCCATCGGTGACGACATTCTCTGACCAATCAGTAGCCGGCAGTCGGTCGACGTCACCTTTTAGTGTCGACTCAGCTCGCTTAGAACCAGAGCAGAGTAGGTACTAAAACTGGTTTGTTTTAGGAGCTACTGTGCCGGTGGAAACGCAACGCAAACTGGGTAGAGCCGAGTAGAGTAGATTAGAGTAGGGCCAAGGCGGGCTGGTGGAAAAGGGCCATTTGTTGGAGGAGCGATAGCAAACCTAGCACAGCAGCGGCACACATGTTGCTCGGTAATCATCCATAGCTGTTGTTGTTGTTCCTAGGTGCATGCGCTACCTTTATCTGAAAAAATTACTGCGCATGTGCCGTGCATCCCGTTTTCCCTGACAAATTCCTGTTTATACGAAGATGAAGACGTTTTCAAAACTTTTCACTCTGGACACCGGTTTCAAAAGTTGGTGGATTCAGGCACTCCGGGCACTGTTCTCATAAACGGAGGGTGTAAACGCAACAGAAACTCTGCGTTTTTGGTTTATTTCAGTGACACGTAAACAGGGCCGAATATCTCAAGAAACATGTGGAATGGTTGGACTGAAAGTTTCTGCCCTTATCAGTGAGTTTTTCCTCCCCACTGTTACTTTGCTAATTGTTACCAAGAGCTAATTCAAGGTGAATCAGTCATGGATCTGTGGGAAACCAGACATAATCTCTGTGTGGATGTTAATGAGATAACATTTGATGCAGTATGTTCTGGCAGGAAACAAACGAAGGTGGACTGATTGTCATGGTTTTCTCTCTTTTCAGTCCAAACTGAGCTGGGGTCCATACTTTTGGTTCCACCTGTGGAGAATGGGTACCTCCACAATTTCAGGTAAAAAAAATCTAATTAATTTAATCTCTCTCTAAACAATAAATGACATGTTAAAGGGTTCTTACTTGCATAGATGGGGACTCGGGTTAGACTCTGACATGAGTGGCACATTAGTTTCACACAGAAGAGACTGAAGACTCAAGTTGAACTTACTCCTCAAAGACTTCAGACTTGACTCTGATTCAAGGTTTGAGAGTAGTGTCCAGTCATGTCGTTGTCTCATTTTAAAGGTCCCACGTCTTGGTGTGTTTGACTGTTTACACCTTGTTTTGGGGGTTGGGGCAGGGTAGGCAGTAGGCAGGCTTTCAACCTAAACTAAATCAAATAACTTTTGTTTTACTTTGTCTTAAGTCAGGGGCTGACCTCCCCCAACCAGAAAGGTTAGCTTCACCCTTGCTTGTTTTTCTCTGGTAAAACTTGTATGCCTGATTTTTCTACATGCTATTAGCTGTGCTGATTGTGCTGTACCTCCACTCAAGCAATGACAAGGAAGTTGGGGCTGGGAGGTGGTGAGAGCCACAAAGATTGTTCAAAGTTGCTGGAAAATTGCAGTGATTGGATGAAGTTGCATGGCCGTGCTGAGTTTGAGAGGATTTGCTGAATGAACATCAATTTAGTGATTAATAAGTCATGATTTTATGGAGGGACTCAATAATTCCTGCAATACTTCCTGTTATTCTAACATTAATACTTCCGCCAAGGAGGTTATGTTTTTGCTGGCGTGTGTTTGTTTGTCTGCTTCTTTGTTTTTCTATTTGTTTGTTTGTCTGTGTATTTGTTGTTTGTCTGTCTGTTTGTTTGTTTGTCTGTTTTTTGTTTTTCTATTTGTTTGTTTGTCTGTGTATTTGTTTGTTTGTTTGTCTGTCTGTCTGTCTGTTTCTTTGTTTGTTTGTGTATTTGTTTGTTTGTTTGTCTGTCTGTCTGTTTGTCTGTTTTTTGTCTCTTTCTTTGTTGGTCTGTTTGTTTGTCTGCTTGTTTTTGTTTGTTTGCCTGTTTGTGTTTTTGTCTTTCTTTGTCTGTTTTTTGTGTTTGCTTTTTTTTGTCTGTTTGTTTCTGTTTGTTTTTTTTGTTCTGTTTGTTTCTTTTTATCTGTTTTTGTCTGTTGCTTTGTTTGTCTGTCTGTTTCTTTGTTTGTTTTTTTTGTCTGTTTCTTGTTTGTTTTTTAGCAAGATTACACAAAAACTACTGGACGGATTTTGCTGAAATTTCAGATGTTGGTAATGGCAACTTAAAATGTTTAGATTTTGGTGGTGATCCAGATAACCACCATTAGCGAACAATCATTTTTGCTCAATGACTGTCTAACTAATAATGATATCAACATGATTCTGAGTGCTAGGTGTGGGTTTTTAGGGTCATGAATCATATTATGATGGTAACTTAATCATGGAACTATTGCCCATAGATGTAACAGCAATATGTGAGCTACCTTGGTGGGGGTTTGCACTCTCTGAGTGCTTTCTAGTTTCAAATCTGTTTCTTTAGTTTTTTGCGTTGTTTACATAAACTAATGAGACATGACAGACTTACAGCTGCCCCTCAGAGACTTGACTTGGACTTTCAATAATTGCTTAGTTGATAAGAGCTTTGAATTGTTTGCATTCTTTACCTGCTTGTCATGTCAGAATCAAAATGATGATAATTTAAATAAAAAATTCTTGTTTGTGTGTCTTGTAGTATGTGACTACATGGGAGAGAAACTGGCCTCTCTGTTTGGCATCACCACTCCGAAATATCAATATGCCATCGATGAGTATTACCGCATGAAGAAAGAGGTAGGCCACAGGGACACACATCCTTGAGTTTCATGTACCAATTTCATATGTAAACATGAATAAAGTCCCTCCTTAACAGCTGTTTACTCAGCTGTGGCTCGTTGCACCAGCCATGTGTAAGTTTACCTTCAGTTAAGAAGTTAAGTCCACAATCAAAGCTCACTTTAAAAGTAGTTGTTTGTAACTGAACATCTGTCTCATATGGGTTGCATTTTAGTTGCATGAGGGCTGTGAAGCATGCCCGGTTTATTTTGGTGAGCATGTTATCAAGCCCAAATGTCCAGACTAGTGGCATGAATGGATTCTCATGCAGCAAAAATCTTGTGAAAAGGACGCTGGTCTAGTTTCACCTAAAGCCATGCATGTATATATTGGCCAAAATATACAGGAAAATGAAAAAACAGAGCCATTTTTTACCTTGTTTAAGCAAAAATATATGTTCACATCTTCAGTATGACATAGTCGAGGTAGACACAAAGTGCACTTCCTGTTTTTGCTTCTCATTCCAGAAGAATGTTACTGTCAGGCATGAGTAGAAATGATGGAGAAGGATTATGTTTCCATTGTTTACCTACAGAAAAAAAGTTCAAATGTCATGATAAAAGTCAAAATGTCAAAATTTATTTTCAGCAACAAAGAAAAAATCAAGTTTGATGTTAAAATTCAGTGTTAAGAAAAACTTGCAATGTCAAGAATTGAGTCAAATTTTTGAGAATGAAATATAAACACTTACTGGTCACTTTATTAGGTATACCTATTCAACAGCTTGTTAATGGATGTACCTGTACATAGCTGGTGCAACCCTGTGCTGAGTTGCAATTTCAACTCAGAGATTCAGTCTCAAATGTCCTTTGAAATTATTCACCCTCTGATGTTCTGCCTGTAGGAGGAAGAGGAGGAGGAGGAGAACCGTTTGTCTGAGCTGGCAGAGATGCGGTTTGCAGAGCAGCAGAAAAGCGAGGATGATGGTCCTTGTCCTGCGACTGTGGAGCAGCCAGAAGCATCCGGAGCCTCTTTTGTAAACATTAGCTTTGAGCTGGAACCTGAGCCCCCAGTTAGCACTGCAGACACAAACAGAACCCCTTCCCCACTCCCCTCCTGAAAAAAACGGACACATTAAACACTGTGGTGTGTTTTCACCAGGCAGTCTGGTTCAGTTTGGTTTGGTATGGTATGGTATGGTATGCAGACATTCATGTTTCTACTGTCAGAAGTAAGGAAGGTACAGTCAGCCATTAAAATCAGAGAGCAGATGATGCTGATGGTGTGATCGTACTATTGGTTATCAGTTTCCTCCACACACTTAATAATGACAGTGATCATTGCTGTTTATTATTAGTTTCAATCTCAGAATCAGGACAGTTATTATAATTGTAACTTCTCACACAATTGTTTGTTCCCTTGTGCCTTCTCGTGGTATACGCTAGTAACGGGTATTGCAGAGGCCGGTATATTTGCAAGATGACACTGACAGACAGGAACATCGAGTATATCACTCGCCAAAGGGTATGGTTGGCTGTGGAGACACTAGCAAGATCATTGTTTACTGTACCAATCTCAACTAAACTAAACCGCCTGGTGAAAACTAGTGATGCAACAATTCAGAGTAAAATATTGAACTGTTTGGTACGAAGGCCACGGTTCAATTCACACACATGATTCTGTATTTTCTGTTTTTGGTACAACAGATTTCATTCATTTGCGCCCCTTTCTTTTTGCACTGCTGAGTTTAAACCCATGACGTCACACTACTGCGCAGAGAGGAGAAGCAGCAGTATGCACCCACACTTAAGATATCAGGGACTCCCTGAAATCAATAATGTTTGAGCTTATCAATACGGCGATGAAGCCTTGTGGCCCTGTTACATAGTGTTGTTTTTGAAAACCACCGAAATGCAAATATTCATCAGGTTTTGCAGGGGTAATGTAAACTCCAAGCACATCAGCACAGTGCATTTAATTAAGCAGGACATGTCCCATCATTTCACCTGGTAACTCCACAACAGACTCATAACATACCGGCCCCTGCAGCCAGAAAATCTATCATTATCCGCTCAAAACGACTATGAAAAGTACATCCAGACTTTCCTCAAAGTCCCGTTGGTTAAAAAATGTGATACATATTTTAATCCTTGCTGAAGTCAGCAGGATGAGGACTAGAAACAGCCTTAATCAGCCTAAACAAGCGGAAGTTGACAGTCATATAAACTTTATGTGTTCAATGACAGCTTAGAAAAACTAAAATTACATGAATAAGAAAAATGGCATCAGGATGAGTTCAAATACAATGTCAAGAAAAGGAAAATTAAGTGTTTGTCTAGAAATGTGGAAAATGTAAGTGTTTAGGCTAAATTTGATGTTCCCAAGGGACGAAAGGTACTCAAAAATATTTATTTTTTTCAATGTTTATTTTTTTATACTGTTGTTTCATAAACTGCATCAAGCATGTTTTTTTTTTTTTACATTTAAGTCAAATGAAGAAAACATTGAGGAGTAAAAAAAATAGCTTTTCAATCTCAATAACCCCATTTTGTTCCAGAAATAAATGCCCAAAACACTTCAGAATTGGAAAAATGGAGAGAAAATAAATAAATACATGAATTAAAGGAAGTGAATGGCCATGTTGTCAAAGCCAAACCAAAAACCATGAGAAACAAAACAAGGTATATACTGAACCGTGGGCTGAGTGTATTGTTGCATCCCTAGAGGAAACACACAGAAACAGTCACACATATTTATCAGATTGCAAAACCTTAATTAATTTAGCTGCAATATGAAATAATATGGTTATTTTTCAATGTTTTTATTTTGTATAAAGAGATTAAAGTACAAATTACAGGGATAAAATGAAAGGGCTGTTGAAGTGGCTGTTCTGGCCTCATCTGTTAATGTTAGTTTGTGAGTAATTATATGCAAAGGCCGATGTGTGGCCTATTTATCAGTCTGAAACACAGGATGAGTCCCTTCTAATTAACATCAGTAATGAAGGTGAACGAATGCTGTACTCTAACTTTAATGAGAGGCAGATATCAGTCTGATTGTTTCATCATATTTTCTGGTTGACAAAGATCAACACTGACATGCATAGAGTGTAAAAAGTGAACCAAACTCATCCCAGTGATATGGAACAACCTAGACTAATGCATGCTTTAACTTTTAGTGTTATTTCTCTGCAGTAAAGAAGGATGTTCACTGTTTGCCGATATCTGATATCAAACATGCCAACATTTCCACACTCCCATCAGATATCAACACTGATGCATACAGATGTTTTTAAATGTTGAAGAGTAACCAGTCTTTATCTGTACTGTCTTGTTTTTGACCAAATCATCTGCTGGTAGTGCAAGCTTTACCAAAGTTGGGTGCTTTTTGACTATCAGTTGTAAGAATGAGCAGGGACTGATGACACTTGAAGCTGAAACTGATGTGTTGTCCTGGGAGTATGATCATTAAGCCCTCCATGGATTTACCTGAGTTTGCCAAGTATGCGTGAAAGTAGGGCTGGGCGATTTATTTGTTTCATTATGTACATTTTTTGTTGCAGAAGATTTTGACAATATAAAACAAAATGTCTTTCCTTGATGTACTCTCAGAAATATTGGTAATTTTAACTTTTTTCACAATGGAAGGCCCTGCCTTTTTTTTTTTGCACAGGCATGTTTTTTTGAATGAGATAAAATACTGATAATAGAGTTTCATGTTTTGGGAAAACAGTGCAGTGTGTGAGTGAAGACAAGTCTGCCTACGTCCAAACTACATAATGTACCTTTCAGTCAGAGATTTTGATTTTAGGCTGTATCGTCCAGCCCTATGTGAAAGTTTGAAACCTATTGAAGCTGAGCGAACAGCATTTAAATCACATTTGAGTGCACTTACACACAAGGAGAATTGTGCTTAGCCCAGTACTGACCCTTGTGTGAGTGCTCTCTCATTACTGTACATGTACTTTCTCCTCTTTGACAGAATAACACAACTTACTTATGAATTAATGTGAAGATTTACCCGGAAATGTGTCCGAGGCTTAAAATGTCATCAACAGAACTGCACTTTGAAAGATAAACCTAAAACACTCCAGTAAACCTTACTGTCTCAGCCCTTTAACTGTACACAGTGCTTCCTCAGGGCATCCTTCATGGATAGATTCTTGTAACAAGCCAACATTCATTTTGATTTTAATGCAAGAGGCTTTGGTGTTAGCTCTCACAGATGGGAATCATTTTTCTAAATATACAAGGCTTTCATAAATGCAGAGTTATTACATAGAATATAGAAATAATTTACAAAGTTTGTGATATGGTCATTAAGTCCATAAGTTTAACAGCATTACTCACATATATTTCCCCTCCAGGAGTCCAAGATCTTACCCTGAAAAATCAGATACTTGTAGTTATTCCATCCTTCTGGGAGAGGACACTTGGTGGCACATTGGCCATGTATAATTAAATATTTGACTTTGCTTCTGAATCTTTATCATCCAGGAAAGGATTAGGGCCACTGAAAAAAAAGATCTAGCAGCTGAAAATGTTTAAGTCTGTGAAAAAAATCCTCAGAATTCAGACTTCAATTTCTGGTGGTTGTCACACCTTGGTCATTTGGCAGAGTTGCTCCACAGTTTGTTTGCATACACATGGACATGGACAGTCAATCACTGTTTCGATATCAAAAACAGCACCAAGCTCGCCTGAAAGAGGTGGTCTCAGCTTGCTTCCAGTTGGCCCCTAGAGTGGTCTGTTTGCAACTGACCCACCAACCAACACAAACATTGTAGTATAAGCAGCAGATGCACTAATAATAATTGCATTACAGCAACGGGACAAACAGGCTGATGACAAATTTCTACTTAATAAAAATGTTTGGATCCCTCAGAGTCACTTTCTGTGCTCAGGCACAAAACACCAATCAATTATCAACAGCTTATCATCACTGACTGTCTCTACAGCAGATCATCACAGGACTTGACAGGAACGACTGGTACAAAAACGTTAAAGTCCCAGAATTTAGTCCAGCTTGTTCAAAAGTAAAACTGCTCTCTGCTTTTCTGCATCGTGTCTTGTGTGGACACTTCTTGAGGTGTTTCATTGTGACAAGTTACCATGCTATCTGGTGTCCTCTATGGTCTGCTGTAGACACTTGGGAGTGTTAAAAGCCCCACTTCTTCGAGCACAGAATTTGTTTACACTTGTATCTTGAGGCATACCACTCATTGATAAATCTTACAAAAGACAGTTAAACTGCACTAATATTCAGTGAGTCTTTTTGTGGGTAGCCTAGCATGCTAGCTTCAACTTCAACTTTAGCTTAGCTTTTGTAGATAATGCTCTATTTGACTTGTAGTCATAGCAATCCTGGCTTTGACGTTGTGACATAAGGGCAGCTCTGGCCTTAAGAGGGACTCAGCCTCTTCAAAACACTGCCATGTGAACATGAAACGATCCGAAGGAAATATGCAAGTTTGTTGCATTTTTACCTCCACCAAGGAGGTTATGTTTTTGGGAGAGTTTGTTTATCTGTCTGTCTGTTTGTTAGTTAGCAACATTACTCAAAAAGTAATGGACGGATATTGATTAAATTTTCAGGGAATGTCCGGATTGGGATAAGGAACAAATGATTAGATTTTGGAAGCGATCCGGATCTCCTTCTGGATCCAGGAATTTTTTTAAGGATTCTTTAACATTGGGAGATAGGGCCATTTTCAACATTTCTGCATATAACTCCACAAATAATGGTCAGGGCACTTGGGAAAAAAATACAGGGCAAGTTTCTGACATGCTCTACAGTATATCAAAGACTGATCTGGATAAAGGAATAATTCCAGATACTATGATCCAGAATATAAAAAAATAGGGGACCTTTGGAATTTTCATCATAGGAAGAGAACAAATGAAGCTATAAACACACAACAAACACCATTAAATAGCCAAGGCATTGTGGAATCTGGAAGGTGCCAACGGATTTGCTGTATCTTCAAAAGCTGTGGAACTAGATCCAGAAGAAAACCGCCATTAAGGAAAATTCGATTTTCGTGAATAACTGCTGAACTAATGTTGATATCATTATGAATTCAGTTGCCAATGGTATGTTTTCATGGTCAAGGAATCTAAAAATGTGGTCAAAATAAATGTGGGACTAATATTTATGGTGCAAATGACAAATAGGGGGAATTGTGGCGCTTGGCGGAGGTCTGCACTCTCCGAGTGCTTTCTAGTCTTCAACTGAATCGGAACAAAACAACCGGGCTGTCAGTGTGAAAACCACCTCAAATTTTGGACTTTACTTAGAATTCTGATTTTTTTTCACACACTTAAAATATAGATGTGAAGTCTCTCTTCCAAGTATCCAATAGCACTTGGGTGAATGATGCCTACCAGCTCATTCTCATCGATGTTTCAAATGTCCAAGGTTAATTAGGGGGACACAGTGATCCCCCCTCTGTGCCAACTTTGGAGGTGGTAATCAGGGTTTTACTGAGGGGAGATGTGAGGAGTGGTGTAAATGTGAATCTCCCACTATGGAGTGATCTCAGAGCTTCTTCAAGGCACTGTTGTGAATACTGTCCTCGTAAAGGGCTTGATCTTTGGGGAAGAGGCAGCCGGTCGTTCAGACTATCTGTCATACTAACTTTAAAAAATGCACTAGCTCAACTTTTCTCTGAAAATGTAAAACGTCTTCTTGTTCTGTCTCTTAAATCAGATGACGAACAGCTCACATTACAGTGCAGTGAGTTTATTTCTGAAATGTAAATTAGCCATATCAATGTAGCGTAAATGTTTACTAAAAAGCTTTTAGTGCCCACATTTATCTGACCGATGACCCACAGGGATGAAAGAGCGTCCGACCTTTACATGTGAGGGTTCATTCTTTAAGTGTCCTTCTGGAGAAGTTTCATGATTGCCGTCTAAAGTTTCTCATTGTTCATTTTTACTCTGACGTGACTCCAGACAGTTCACTCCTGATTGAAATTGAAATGTGGCTTGTGCTGTGTAAATCTTTCTGTTGATGAAGGAGATTTTTCATAGTTTATGTGCAAGAAGGGTCAGTATATGCAAAACCTTTATTTTAACAATCTTTAAAAAATGTGTACATATTTATATTCTTTAATAAACTTTCAACTTTCTGAAAGGTTGTCTATTTATTTGCATTACTGTACGTTTGTTAACCATTTATTCACCTCGTTTTTTCTTTTAGAATATAAGACACCATTTACATTTTTTAATGTTTATCAATTCATACAGTTTTTATAATTAGTTAGATCAGGGATATTCTCTGATCAAGCAGAACATTTTGACTGGTCTGCAGCTTTACAACCCCAATACACAACAATCTGAGAGGTCTGTCAGAACCAGCGTTAACAGTAGTTTGTCTGTTGGATCGAATCCAGTCCAGTCTTTGTTTCCCATGTGCATCAAAGAGCCTTGGCCGCCAATGACCCTGTGGCTCTATAAACTTTAGGTACACTCTGATAACTATAGGTTGGACTCCTTTTGCCCTCAAAACTGCCTTAATTCTTCATGAAAGATTAAACAAGATGTTAGAGACAATCCTCTGAGGCATAAGGCCAAAACATAGAGCAATGACTTCAGTTGTATTTTGGTCTGTATGAGAAATAATTATGGAATCTGCTTTAAACTGTATTTTGCATTTCTATTTTCTATTGTCTTGCAAAAAATGCAACCATACCTTTAGGAAAGCTGTGTGCTCACTGCAGTTAATAACTAAAAGGATTTCAAATACATTTATCACAAAATAAGTTACACTGAAAAGATAATCATTGGGACAGAGAATCAAAACATAAACAGTGTGAGAGGAAAAAAATATTTTCATGATACTAAGATGGTGCCTCCAGGATTAAAAAAAAGACCAGTAAAAATGTTAGAATGTAAGAAAAAGGAACATTTAATAAAAAAGGTCAAAGGCAAAACAGATACATTCAGATTTTCTTTACAGGAATGAAAAGGAACAAATAAGATTAACACAAAGGACTTTGTCCATCTCTCGTCTTTCAGACTTTTAACCATCTCACTCTCTCAGTCCGTTCTTAAATTTTTTAAAATACAGACATTCAGTTCGAAGTTATCCAGCAGGTAGAGGGTTAGAAATAAGTTAATTCAAGCTGGTAATGTTGCTTCAAGGGATCTCAGGTTGGGGCAGAAGCTGTGACCTATCGGTGACGAGAGTGTCCCTAAATCTTCTTCAGGTGTCGTCGAGGTCTGCTGCGCTGCTGCCGTCGCTGTCGTTTGTGACCAGCACTTCTCTGTTCTCGTAGGTCCAGAAGCCGTTGAGGTCGATCAGGATGCTGGTGACTGTGTCGCCCTGGCAACTGTTCACCAAGTCCTGGAGGGTGATCTTATAGGGGTCTTTAGGTTTCACCATGTCAAAGATCTCGTCCTAAGGAGAAACAGGGAGAGACATGATCATTCTTCAAGCAAAGACTTTCTCAGCATTCTGAACAGCAGAGATCAGAATTTAAAATGAAGTAAAAGTGTTTGTAAATGTACATTCACATCCTGGAAGGACACGGGCTCCTGACCGTGGATTTTCATCTGCTCCTGAATGGCCTGAAGAGTGAGGCACACAACAGAACAATGATACACTAACAAGACACAGTGAGCGTGAAGGAAAATGTGGTTTTATGTTCTAAACGTCAATTAAAAAAAATAGTTTGTAACCATTTTGGTTCAATCAGAACTTGGAAATCATTTTCCCACATATATCATCAATAGTGTTATGAATAAGGTTTTCTCTGCAGGCATGTGTTAGGCCTGTTTCACACTGGAAGCTTATTCTTCACGTGCATTTGCCACGCATGTCAGCTCCAGCAAGTGCCGCCACAGCTTTCACACCAGGCGTACGGACGTCCTGCTGCCTCAGCGCGTCTCCCTGCTGGCACAGCTCTATCTCTCTGTAAAGTATGTATCGCCCAAATAATGAGCTTCTAATGAAAGCTTAGGAGTAATCACAATAAATCTCCCCACAAAGAACCTGATTCATTGACTGACCTGGAAAACTTGCAGAATGAAAGAATTCTAACAAACAAGGGAAGTTTCTCCACAGAGAAGTCAAACTGAAGCTTTAATTTTGAGAGGGCTTTCCAATTCCTGAACCTAATTTTGAACCGGACGCTGTGTTCAGACCGAAAAAAAAATTGGTTTAGTACCTGAAAAGCTGGAGGAAGTCGAGGAAGTCGAGGAAGTAGAGGAAAATGGAGAGTAAGAGTGAGGAGATGAATCTATGATGGTAATTTGGGCATCACCAGGATTTCAATTGAAGCTCGAGAGCAGTTGAAAATAAAAATGGATGAAAACAAAAACCTTAAGTATAGCAACAAACACTTCTAAAATATTGATGTGATCCTCAATTTTGCCAGTGTGTTGTTTACTTTCGCCTGAGTAATACGGACTAACACCCTCCCACTTTTGTTCCACTTAGGTCCAGTTTACACGACAATGTTGTCACCAGAAACAGAAAGGTTTTTCCTTTGCATTTTCAAAAGAGCTCCATGTTCACACGGAGATGATGTGAAATCCATGCGCATTCACACAGAGAACAACTGAAAACGCTGTAGCGTGCAAGCCAGGCCAGTAGTTGGCGATGTAGATTAGAAGTGAAACAGTGGCATTTCAACACGCACCTACGCACTAATGCTTTCCGGTGAAGACAAACTTTTCACAAACGACATTGGCGAGTGGATGCATGAAGAAGTTGTTGTTTAATGGTGGCTAGCAAACCAACTAAAAGCCTATTACCGCCACCAACTGGACTGGAGTGTGGAACGGGAGATTTGTCGTTGTTCCTAGGTGTGCACGCAACCTTTATCTGAAAAAGTACTGTACATGCGTCACGCGTCATTGTTTTCCCTGATAGCGCTGGTTCATGTTTACAGGGAGACGGATACAAAAATGTCTTCAAAACTTTTCACTCTGGACCCTGGTTTCAGAAGTTTGTGGATTCAGGCACTCCGTTTTCTGCCGTTTTTGTTGTTGTGGAAATGGCCCCTTAAACTGGTATGAACACAGGCTGGTTCGCTAGAAAGCACCAGGGTTATGAGAATCCAGCATGGAACCGGTTCCAGAACCAGAACCGTGCTAGTGTGAAATCCCTCTGTGAGGAACAGACAGGAAGAGTAATTGTAAAGTTTCTGTCTTATCTCTGACATATTCTACTGCTGTGAACACACATACCAGCTGGATTAAGGTAAATATGTCTATTTAGTTGCCATTTTCTCTGTTTTTGCAGAGAAAATGTATAAGCTAAGCTTTCTATACCACTGAGATGTGAATCTCGCACTTCCAGTCTGAAGCTCTGACTTGATAACACACTCGCTGAAATGAGAACATGCATGCACTGCTGCTGTCACATGAGTAAAAAGCATCCAGTGTGAAATGAGACTTCATCTTACAACAGTCAGTGTGTTTGTTTGTTTGAAGTGGAGGAGATACCCTGAAGAAATAGTTGAACGAGAAGACGTTCAGGTATCCTAGATTCTCCATGTCCAGAAGTTTGAAGATGTACTGTAACGCTGCAGGCTCTTTCCGGTTCTCCAACGCCAGCACGAAGTCCAGGTAGGTCTTATAGTCCTGGAAAAAGAGAGAGATGATGTTACTGAAAGTCAGTTCAGCAAACAAAGGTCTGCAAAGCTTTGACCTAAAATTATGTAAAAAGACTTCGGACAAATACTCTACAATACCAAACTTTAATCTCTCTCTCTCTCTCTCTCTCTCTCTCTCTCTCTCTCTCTATATATATATATATATATATATACACACACACACACACACACACACATATATATATATATATATAATGATAAAGTCAAACTTTTACCTTTTACTAAATGCTAGATATCCTCAAGAAAATGCCCCTTGAAACGCTCCATCTTTTACTTCCTGGGTTTTATGATGTCATAGCTATACAGCTTCCACCTACAATGTGTGTTTTCAGCTCTTCTCAGGCAGATGCCATGACTGTTTTGAAAGTCAGCTCTTCAGCCTGTACCCCTCCTCCCCACATCAGACATCTTTAGGCAGCCATTAAGCACAGAACTCATTATCATAGCCCCTCGCCCCCTCTGATCTGAGTGTTTCCAACGAGGAGGGAAAAAGAGCTGCAAATGAACCTCTACAGAGACCTCTGCTGAGTATAGACTTATCGATCAATCTTTATCTGTACAGCACCAGATTTGTTGAATATAAAATTATTAAAGGTTAGCCCCTGAGATGTGGCATCTCAGTTTTAAGAGGGACCTCATGTCTATATGGCTGTAAAGACAGTTACTATGGATGTATAATAAATACAACAATGGATAGAGAGATCGATCTAATATTAACATTAATATCTATAATGAATATAATCTGGAGAGGACTTATGTTGATTTATATAACAGCATCTACCTGAACTGCCATTAAAATGGACTTAACTGGTCTAAGGGTAGGAATGTAACGCATCATCTTTCTGTATTTACCAAACAGCTCTTAACCTGATGCTTTATTGATCGTACCATTTCTCCATCATAGGTGAGGCACTCCTGAAATACTCGGTCCAAAAACACGGAGGTGAGTGTCGCTGTCCCGTAGCGTGAGAGTTCCTCTTTGCTCAGCATGCCGTTATGGTCTTTGTCCAGGTTTAAGTACTGACCTGTACAGACACAAAGATTAAAACCAGATAGAAAACATATCACATATCCTTGTGTAACCCAGCTCTGTACAGTGTAATGGGAATCTTGATCCTCACACAGGTATTAACATGATTTGATGAATATTAGTATCTCACCATAAACTCTGAGAGCGGACGGGGCTGAGAACCAGTTGGACTCTTGACTCTCTTTGGACAGCTCCTCATCTCTCAGCTAAAGAGGAGGCAGGGAGGGTGAGAGAGCGTGAGAGAGAGCCACTACAATAATGAAATGTTGTGCCAGTACACAGAGCTATCAGGTGAAGAACATGTTCAAAAAAAAGTACCCTGCAATAATTAATAATGATAATAATTTTAGTTATATAACACCTTTTAAAACAGATGGTTACAAAGTACTTCAACACTTATTGGCAAGGGATAATAAAATGAACACTTAACAGCTGGGTCAAAAACAAAATGAACAGAAAATGCAAACGAATGGGGAAAAAATGAAATGCTAACACAGTGAATCAACAAGAACAAAGAATACATCAGAGAAAGTGAATGAAGGTGATTACAGGCACATCATAAAGCAACTTTATGACAAAGACTAAGATCAATAAAACATCACAACAGGAGAAAATGTGCAAGTGATGATATCCTAGAAAATGTGCAGGTAATGAAAGAAATAAAAATGAGACAAAATACAAGAAACATGACATCCCATCAGTGGAGATAAACAAGGCTAAGAAAAATCAAAACAGATGAATGAGGGATGGAAAAGTAAGTAAATAAAAGATAGCTAATAGAAGAAGCAAGACAGATATTTAGATATTTGAAAATACATTTTAATCATCAATCAATGAATGCAAGTTTAACATAAAATTTAATAAATATGGTGAACAATAATACCTCCAATAAGTCATCCAGAAAACTGCAGGCCAAAATATCCTGGATTTTTATCTTTCCTAGAAAGAAAATAAAGTTTAAAGCAACAACTACAACAAAAACAACAACAGCAACAATGGAAAAAATGAACACGATTAAAGAGAAATTTAGGGCAGAGTTAAAGCTCCTATTAAATGGCCAATTTTTGGATGGTTTTCACACCTACAGCTCTGTTGCTTTGTTCTGATTCAGTGAAAAAAATTGCTGCAAATTTGAATATTCTTTTTGATTGTTTGTTGCTCACACAGCAGTAATTTGAAGTGAGCCAAATGTAACCTTACATGCCAAACTGTCAAAAGCAAATCTGGCATGTGATTGGACAATCACTCTGTCAATCACAGGGAGCTTGGCAAGATGGATCTTTCTGATTACAAACATTGAATCAGGTGGATCCAGCTGCACTGCAAGGTTAGCCTAATGATCATATCACACAGACAGGCAGGGCTGTTCTGACATTACGTCACAGTGAGTAATATTATGACTCGCTCTGTGTTATGGGAAGGAAGCTTGGCTACCCACAAAATTAGTTGTTGTTTAATAAAGGAAACTGAATGTCTAATGAACGATTTCCAGATAAACATATTTATCAGTTTGACAGAACTTATGATGTTAGTGTAAACAAATTCAGGGCACAAGGGGAGGGGCTTTTAATGCTGACTGGTATCTACAGAGGACCACAGGACGAGGTAGCATGATAACTTATTCCCAGGGGTGGACAGTAATGAAGTAGAGTATTGTTGAGTCCTGTACTTATGTACATTTTTTGAGTATCTGTTCTTTACTTGAGGATTATTTCTTTTGGAAACGTGACTTTTATTCCACTACAATTGAAAGACATATATTGTACTTTTAACTCCACAACATTTCTCTTACTCGTTACTTTTAAGTACAGCTTTGAAGTCAGTGGATAAAATTTCTTTTCTCTTCTAAAATGCAATCTGCGTGTGATTTGTTCAAGTGGTGATTTTACTCAGATCGTGGAGGTAAATACTGAGCTAACGTCGCTCAGATTCGGAAACAGATACCGGTGTTAAATAAAAAAATGAAAACCACAATGGTTGTCCTTTTGTTGATTTAATCGTGTTTCAATAGGCATTTCATTTTCATATTTTACAAGCTTTTTATTTTACAGGGTCTATAAGCAGGTCAATGCATTCAGTAGGTTGTTTCAGTCATTAGGTTCTGTAAATTCATTGTGGCAACAATACAATAACATGTTGACATTAAAATGAAAATGTACTTTTAAAACTAAGTATTTGCAAAAGCTGGTACTCCAGTTCTTTAACTTCATTAAAAATTTGACTGAACAACTTTCACTTGTATGGGAGTAATATTTGACCAGGAGTATCTATACTGTCACTCAAGTAATGGCGTTGAGTACTTTGTCCACCTCTGCTTATTCCACCATAACACCTGTAGAAGTGTCCACAGAAAGTGTTTGTAATGGGTAAAAGTAGAAAGCAGCTTTAAAAAGGATAAATTCTCCTGCTTGAACAAGCTGGACTCATTTCTGTGCACTAAAGGAGTTTCTGAATCAGCTGATGCGGTTGAGTCCTGAGATGATCTGATGTAAACGGGGATTGATGTTAACCGGTTGATATGTTCATGGTATGCTGAGCCTGTGCACAGAAGTGACTGCAGAGTTTCATACGTTATTATTAAAGAAATATTTCAGGTTTTTTGAAGTGGGGTTGCTCGAGGGAACGTAGTTGGGTACAGATGCTAGGGGGATACATAGCAGTAAATGGTGCCACCAAAAGCCTGGTAATCCCCCCACTTTTAGGGTAAGGCTAATCAAAAGACTAGAACTCGACGAGCTACAGAAAGATTCTTTACGCCAGGGTTTTTCTGACATTCTTAGACATTAGCCAAAAAGTGAACCTCTCACCTGTCCGCAGAGGATCGAGGAAGAAGAAGAACTTGCGCACAGCAGTGCAGACGTAGAAAGAGTAGAAGGACTTCTCCAGACCATCCAGTTGAGGCAGAGTTGGAATGAGCTCCAGGATGTAGTTCTCTAAATCCTGCACAGAACAAAGTGTTAAGGAAACAATCACGAGTTTCTCTGCTGATGTTCAGTAATTTAGGACTTGTTTAAACTGACTGAGTTGTGTGTGTTTGTTTTAACTGCGAGATCCTTACCGACTCTCTGAGGTGACCCTGTCCTGCTACATCATACAGACTCAGACCGATGCGGGTCTGGTGGAGCCACACTAGATGAACAAAAAGAACAAGGATGAACACTAAATGATTGTGATGCACAACTGCATTGGTTTAACATCAGTATCAGATGATACCTGCCCATTTTACAAACAAGAGCCATCTGCAACTTAATGTGGGGAGAACTGTTCAGTTGTGTCAAACCAATTCAATGCTGACATCTGGCATGCCTTACTGAAGATTTTTTCATCGTGCAGTAACAATGTAACCTAGCACACCAGATGGACCGTTCAATATATTTCATTAGTCTGTCTGGCCCACATAAAGTGTTTGGGGAGGGCAGAACCTTTCTAAAGCATATCCGGCAGGTGAACCACTTTGTAAAACAAACTTTCATCAAAACATGTCAGAAGTGGAATGAAAATATCCTTACTATGGAGAAGTTTGTTAATGGTTTTTCAGTCAATAAAGAACAGCTAATGAAGCTGTTAGCATCTATGCTAATCCCTGTATGAGCAGTCACTTCCTGCTGTCGACTAGCTCACGGCTCGTTCCTCTTCCTGCACTTAAGGACTCTAATTGGGCTGAGCCGCTTTGGGCCGCTCACAGTTATTGTAGACTGGAGCTTGACAGGATGGATCTGCACAATTATAGACAATAAATCAGGTTGATGTAAATATAGTGTACCCTCGTTGCAGCACATTTGCCTGAAGGCACTGTGAATTGGGCGAAAGATGTTTATGGCCCCATCAATAGTAGCAGAAGCAGTGTGTGCTTACAGTGATTTACATTGTCATAACATCAATGTTACGATTAATTGAATAATATATGACACATTAATGCTTATATACCTTTAATAGGTTGGTTCACCATTAGTATAGACTGAGCGTGCAGGAATGAATCCAGAAACATAGAGGTGAGTTAGCAATTAGCACTTCCTTTTCAAGACTAAAAGTCTATGGAAGTTCAGACACCCTTCTCGGATAATCATTCATTCATTCATTTTCTATACGGGCTGGAGCCTATCCCAGCTGTCATTGGGCAAGAGGTGGGTACACCCTGAACCAGTCGCCAGTCGACCGCAGGGCACCATAGAGAGACAGACAACCACTCACACCCACACTCATACCTAAGGGCAATTTAGAGTCACCAATCAACCTAATAAGCATGTTTTTGGTCTGTGGGAGGAAGCCAGAGTGCCCGAAATGAACCCACTCACGCACGGGAAGAACATGCAACTTCACACAAACTTCTTCTTGTGAGGCGTGTGCACTACCTGCTGTGCCACCGTGCCGCCCCCCTTCTGGGATTAAACTAAAATAAGATTTGTGATGAAAACAAACTTGTTAACAATAATAATAAACTAATTTCAAGTTAAAGAATGCATCTAATGTTGTTCTGCTTTCGACTTTTAAAAAGTGTTTTGAGCAGGATGGTTGCTAACAAACTGCTAACAAGGACTACAAAAATGGCGGGAACTTTACTTCAATCATTTTTGATTGTTTTGAATGACCAATAATTCACAAACTACTGCCACAGCCACGAGGACCAACTTGACCAAGTCATTTGATTAAGAAGAAATTCTCAAACAAGCGGCTACAGTAAGATATTATACATTGGAAGTATTATATCTGCTTTAAAATTGAACCACCATATTGTATTTTTAAGTACCTTAATAATAGCTTCTTCATCTCACTGATTACATTTAAGCTTAAAAATCAAAAGCAGGAACAAAATGTGCAAGTTTCATTGTTGTTTTGTTCACTACAGAGCTTATCAGCAAAGATCCAAGAACACAGTGCAAAATCCAACAAGCTTTTAGTGAAGAGAGCCAGTGTGATGCTAACTTCTGCGTCCGCCTACAAAAATACAGTAATTATAAGCTCTTAATGTTTAATAAGCAGCCAGCCTGCTGCTGATAATCATAATAATAAGCAACTAGTTAGAGCAGAGGTTTGTGACCTATAATAGAATCTTACATAAATGTTTTTTATTTTTATTTTTCAGGTCTTCTAACTAACTGATCTTTTAATCACACATAACACAGACGATCACAGATGGTGACTCAGACAAAACAAAAGGTCAGACCTTTCCTCATGACGTAGTTAAAAAACTGCATGATGGAGATTCTTCCATAAGGGTCGTTGAGGAAAAGCTTGGCGTAAACTCTGGCTGTGAAGAATTTACTGAAAGAAATAAAGCAGATTAGAGGAGAAACAGGGTTAGTTATGTTAAATATACTGTGATAAACTAACTTTTAATGCAGTACAAAACAGTTACATTTCTCTGACAAGTAAAAGTAATTAAAGAACAGGTCATTACTGTGGAGGTGATCATAAAAACTCAAGGAAATTGACAAATGGAGCGATAAAGATGCATTTGAAATGAAAATCATACCTTAATTTTTGGTGACTGCTACTGTATATTCATGATCTCTAATGTTCAAATAAACCTTCAAGTTTTCACATACTGAGCACCCCTGATCCAGCTGTATTCTCTCTCTGTCTAAGACCAGTCTGCTCTGATTGGTTGACAGGTCTACTCTGTGGTAATTGGTCAGTTCAGCACTGCTCAGTGCCACATTGTCAACAACTCTGCATTCATGCTGCCGTCTCTGCTCTGCATTGGGCTTGCTATCCTGAGCCATGGGCTTAGACTCTCAATGAAACAATGGTATGATGTCATAGTGGTAGGTCTAATCAGAGGGGTGTGGGGGGATGAGGAGTTTCAAGCAGCTACTGTCGCTGTAAACATGGGGAGAGGAAGATGTCTGATGCCACAGATTTTGTCTTGTTTACAGAAGTGCTCTATGAGACATATTAAACAAACTAAAGGACATAAACAAATACAAAAAGCAGAATATGGACTCTAAGACTTTATTTTTATTTCAGACATTTGAACTTTAATCTTGAAGCAACAACTTTTATTTTACATTTTGAATTGAAGAGTGATAAACTATTTAGTGATCTGATTGATAATTGAAGCTGACTTGAGGAAAAACGTTCACTTACTGTGTCGCCACTCAGTATTTTTAAATTACAGATGTTTTACAGGCTATAATAATAATCATATGGATTCTCATTTTTTACATTTTAAATCACATTTATTTTCTTCACTTCTAATTCAATCATCACAACTTGTTTCTTTCACTCTCAAATTGCCTTTCTTTATATGATAAATTAAAAATGTTGTGCTGTATATGACAAATAATGAATATAAAACATTTAAAGTGAGTAATTTTGTTGATATTTTCCAATTACAGGGAGTTCTCATCAAATCAACCAAAATAATTAGGGTTATTATTATATTAGGATTAGAGTCACCGAGGTAAAACATGTTTTAGAGGCTGATTTTTAAGTGTGTGAAAAAAGGCTAAAAAAAAAAGGTCAGAATTATAATATTACAGCTGATTTTTTTTTTCTCAGACTACAATAAAAAATTTAATAATCAAACCTTTAAAAAATGTTTTTTTCAGTGGTCCTCATCCTCTTCCAAACATCACTCCATTTTTTAATCAACAAGAAGAGTTTTTATCACCTCGACTACAATACTTAAGTTTTTGGTACTTCCCCTTGTTAAAGATTTCTCTCCTTAGCACAAGTTAAGGAAAAACACTTCCTTATTCAACATTCAAACCCTTAAAAAAGTGCCAGTGGGATTGCATTAATATCTAAACAGCTTACAGAGCGTCTACTCTTGGATCTAAAGTTCATAAAGGGGGCATTTAAATTAAGGGTGAATAAGAGTTTATTTGTTGATGCCCAATCTGAGTGTTTCCCGTCAGCCAAGATACACAGACTGCAGGTGGACATAAAAACATTCACTGTGCAACAGAAAATACTTTTACAAGGGATTTCTATCCTGACTGAGCTGGTGCCAGTAAAAATTCACTTCCTGTTACTTACTTGCACTTTGACCCGGCCTTTTCGCCCACCTGCAGGAAGGCTTCATAGCTGATCATGGCCTCTTCCCCACTCACTGGAGGGACCTGATGCTTATCGAGCAGAAACCACAGATTCTACAGAAAAAAAAAGACAAAGCAGATGACAAAACATCTCCAAATAACATCACCATATTGTGTTTACTCCCGTAGAAGTGTGTCACTATGATGTGTCCTATATGTGTGTGTCATGTACCTGCAGCTCCTCATTATCCAGCAGCTCTCTGCTCTTTCTCTGGAGGAAAACAGCTCTGGATTCTTCTCTCAGCTTCTGCAGCAAGACTTCATCTTCTGCTGGGAGCTGAAGAAAAAAAAACGGATCATCAACACAGCATCACCAGTTTAGGGTCTTCACCTTGTGGTCAAGCCTGCAGTCAGTGGGTAGTGTTAGCCTGCCTCTGCCGACAGTCATCAGATAAACTCTAAACTCTAAACACTCTAAACTCTAAACTCTAAACAGTCCTGTGTGCTCGTTGTGGCCCGTTTTTTTTTTACCATGTTATGTTACGTTATCTACTTTTGGACTAAAATTACTTTACTCAGCAAAAATATAAACGCACCAACTCAAAAGGTTAAGTTAGGATGACCTTTCCCTTAACATGTCCAAAAATATTATTTATTTGTGACTTTTGTTGACTTTTGTCTCTTGTCAACATGCCACAGATGATGCAAAACATGAGGAAGCATGCCATTGGCATTATGAGTGCCAGGATGTCAGTTAAATAAATGTCATGGACTCAAGAGTGAGGCAAGACATGAAAACAAAGAAATAGTTGGCATATTTCTTTAAATAATGAACAGAACATACAGAAACACAGCAGCAGGCTTGAGTCAGCAGCAGGGTTGGAACTGAGCTCTTTTTGCCTACAAGCTTCTGAGGATGGATATTTCCAGCAAGCTCACGATACAATCCACATCCTAATATTTGGAAATTGTGGACATGACCTAAGCCTTTAACAGAACTACTACCATTTTGTTTTTTTTGCAAGTATAGAAAAAGCAAGAACAAGGTTTGAATGATTCTTCAGCTCAAAACACTTAAATGTAAAGACCTCAAGGATTTTAGTAGTAATTCAGAGTTGGGAAATTGTGTTGCATCATGTGATTTGACTTCTACTTCTTACTGTGCCACTGAAAACATTACCCTCTGTGTATGTGACAGCTGCTTTCACAGCATTTGAGGCTGTATGGATTCTGTAGAATATGTATTTATACTTGTATCTGCATGGAGTATATGGCAATATTTTGCTGTATAAATATTTTGAGCACAGTCCGACCAGCTTCTGTGGCTGGTGGAAAAGGTAAATGTTTTCCCTACTAAAGAAAACATGGATATACTCTTTGTTTGCACCATAAAGAAGAAAAAATGTTCATGTTGGTCATTTTATTTTATCATTCTAAGGCTGGTTGGAGTCTCAACATCTTAAAAATTACTTAAACTGCAATTTAACCAAGAGTGAGAGCCAAAATGTTTAATTTATTTTATTAAGAAAATATAAACTAGAGTAAGTGGAAAATATTCTGTCAAGTACTTTAATTCAGCGGATAAATCTCAATTTTTGGGCCATTTTTGTGCATTCAGGTTATGATGATAAATATGAACTCCACTTTTTTCTCTGTCCTCTAGTGTTTACTCTAAAGAAAATCAAGACATTACATTTCAGTAAATCATTCATAAAACTGAAAAATCAAAATCTCAAATGACAAGGGACTAAGGACATCAGCTTATGTTGTCATGCTTGTTGCCTTCGTAAAACACAGAAAGTCCCACTATGATGGCTGGTTTTACAATAACTTATTAAAAAAAATGTTAAGTCAGTTAATGACATTTTTTCCATCATATTTTTTTAATGAAACTAAGGTTTTTGACAATTTTTTGCGTCACACCAAATATAAACAGGAGACGACAGTTATATGGATGCTCACATCTTTTTGGATGTAACAGTGTTAATTTGTTGACTAATTATTTTCATGATAGTTTTCGTCAACAACCTTTTTTCCCCTGACGAAAACTTGACAGTAACTAATAAAAACAAGTGCACATGGACAAAAACTAAAACTAAATCAACTGAAATTTTTTCGTCATCAAATAAAAACTAGACAAAAATGTTTGACAGAGACTTAATCCAATCAGACCTTATTTCGTCATGTTGGAAGTAGGGACAAGTTAGGAATATATCCAGTCACAGCTACTTTAGTTGTGTGGAAAGGTTGGATGAGTTAAGAGGGACATCCAATCACAACTGCCTGAGCTTGGTGGTGGTGGGATAAGTTGGGGAGCGATCCAATCAGAGCTACTCTCTTTATGAATTGATATATTCATGTAGAGCAGGTTCACTGTTTGTCAATTCTGGTATTGTAACTGAGATGCTCTGCCAGGTAGCCTAAATAACAGTGATTACATTTCACACAAAAGTTAAATTTGTTTCTGTTCATTTATACATTCAAACTTTGCAAGCATTCAATAAAGAGTTATTAGACCTTTCATTTTATCTAAGTGTAAAACATGACTTCAAAAATTCAAGGAAACATAAAAAATGCCTTACACTTTACACTTCATATTTTAGTCGACTAAATTTACAGTAGATTGTGTTGACTAAAATGTTGTGAAATTTCATCAACTAAAACTAGACTAAAATTAAAACAATTTAGATGACTAAATTATGACCAAAACTAAAAGATATGTTGGGCAAGAGACTATAACTAAAGTAAAAAGTGCTGTCAAAATTAACACTGGGATATACTCAAAATCACAGACTATAAAGAGAAAAAATGTTAATGTTGGTCATTTAACTTTATCATTTTAAGGCTGGTTGCATTGTCCCTCCTCTACTTCACATAGAGAAATGTATTTTAGTCCATATTTCCCATCCCTAGGACACAAGGTCTACAACTGTGAGTTCTGACCATGATGTTGAGCTCAGGCGCCTGTTTTGTAAATTTTTAATTTTTAATTTTTGTATAGACATAACAGCAGCCTTAATTATAGACAGTAGTTATGGAGGAGTCATGTGTTGATTTGTACCCTGTAGTAAAACCTTATTTATAGACAGTAGTTATGGAGGAGTCATGTGCTGAGTTCGTACCCTGTAGTAAAACCTCGGGATGTTCTTGTAGGACTTGTCTCTGTCTCCTCCTCCTCTCCACTCAGAGTAATACTTAGTGAACAGCTCCGTCTCCTCAGCCTTCTTCTCCTCTTCACATCTTTCGTCTGAGCAAAAACAAGAACAAACACTTTCATATCACTTGTATTAATGTTCAGTGAACTGTAAACAGGTGTTAGCATCAAACAGCTAAAGCTAACCAGTCTGTATTTATGTTAGTTTGATGTTTACCTTTTCTGGAGTTCGCTAACCTCCTTCTCAAAATGTCGGACCAGTGAGGCTGCTGCTCCTGAGCCATCTCTGCTAATAACTACTCCCCCGATAATTTAATAAAATGATTTATTTACAGTTTAGAGCACTAAACTGTCAGTGAAACCGAGCTGTTATTGGTGTTTAAACAGACAAGAAACCAAAAAGCTCATTTCCGGTTTAGGGGTTTTCATTTCAAAATAAGAGCACCGAATCTCTCGCTGGAGAAATTCAGCAGCCCCCTCCCACAGACTAACAAAACAGAAAATAAAAAAAATCAGAAATCTATCGTATAGTTTGATTTTATTTATTTTTTTGATAAATCTTTCTTGATAAATAAATGATTAAATAAATAACGAATAAACGACCGGAACCCCAAAACATTTACCTTATTAAAAAGTTTAACATATCACAAATGCATAAACAGTAAAAAAAAAAAAAAAAAAAGAAAAGGAAAGTTTCAAGACAAATGATGTTTTCCTTAAAGATGCAATGTTCTCTTATTATAAATGATAAGAAAAATAAAAACATGTTTTAGGCTTTTCTGGATATACTTGTTTTTACTTAAAGAGAACATATTTTAGTAGAGAGTGAAATATTTAGCACACAGAGACAGTTTTGACAATTAATTAAATTTCATTTTTTAATTTAATTTTATTAAATTAAATTCTAAATCACAGCATATAAAGGGCCAAACTGACATCCATTATTTTTTTCATAGCAAACAGAGAATGGGTAGGGATTTCTTTGGACTGATGGACTGGTTTAAGGATATGAAGCATGGGGGATAAAATGTTTGTAGACTTGTTTTTTTTTTCTGTTTTATATTGTTTTGTTTGTTTTGTTTATATTTGTTCCTAATGAAGGTATGTGTTGTATCTGGTGAATTTCTAATTATTTGTTATGTGTTAATAATGAAAAGTATTTTCAAAAGAGACAAAATAATATTATGTTTTATTATTTAGCTGTAAATTTGAGGGAACCCAAAACAGGCTGTTTCCATTTCAATAATGATAATAACAAATAACAATAATTTGTACATTTACGGGAAAGCACTCTATTTTTTTCTTTTAGTTTTTATATTTGTTTATTTAGGACTTTAGATGCTTCTGTTTATTTTTCTCCATTGATTGATGATCTGATGGGTTCTTTTTGTGGACTTTCAGCTTTGCAGTTTCCTCCCTCGACTTTTCCAGATCAACTTCATTGTTGTTTTATTTCAGAGTGGCCTCCAATTATTTATTCTGCACTTCCTCCAACCAAAGTGATAGCTATTGTTTTCAGTTGGGAATCATGAGTCAACACCACTCATCCAACCATTTTGGAAATACTGTACAATAATTTATCCTCTCGGAGCGATTCTAGTTTTTAAATTTCTTCTCCTCCGCCCAAAATCAGCGCTTTATTTTGAAATATATTTCCGGTTTTCGTTTCTTTTGAAACTTGATGCTGCGTCATCCGGCAGCCGTCGAGCGTTGATGACGTATGGACTGCGACTCGAGGCATGCATGTAGTCGTCACTGGAGTTTCTTGTAATGACAGAAGCTGCTTTTTGTGTTTAATGTCTTCATTAATGGAGACAGTGAGCCGTTCTTGGGGGATGTAATTATCCCCGAAGCCTCCGACAGAGAGAGAGAGAGTGAGATAGAGAGAGACTCTGATAAATGATGGTTAGCTTCAGCAGCTAGCCACATTTACAGGTCAGTGGTTCATGTTACTGACAGCAGGAGTTTGTTTGTTCTGTTTGCAGATGCACCTTCTAAATTTAATATCTACTTCTCTGAAGTAGATACTAAATTTTCCTTTACTGAGGAGCCTTGAAGTTCAGTACTTGGACATGGGCTCCACCCTGATGCTGAGAGGGAGGATGTTTTTACCGCCCTGGACTCCTTTCCTCCACCATGGATGTTCAGCTCTGCTCTGTAAACTCCCTCAGCTGCCCCTCTCAGCACGCTGTCTGTGCAGCAGAGGCTCTGATCCAAACCCCTACCAAAGACAGACGAACAGTGGGCAGGGTCCAGTGAGGAAAAACAACAGCAGACATAAAGACGATGGACTGTGGGGTGGTGAAGGGATGGGGAGAAGTAAAACCTCCACTGTGAGGCAGAAGGCTGTCTTCCCTAAATCTGTGTTTTCTGCTGGGACAGCGAAGAGGACAGCGGAGTTGATGACAAGGAAACTGGCTCTGGTGTCTCAGGATAAAGAGCAGCAGGAAGAGTCTGAGGAGAGGAGCGTGAAGAGAGAAGGTAGGACTCTCTGACACTGGGGGAGCCTGTTTATGTATGATAAAAAAAAAACAGCTTATCTAAGGATGCAAACAAGTACACACGTTAAGTTACCCTTTGTCAAGCTCTGCCCTCCTTAGCAACTGTCACTAGGGGTGCTTCTCATTACCTCTGCCAAGGAGGTTATGTTTTTGCTGGCGTTTGTTTGTTAGCAAGATTACATAAAAACTACTGGATGGATTTTGCTGAAGTTTTCAGGAGATGTTGGTAATGACCCCACTTAAAATGATTAGATTTTGGTGGTGGTGTGTATGTTTGTCTGGGTGCAAAAGAATTTAGTTAACATTGAGCGGAATTTAAAAGGAATCATATCTCAGCCATTTCTGAAAATTTCTGAAATTCTCTTCCAATTTTACAAGGTAATATGTATCATCAAGATAAATTTCATCTGGATCGGATCCAGACTCACATAACGAATAATATTTAACTTTATAATGGGAAATCCCAACGACGACATTCATTAATTCATATAAAATCAAAATATTAAGTAATGTTCCCGAAACGTGTTGTTTTCATACAGGATAACAACCTCCATGTATGTGCTGATTTTGGTCTGGATCCTAGCACTATTCTGGATCTGGTGATCCAGAATTGCATCTTTTACAGGGGCTGTGGAAAAGACACTGCCGAAACCAAGCTGGTTGGTGGAGGTCTGCACTCTCTGAGTGCTTTTCTAGTTACATAACTTTGTCCATCCTTGCATCCTCTCTCCATGACTTAACTGGAAGTCAGTCTCCTTTCACCATGGTGAAGGATCTTCCAATTTCTCAAATGCACCTGAAAGAGGTGAGGATGGAGGAGAGAGGAGGCTTCTGGAGGAGCTCAGAGCGAGGATACACCAGTGTTTCCTTTCAGGAAGTCTTTCAACTTTAGATATAAAGATAAAGGTAGACATGTTCATATATATATATTTATATACATATATGTATTTACATATATTCACAAAGGTATTTCTGACAGTGTTGATCTATTACATTTTTTCATAGAGAAGGATTTATTTCTGAACATGAGATGTCACATTATTGCTGAGAGAGGCCAGCAAAGACAGATATTGTCTTACCGAGTAACAGTTACTAAGGGGGGCGGGGCTTGCTAAGGATCTCTCACTTTAAGGGGCGGGGCTTGACAAAAGTTTCTGTTGTCCGTTTAGGTCATTTGGCAGTGGCTGCTTGGTAAGGGGCTCTTTTCAGAGAGTAAACAAATGATCCAATACACATTTAATTGGCATTTATTTGGCTTTAAATCTTGTTATACATCCATCCATTACCGATACCGTTTATCCCTTTTGGGTCGTGGGGGGCTGGGGTCTATCCCAGCTGACACTGGGTGAGAGGCGGGGTACACCCTGAACTGGTCCCAACTGATCACAGGGCCACGTAGAGACAACCATTCACGCTCACACTCATACCAAAGGGCAATTTAGAGCCACCAGTCAACCTGATGAGCATGTTTATGGTCTGTGGGAGTGAGCTGGAGTGCCTGGAGAGGACCCACACATTCGCGGGGAGAACATGCAAACTCCGTACAGAAAGACCCTGCTTTCTTGTTAAATATCTTTTTCCTATTTAAGTATAGATTGTGGATAAATATATGGGGGTATCTGGGACTAACTGTTCATGGTTTTACTGTAAATAACTGTTTTCACAGTGATGCAGCCTCCTGACCGTCCGCTCTCTCCTGCTGAGTGGAAGAAGCTGAAGGAGTCTTTGGGAAACTCTGAACGCTTTGAAGTCCACATGATGAACAGGCTCTTTTCCTGTGGGGCAGACCTGGACATTGCTAAGTGAGAAAAGGATGAGTGTGCCTGAAACCTCAGTTGTTTTGGCCAAATTGATTAAATCTCAATGCTGTAGAGTGGTGCAGGGATGACGTTTTTAAATAGGCCAATGCGGAGGTGCATGGGATTTTTGACTGTGCTCTTAGATCACTGCTTATAGGTCTGTAGCAAACAAAAAATATAAGACTTATACGTTTTATTCTTTGGGATGATCTAAACAAACAAGCTAATTTTCATGATTTTTGAAAGCTTAAATGTAATTGGCGTAAGTAAAAAGCTATTAAGCTACGATGAAGCTACAACATGGTGGTTCGACTTAGAAACAGTTACAGAACATCACGCTGTAACCTCCTGTTTGAAAACTTCCTCGTAATTGCGTCTGGGATGTTTGAATTTGTTGATCGTTAAAAAACAATCAGAGAAGCTTGCATCAGGGTCCCTGGCCATTTCTGTATACAATGTTAGCAGCTCACTAGAACCCATCCTTTCAAGCACACAGCAATGCTTTAAATTTCAGAAGTGGGGCAACAGCATATGCATTTTATTATTTTGGATGAGACGTTACAATCTTGTGCGTGTGTTGGTCACAAACTTTATTTCAGGTATTTATCCATTACACTATGCTAAAATCCCACATACTTTCAGCTTTGGTAACCAAGAAGTGCTAAATGCTAACTCGCTTCCATGTTTTTGGGCTCATTTCTGCTCCACTCAATAGTTTATAAGTCATGGTTCAGTATTCTGGTGTGAATGATTGTCAGACAAAATTTTACTTGAGGAAAAGTAGTGGAGTACTAGCTTTTAAAGATACTTTGGTAATTTTTTATACTGTTTTTATTGACTTTTTGAACAAACTGAAACACAGCACAAACTTTACAAGCATAAGCACAGTCAAGAAGATAATAAGTAAATAAATAAATAATTGATAAGTAAATAAATATGTACCCAATTCCTCAGTGTACCAGTAGTTTCCTTATTTGACCTCAATGACCGATACTTTGGTATTTTAAGCACTTAAAAAAGCACAGTATATATGCTAAACATGGTATTTTCACGCTGCATGAGTGCAGTCAAGAACACACTTCTGTACAATCTGCTGCATCATCATTTGTAAATTACATAAAGTGCTAATCTTAGTCTGAAAACAGATAATGTAACATAATGAGGTAAAAATAAAGAGTCACAACAAGCACACACGACCGTTTAGAGTTGCTGAAGAGTTTATCTGATGACTGCAGGCAGTGGCAGGCTAACACTACCCATTGACTCCCAGTGTTTGAGCAAAGCTAATTTGGAGCGGGTAAGTGAGGCAAGACATGAAAACAAAAAAAGAAAAACTTTGGCGTATGCCTTTAAAATGGTCTGTTAAAGTCCCAAATTTGTTCTTAAAACACATGCGGGAACACTACAACCGTGCAAATATATGAATTGTCTCTCATTTAAAGTAGAATCAAATTATTTTCTGTTTTTGTTTCAGAAGCAAATTGCCTGTCACAAAATGAGATCAGTCCATTATTGTACAGGAGAGACTTGGGCTTTTTATAGTTTTAATATCAGTGTTCTCTGAGCTTTACAGGTGTTGATATTTGCCAAAATGAGTCTGGAAATATCAGAATGGGTCTTTTGAAAAATGTCAATATTATTCCTCCTGTGTGCAAACTATCTGCTAAAGTGGGGTACACACATAAAGATTATTGGGCTGTTTCTGTCCCAACTTTCCCCCTTTCTGACCGAGGATGGCAAACACCAGATTATCTTCTGTTTTATAAGATTATCCTATAAGACTATCCTGTGGTCTGAGGTGTGTTAAGAGTGAATCTATAATTGGCTCCGAATAGGGTTGGGGCCGACAATCGTAAATATTAAACTTGTTCAATATTTACAAACAAATATCTTCGTGTGTGGGGAAAGCTGACGACTCCTGAATCATGACTCCATGAATTGTGACGTGGAACAGAATATAGCCAATCAAGAAGCGAGCTGACTGAGGAACAAGGATGCAGGTGTAAATAAAAACAAGCACGGCCGACCTGAAACATAAACATAAAGTTCAGTAGACCTAAGAAACAGAGGACGGGTTCACGTGGTCTCCAGGATTTTTTCTACAGTCTTTTATTTAGTTTCCGATTTTCTGCCAAAAATAGTCCTAAGACCACCATCATTCCCTTTTCTTGTATGTCCTCTCCCATGTTGTGTGCTTTTGTTTTCCGGTTGTTGCCATAGACAATGTTTATGGTTGTTGCTATGCTTCTTCCTCTTCGTTTTTGTTAGATCACGCTTGATCACGTGATATTTCTGTCTTGGAGGACTAGATTCTAGATCAGTGGTAGGACCAAATGGTTATGTGTGTGGTGTGCTGTGTTGAGATTATCGAAGCACACCACACAGTACGATCAAAACTGTTCAATGCCTGATTTGTGATCTTCATTTGTGGGGTCTCTTAACAGGTAAAAAATCTCTTCAGATTTAGAAAATCCTCATGTGTGTACCCCACTTAAGGCTAGCTGTCATGTGTTTTTTTTATGATGTGTTGAAACTTAAGTGAACCCATCTTAAAATTCATTCAATGAAGAAAATACCACAAAGTTAGAGACCCAGTATGAGTGAATACACTTCGATGTCATAATCAAAATTCAAAATGCTACTGGAAATACTTGATCTAATGAGCTAAACACAGATTTTGAGCCAGTTCAGCTGCTTTTTGACGCAAGTGAAAGAGCATTTACTGGCTATCAAATTATGTTTTACTTACATTTTTATTATTCTTTGGACAAATGCATGAAGTGAGGCTTTACTACTATACTTAAACTGTGTTCTTCACCTCCCATCACAGATCCCTGCTGACCTTTGTCGCCACTGAAACAGGGACCCTGCCGTATGGACTTCTTCTGCGGTACCTAAATGTGTGTGTGAGTGGCGGCCATGACAGTGAGGTGTTTGACGTCTATGACATAATGCGAGCAAGTTTTCCCTCTCTGGAGACGGGAGCCTCCAGCCTCTTCATCAAGTCCTTCAGTCGGACAGAGAGATGGAGGGAGGCCGTCAACATCCTGCATGAGCTGACGGTGAAAGTTTTTCTGAATTTTACCTCACATCATTGAACCATCAGTCCTCTATTATCAACTCATTTTGATGAACTCCTCCCAGGTCTTCAGACCATCCCAGCGTAACTACAGTGATGTGATCACGGCTGCGATGGTACACGGGGACACGCCCACTGCCTGGGCTCTTTATGATGAGTCCCTAGAGAAGGGTGTGAGCCCCACCCAGGACACCTGGGACGCTTTGTTTAAAAGTAGGAGGATGGATGGTAAAGATGAAGAGAAGGAGGTACGGGGCATGTCTCAGTCTGAAGTCCAGGAGAGGCTGCTGGGGATTCTGCTCCACATGAGGGACAATCAGATCTACCCTCAACACAACCTGGCCAACAGCATCAAGACCTGGTTTGAGAGGTACAACAGCTAAAGCCCTAAGAGGCCTGTCCTGTAACACCTTTCTTTCAAGAACTGAAGCATAATTTGATCGGAATTAAATGAAATAGGAGTAGTTACACTTTGGCGGCATGGTGGCGCAGCAGACTAGAGCAGATGATCTCAAATGTTGGGAGGAAGTCCTTGTTGAAGTATAATCAAATGCAGGGGTGGACAACTTTGGTCACCAAGAGGGCCACATTTTTCCAATATTAGGAAAGTTGTTTTATCAATATATATCAAAATTCAAAATGTTATTGGCAATACTTAATCTAATGAGCTAAACACAGAAATCAAGCCAGTTCAGTTGCGTTTTGTTGCAAGTAAAAGAGCACAAACTGGTTATCAGAGTATATTTTACTCACATTTTTCTTCTTCTTTTGAAAAATGTGTAAAAGTGGGTTTAAAAGAAACAATCACAGCTGATGACAGCTCTATTTTCTCAGAAATATTGAAATGTTTCTTTCTTTCATTTAAGATTTTGTCAGGATTTTTATCATGAATATACATTTTTTGAAATTTAGTTGTAATAGTAGCCAGTGGTAGCCAGCCAGTAGCCATATTTTATTGTATTTTTATGTTTTATCTTACTATTTATTATTTAGATTTATAAATACACTACCTGGCCAAAAAAAAGTCATCACCTGGATTTAACTAAGCAAATAGGTACAAGCCTCCTATTGGATAATTACTGAATGGGCGATTATCTTTCAGCAGCAAGTTATTTAACCCCAGCTGATGCAATGAGTAGCTTCTCATTTCTTAAACAACCATGTCTAAAGACACATCCTGTGGTCGTGGAAAAGATGTTAGTCTGTTTAAGAAGGGTCAAATCACTGGCATGCATCAAGCAGAGAAAACATCTAAGGAGATTGTAGAAACTACTAAACTTGGGTCAAGAACTGTCCAACGCATTATTAAAAACTGGAAGGATAGTGGGAAACCATCGTCTTCCAGGAAGAAATGTGGTCGGAAAAAATCCTGAATGATCGTGATCGGCGATCACTTAAACGTTTGGCCAAATCAGATCAAAGAAAAACAACAGTAGAACTCAGGGGCATGTTTAATAGTGAAAGTAAGAGCATTTCCACACGCACAGTGCGAAGGGAACTCAAGGGATTGGGACTGAACTGCTGTGTAACCTTAAGAAAACCACTAATCAGTAAGAGTAACCGGAAAAAAAGGCTTCAGTTTGCTCAGGAGCATAAAGATTGGACTCTGGAGGACTGGAAGAAGGTCATGTGGTCTGATGAGTCCAGATTTACCCTGTTCCAGAGTGATGGGAGCACCAGGGTAAGAAGAGAAGCAGGTGAAGTGTTGCACCCATCATGTCTAGTGCCTACTGTACAAGCCTGTGGGGGCAGTGCTATGATCTGGGGCTGCTGCAGTTGGTCAGGTCTAGGTTCAGCAACATTATGTGACCAAGGAATGAGGTCAGCTGACTACCTGAATATACTGAATGACCAGGTTATTCCATCAATGGATTTTTTCTTCCCTAATGGTACGGGCATATTCCAAGATGACAATGCCAGGATTCATCGGGCTCAAATTGTGAAAGAGTGGTTCAGGGAGCATGAGACATCATTTTCACACATGGATTGGCCACCACAGAGTCCAGACCTTAACCCATTGAGAATTTTTGGGATGTGCTGGAGAAGGCTTTGTGCAGTGGTCAGACTCTCCCATCAATACAAGATCTTGGTGAAATATTAATGCAACACTGGATGGAAATAATACTTGTGACATTGCAGAAGCTTATCGAAACAATGCCAAAGCGAATGCGTGCTGTAATCAAAGCTAAAGACGGTTCAACGAAATACGAGAGTGTGTGACCTTTTTTATTTGTGGCGTCTTTTTTTTTGGCCAGGCAGTGTATATATGTATATTTTATATCTGCTAATTGTTTTTTCTTTTTTTAAGGTTATTTTTTTGGGCGTTTTGTGCCTTTATTGATAGGTGAGAGAGAGACAGTGGACAGGCTTGTGAAAGGGGGCGAGAGAGTAGGAGGAGGACACTTTGCAAACTGGCCACAGGCTGGATTCAACACCAGGCCGGCAGAAACATGTATATGGGTCGTGCCTGGTTGCTTACCACTCCACCAAACCAGCACCACCATTACTTTTTTACTTTTTGATATCCTGTGTTCTTTTATACCTGTGTACCATACAATGCTACTGGAATCGTAATTTCCCTGAAGGAGTCTTACCAAAGGATTAATAAAGTTCTATCTAATCTATCTAATCTAATTTCAAACTGACGGTGGGCATTATCATTTGAGTAGGAGGGCCTGAAAACCTCACCCCTCATTCTTGTGTGTTTTTTCCTTGTTTTGTCCTTCCTGTCTGCAGCCACACAGAGGAGAAATGGACTGGAAGTTGGACCACCACCACCCCAAAGTAATAAAACATTTCCCTGAGCGTAAACCTTCCTGGCAGCTTTATAGTAGTATATTTGATTATCCTTGTGCATGAGCTAAAGTGTTTGTTCTACTTGAGTGCATACATAATGTCTGTATATTTTTGTGTGTTCAGGGGTGTGTGTAGGTGTTGTGGGTCTGCACTGGAGTCCATCCAGCTGACCACTGAAGAGTACCATCAGCTTAAAGACAGAGTGATGTCTGATGTCATCGAGGGGAGAGATGTGTTCAACAAGACCACACCAGAGGTGCACACACAGACCGGCTATTTGGCTGGCAGCAATTTGTGGAAATCCCTGCACTGCCCCCTTTTTTTCTTTATGCTTGATCTATTAATATCATCATTTTCATAACCTTCTGTCTCCCTGTTATGTCTGTTAGGAGCTGGAGAGGTTCAAGGACTTTGTGAAGAAGAGGCCCCCTTTCGATGTGGTCGTGGACGGATTGAACATCGCAAACATTCAAGGCAAACACAAGCTCTCAGAGACGGTGAGTGGGCTCCATCACTTCAGCACAGCTCTTCATGTCTTATATATCATTATACACCTAGCCGAGAACATGAATACATAGTCTAATGTCCTCAGTGCCTTGTCATTTAAGACAATGAAGTTCAGTTTTATGAGTAATTTTGTAAAATTAATGTCTTGAATTTACCCGCCCCGGTAATTATGAAGTAGCACTACTATGTCCATGACAACCACACAGGAGAAAGAAAGCCGCAGTGTTTTAGCTCAGTATCCAACAGCAGCATGAGGCGGCCTTTTGGATGTGCAAGAGACTAAATTTCAGGATTTTTCCTTTTCTTTTTCGTTTTCTAATTTTCTTTTGTTTTTATTATTTGTGAAATAGTAACATTAACAGTGATACAAGAGAGACAACAGGGAGAGAAAAATAAAATAAAAGAGTAATTAATAGTTACAGACTGATAAAATATAGACATATACAAACAGGAAAGGATTCAATAGTTTGTGGTTGATGTAAAGCACAACTGGGGAGGTAGATTTTCTCACTGGATATCAAGTAAGCAAGAGCAGAAGAAAAAGGGGAACAAAACAAAAAAAAAAAAAAACAATAAATAAATAAAATAATAAAAAATACATTTTCTAGTTTTAGGACATTGTCGTAGTGAATTCTTTTGACAAGATAAATTTCAGGATTTTTCTGCAAGTGTGACTGGGCTCATAGAGGTAGAATGGCGCTTGTGAGGCTCTGTGCCTTGTGAAGTAAAATTATATGCATAAAATAAAAATACAATAAAATTAGGGCTCGACTGATGGATTTTTTGAGGCCGAAGCCACTATTTGGCAGAAAAAGTACAAATTAATCGGCCAATTACTTTAAGAAATATAGAATGAGTTAAAAAAACAAAATGGTCCCTTAACACTTACAACAATGAATATATGAATTTCAGGCAGAACATTTTACTGTTTTACAATACTTTGTCCTTAAGTATTTGTTTAACTTTACAGCAGAGAGGAATTTACAAGTACAAAAACATGCAGAAAAGCATTAAACCTCTGGGAATTTAATTGTATTTCCTTAAAAAAAGAGTCAATCTATAATTGAGTTATGAAATACATCTTGTCTTGTACTTTTTGTTGATGAAAATTAGAGGTAGGTTATAGAACAGGTAGAACAACTTTTTAAAAAGTTGTGAACAGGTCATTGTGAGAGGAAAGCAACAAAAACACAAAGGTAACAGTATTTTCACAAGCCTCTTATTTTTCTACTCTGAAACTTTCAAGAACAAAGAACTTTCAAGTACAAAATAAAATAGTGTGCAAAACTGCAATCAATTCCTACAAAATAAAATAAGTAACTTTATTTAAAATGTAAATATATAGATGAATTATGAACTCTATCTGGTCACATCTCCCTTTAAGTTCCAGAGTCTTCATTAGAGCAATCAGAAGTAGGTTTTAGAGCAGGTAGAACCACTTTTTTATTGTAAGCATGAGGTAATACATGTGAGGAAATCGCTCCTCATTAAATGCGCTTCTGCACGCAGCTGATGGAGTGATGAAATATCTGTGCACTTACGTTTTTTCTGCAGTTACAGGCTGGTTTTTAAGCAGTTAGCTAACGCTATGCTGGGTTGGCATAACTTCAGTGATGTCATTGTTAATATAAACAGACAGGGAGTAACTTAAGCTAGGTTAGCACAACTTTACCAATGTAACGTAAGTAAAAAGCATGACCGACGCAACAGAGCACATGTCACTTGTCATGACACGTGGCAGAGAGAGTTAAATCGAAACGCGAGACATTTTGAGTGACTGTTTATCTCACAATGCCGTTATAAACATACCTGCTCCGGTCAGCCCACTCTTATATGGCTCTTGCCTGGCTGGGGTACAGGACTGATTAGACAGCAGTGGGGAGGGGACTGAGGATCGAATGGAGTCAGAGCTCCATCTAGTGGACCAACGGCGAAGCGACATTATTCTGCGTAACTTGGACACTGAACAGCATCTACTGTTTTATGAGAAAGTAAGAATATATCTGCGTTATATCTCCAAAACTCCGGCCAATGTTGAATATTTTGAAAAGGGCTATAATAGGCTGATTAAATCAGTCAGGCCCTAAATAAAAGACTTACCAATAATAATACTATGCTGGTAGCATCTTTTGATAAGAGCACATGTGTGGGCCTATTTCATTTTAATCAAATCAATAAAAATGAATACATTTAATGTTAATTTTCGACAACATTGTTAAACTTTTTTGCCTTTTTAAAAGTAAGAGGAGCTTTGTGGGGAAAAGGCGTAACAACCAGTGTGTTTGAGTTAAACTGATGGATGAAACAAGGTAAAAATATTTCTTAGAATGGATATAAGGTTTCCAAAGTTTTGCTCATGCACTGTAAGATGCTGTAAAGAATTATCCTAATTTTCATTTAAATTTTATTAGCCTTAGGCAATGATAATGTTGTAAATACCCTTATTTATTTGTTTATTTATTTTATAGTGTTTTGCTTACTGCCTTGTTTATTGCTTTAGTATATCTATTTGGCTGATACCAGGACCTCAGTAACTAATTTCAGTCAGACTGGAATTACAAAAATCCTTTGAAAGATATAAGTATGGAATTGGAATCTAGACGGGGGTGTGTTCTGCTAAATTCTGTTTATGATCACGATTTAACTGTCATGTTGTGTTTTTGTGTGTTTCAGCTGTTGGCAGTGGTGTCGGAGCTGCAGCAGCAGGGCCTTAAGGTTCTGGTGTTGGGGAGGAAACACATGCTGCGACCCTCCAGGTGCTGGGATAGACACAACATGGACCTGATCAGACAGAAAGCTCACTGCTTCTTCACTGATAACATGTGAGAAAATGTGCATTTAAAGAACAATAAAATAATACAATGACCCAAAGAAAAGAAGCAATATATATGCAAAGTAGGGCAGTATTATTAACCAGGTTATTCCATCTTTTCTGTTTTTTAGGAGCATTTTTATATAATGTTACAGTGTTTTTTTTCACAGTGAGTTGTTTTTTTAATGTTATTTGCATGTACATGTTGACATTGTGCAGCTGTTTGTCAATAAAAGTGCCAAGTGACATTTGGCATTTGGTCCATGTGGGTTTAACAAGAAGTTGTCTTTGTTTTAATGGTTTCTCTGCAGAAGAAAATATAAAGTGATGTTTTCTATATTGGTACTTATCTAAAAAGATAACAGGCAACAGTTTTAGTCCATATTTTCCAGCCTAAATTGAAATATCAAGGAACTTGAAGTCAAATTAAACATAAGCGGATGGTTGTGTTCCTTCTCCTAACCTCACCCTGTTGGCTTCTATGTCCATTAGCTCAGAAGACGACCCCTTCTTGCTGTACGCCACTTTGCATTCTGGGAACCACTGTAAGTTTGTGAGCAGGGACCTGATGAGGGACCACAAGGCCTGCCTGCCAGACGGAGCCACCAGACGGCTCTTCTTCAAATGGCAGCGGGGCCACCAGCTGGTCGTGGATGGATTTGTTGCTTTGGGAAGGAGAGTCCGCTTTCAGGTGAGGACAAGAAGAAAAGGGTATTAGTGGAGTGTGAAAGAAAAGGATTAAACTAACATGTTAACTGTGTTTTTGTATTTTCAGAGTATTCCCAGCTATGACACCATCGTTCAGACTTCAGTGGACTCGTGGCATCTTCCCTATGATGACACAGAGGACAGGAGCAGCTATGAAGTACCTCAACGATGGCTCTGCATCAACAAGAGGCACTAACACGCTAGAGACTTACATGCCTCTGTTCCTATTGTTGTCTATAAATAAAACACTTTTTACAAATATATATCTCTTGCAGTGTTGATTTAAATTATGACCAAATGAAAATTAAAATGAGTTTGCTTTTTGTCAAATTACTAACAATAAGGAAACTTTTTGGGAAGGAAAACTTTATCCTAAATAATTAGACTTTAAAACTGAAAGAAAAACATTGATAACATTTAATAAATGCCTTAAAATATAATACTGTGTCCACAAGCACTTTATTTTTCAATTTGGAAACAGGTTTTCCTCCTGAATTTTGAAGTTTAGTCAAGTTCACGGACCAGAATTTTTTAAAAACATCTTTACCTGCATGAAAATGCATGAATGCATTAAATTGAAAATGCTGTTTTATAATCTCTGTGACATACAACATTCTTTTCACAATGTCTTAAATTTATTCCAACTACAAGTCTAATCACAGATGCAGTAAATTAACAGCATTTTTTATTACCAAAATATTTGTGATGTTTTTCTATGGTTAATACTGTGTAGTATATAGAAGCTTCAGGCTAAAATGTAATTATTATTCTTATCCATGAATTTTCAAATGTACTGATTTACAAGAAACAGAATAAGTAGGAAAGCACATTATTATTTCTTGATTAAGCTGTCAAATTAAGTTATTTACTCGCATCCCTGAACAGAAAAAATAGCTTGAGTGGTTGAATGTTATACTTGATTAACTTATGACTTCTCAGAGAAGCCCAGTGAGTATGGAGAGAATTTTGTGTCTTTATTATGCAATCAAAAAGACTGGATTTGAAAACAAAAAAAAATTTGCAAACAAAATTAAGATTTCAAAAATACAAAAAAATGCGGATGAGCAAATGAAATATGTGATTAAAACTGTAACTTGATAAATACACAGGTTTTGTTTACAAACCAAAATATTATTCTCATGAACCACAGATTCGTTTGTGCTTCATGAAGTTTGGGTCACACACCTGATGATTTGTTCTGATAGTATATGTAATTAAAGTTTATTTATTCATACATAAATAGGCCAATATCTGTGAGATTAAGCAAACTATCACTGAAGCCGGGACTGTAATAAGGTCGTTAGTCACTTATGATGAGTGCATAGCTCTAAGCTGGTAGGTCTAAATTATGAGTGTTAATGTCTGATAACGCTGTCTCAACTGGTTAGAAAAAAAAGTAACAGAAGAACAACAAGTGTAACCTTACTAGCTTCAATAAGACAGAAAATTTACACAAAACATTCCTGTTTATCGATGTTTGTCTCCTTCAGTTTACTCTCTCCATGTCTCCTGTACCACCAGCTCACTGTGGGGGTGGATGTTGTTCCCCCGTCTCTCTGAGTGAGACTGACCAATCAGGAGGCTTCTTACAGCTTTCAGAGGAGGACCCGCCCATGAGAGTCATGAAGGAACACAAGCAAAAGTTCAAGAAACACCAACAAAACTTCTGGAAATGCAAATGAATTTGTGGTTCATGAGAATAATATTTTGGTTTGTAAACAAAACCTGTGTATTTATCAAGTTGCAATTTTAATCACAAATATTTTTCACTTGCTCATCTGCATTTTTTTTGTATTTTTGAAATCTCAATTTTGTTTGCATTTTTTTTTTTTTTTTTTTTACAAATCCATTATTTTGATTGCATAATAAAGACACAAAATCCTCTCCATAAGTGAGTGGCTCAGATTTGGGTATAAATCTGTGAATTCAGTCTGAAATTCATCATTTCTGTTCTAAGTGTTTGTCCAATAAAATATCATTTTCAGTTTAAACAAGTTTTTGAAAGATTTTCTTTTTTATAACAGGTAGTCTAATATATTTGTAACACACACACACACACACACACACACACACACACATATATATATATATATATATATATATATATATATATATATATGTAAGAGCCCCTTCTCCAGTGTGGGGGTCACTGCCCCAAGTGCTCCGATGACCACAGGCACTACTGTTGCCTTCACCTTCCAGGCTTTCTCTATCTCTTCTTTGAGCCCTTGGTATTTCTCTAGTTTCTCATGATCCTTTTTCCTGATTTTGCTATAGCTTGGGATGCCTACATCTATCACAATGGCTTTCCTCTGCTGCTTATCTATGAAAACAATGTCCAGTTGGTTGGCCATTACCATTTTGTCTGTCTGTATCTGGAAGTCCCACAGGACCTTGGCTCAGTAGTATATATATGTATGTATATATATATATATTTATATATATATATATATATATATATATATATATATATATATATATATATATATATATATATATATATATATATATGTATATATATATATATATATATATATATATATATATATATATATATATATATATATATATATATATATATATATATATATATATATATATATACATACATATATATACATACATATATATACATACATATATATGTATATATAGGCTATATTTGTTTCAATTGTTCATTACAATTTATGACATCTAACACTCTCACCATAGCCCCACCTCTTTTATACCTCTCCTGGTCTGATAAACTAGAAGTGCTCTGAGAAAAACCTCTGTCAAGGTATTTTTTTTAGTAATACCGGGTGAATTATTGTGAAAAATTTGGAAAACTGCCCTGTAGATCCTTCAAAAAAAGGCCTGGATCCACTATCTGGATTTGAATCACCACCAAAAGCTATTCATTTCTCCCCTGTGTCATGACCAACATTTCCTGTGAGTGTCACAAAAATCCATTGAGAACTTACTGAGTTATCTGAAAAAATGTGGACAGTTGCTCTATCTTGTAACGTAAGCAAATACTTAATAAATTCCTGGATGTGCACCTGTATTTGGATCACCACCAAATCCTATAATTTCTTCTTTGTGCCATGAACAACAGTCCCTAAATGTTTTTATCCAAATCAGTTCAAAACTTTTACAGTAGTATTACTAAGAGTGAGAGAAACGCCTGTAAAACATAGCCTTCCTGGGAGGTAACAGACTTTTGCCTTAGCAACAGTGTCACGGTCGCATCAGAACCGTTGCCATGGCGACGTGAGACCGGATAGCGCAGGCTCCCGTTATATACGTCATATCCGGGGTTTGCCATGTTTTGCTTCTGCTGCCTCTCAGTTTAGTTTCAACTTCAGTAGACATCAGTTTCATTTTGTTATTTGCTGCCGTGATGTCTCGGGGGTCCAGTGCGGGGTTTGACCGCCACATTACCATCTTCTCTCCGGAGGGAAGACTTTACCAAGTCGGTAAGCAACGGGAGTAACGAACAGTAATGAACATGCTCTGTCATCATGACAGGCTAACAGGAGCTAACAGGAGCTAACAGCTATCTGCAGCAGGCTCTTTTATTAAGCAGTTTTGTTTCTAAATCTGTTTATTCCTGCACAGTGTGGTGTGATAGAATGATTAAAGAGTTTATATGACTGTTGAATTTATGAGCCACGGTTAATATTTATGTAATAGTTTATGTTATGATGTATTTCTGTTAGCTACCTCAGCTAGCTGTTGCTCTGTTGTGTTAATTGGTCATCCCCTTCTCCGACATGACTGATAAATTTAGTAAAACATTCTGAACTGGACTGCCGTCATTTCTTAAATAGTAGGAACAATGGTAATAACAAATAGTAATATAACAATAAAAACAAAAGTTATAATATGATAATAATATATATATTTTTTAATGGCAAATAAAGTATTTTTATATAACGTTATTTTGAGCTTTTGTCCTCTTTAATTCATTTAAGCAGTATCTTCTTTTCTTTAATTTAATTCTGAAGGAGACCTATACATGTATTGATAACTTTATGATGTGTAAATATAAAGACATACAACAATGCATAATATGCAACTATATACAAAATGCGTAATTAAACTGAAATGGTAATTTTTTATTTTTTCCTTCAATTTTCCTGCTTTATTTATGCCTTTTTCTATGAGTGTTTTTATTATGTTGTCTTTCTAGTCTTTGTCAATGAAAAATTGACTAATTTAATATTTTCCAGTGGTGGGCAAGCTACTTGGTAAATGTTGTGTGCTATGTTATTTGTTACTCATGAAAAATTTCAGCGTCACTACACTAAAGGTACAGTCCAGAGAAATGTGACACCCTAAGTTACAGCATAATGACAAAAGTAGAATATCCAATATTTTTTATAATTATTAGGCAGTATATAAATTAAAACAATAATCATAAAAAACAAATAATTGTAACAATAAAAATTACAAAATTGTATTTGTTGTCGTTATATCTATCTTATAATAATATAATGATCATAGTAATGGTTAAGTATTTGATACTTATTGATTATAGTTATTATTAAATATTATTTGATATTGTTACTTTGATGAACAAACAATTTTAACCCACAGTGTTAAATTAATCAGTTTTTCTTTACTGTGTTGCTAATATTTAGCAGGACTGCTTTGTTTTTCTATCTCACTTATTTTATGAAATATTCCTACATGTTGCATTTTTTTTCTTGCTTTAAAAATGTTCTAAATAATGTCTGCCCTTAAAAATAACAATTTGAATGGATTCTGCTTATTTTGTAACTTCCATTCATTATCTATTTCACTTATCCATTTTAATTTTTTTTAACTACTTAATAACTGGGCAAGAGGCAGGGTACATCGTGGACCAGTAACCAGCCGATGGTATGGCCATATCATCATGTAGATACAGACAACCATTGACATACTCACTCACACGTAAGGGGCTTGTTTTTGGGCTCTGGGAAGAAGCTGTAATGCCTGGAGAGAACCAGTGCCTGAATGAAATAAATATATTTCCATATGATGCAGATGTTTAAATATCTGTTTTATTAGACCTGCATCAGTTTGGCTTCATGTGTTTGTCATTCCTAATATGCTGAAATATTTCTTTGATACCCAAAGTCATGTTTTGTCAGAAAACATAGAAAATTCTTTACTCAAAAAACAGAAGAACAAATAAATGTTCCATTGTCCTCAGTGCCTCAGCTATTAGGATATATATGTTTAATTTAATAAATGATCTGCTGCAGAGGTCTTGAGATTTCTTAAAATCAAAAACTACAGAAGAGAAAAGTAGGGTTCATATTCATCAATACCTGCGTGCATGCTCAGTGATGTGATACTAGGCTCTGTAACATCATGGCTTCATCCTCATTATTTATTAACTGATGTTACAGCTCCAAATGTTTCTATAACATCAGCTGAGGATCTATGCTGCTTGTGGTGAACATTAAATAATAACAACAAAAAACTTTTCTTCCCAGTTGTTAAAGTATTTGACTGCATACTTTCCGCTGACTGCTGTTGTCACTCTGTGCTGTTTGACACTCATTGCCTGACATTTCACTGTGTATGTCATGCACATATCTTCTATAATAGGTTGTGTTTTGTGATACTTATGTAAGGAGTCCTGTACTCGCATTTATATATCCTGCTGACATGGATTTTTCTCAATCACAAAGTAATGCCAACATTGGTTGAAAGTTTAAGGGAAAATTTCAGCTGATGACTTAGTCTCTTCTTGCGTCCTTCTTTAGAGTATGCTTTCAAGGCTATCAACCAGGGAGGACTGACGTCTGTGGCAGTCAGAGGAAAGGACTGTGTTGTGGTTGTCACACAGAGGAAAGTACCAGTAAGTAAATGTTTGAAGTTTGTGTTTCAGTGTTTTCTCAAACACCATGGATGTTGGGTAACTGGAGGATTTGGCTTTGTGTTTATTTCTCTGTTGAAAACATCTCCGTCTTGTCTCTTATTTGCTCCCAGGATAAGCTGTTGGATGCTTCAACAGTCACACATCTGTTCAGGATTACAGAGAACATCGGCTGTGTGATGACTGGTATGACTGGTAAGTCATGTCTTGTATAACTTGTATGCTCCCAAAAAACTTCCATAGCTCACTTTGTACCAGGAATTTTAAGGTATTGTTCTGGTTTGGGCTAGAAATACATCCTGATTATCCATCCATGATAAGTCTAGACTAGTGGGAATTTAACACTAGAGAAGATTTTAAAGATATTTTTCCAAAAAGGGCCCACCAAGCTTTAAAAGTTTGCAATATAAGCCTTTTTAATTATTTCCAAACTCAGCATAGTGAGCAAAATAGAAATCTAAACAACAATCCACGATGAGCACTTTTACACACTAAATACCCAATGTTCTCTGATGATTTGTACATTCTTAAATTATTTTTAAACAATTATTTTTTCTGTTTCTAGCTGATAGTAAGTCCCAGGTGCAGAGGGCACGGTATGAAGCAGCTAACTGGATGTACAAGTACGGCTATGAGATCCCTGTGGACATGTTGTGCAAACGTATGGCAGATATCTCTCAAGTCTACACCCAGAACGCTGAGATGAGACCGCTAGGCTGCTGTGAGTATTGTGCTGGTGTTATTGAATTTTAAAAACATTCACTTGATTATAGTGAAGTTTTTGATCCAGGACAAGGCACTAGCCTGAGACCACATACAGACAAAAATAAGGAAGACAAGGCCACATTGATAAATCCACCCTTTAAGCTATTAGAGTTGGTAAAATCAATCCAATGTAGGTTAAGAAATGCTTGGTAATTAAAAATGCTTAAAGGGATACACCAACTTTTTTTGTCTTTTCGTGTCTTGCCTCACTCCTGGTCCTGTGTGCCTGTTGTGACTCTTTTTTTACGGCACTATGTTACGTTATCTTCTATTATCATTGTATTTTCTTCTTGCACTCTTAAACAGAGACTTTGTTTCGTTGACCTACTTCCTCGGTGGTTTGAGTTAGAGATGTGACGTTCAAGAACGAGTCAAGTCTTTTGACCGATTCACAGTTGTAAGTGAGCCACTCGTTTTTGCAGGCAATTTGCATTTAGTAATGGCTCACAAATGAACAGCTCACTCACAACTGCGAATCAGTTCTCATCGTTCACTCTAAAGAGCTGTTTAAAAGACCTAACTCGTTTGTGTAGTGCAAACCACCCCAGATGTGTTTGAAAGTAGGTCAGAAAAACAAAGCCTCTGTTTACGAGTAGAAGATGATAACACGATGATAGTAGAAGGTAGCAAGGTAACTTAACACGGTAAAAAAAATGAGTCACAACAAGCACACAGGACCGTTTAGAGTTGCTGAAGGGTTCATCTGATGTCTGTAGACAGAGGCAGGCTAACGCTACCCATTGACTCCCAGTGTTTGAGCTAAGCCACTTAGCGGTGGGCGAGCTCTGCATGTACAGTCAATAGAATTGTGTCTATCTGCTTGTCATGGTGATGCAAAACAAGAAAAGAAAAAAATGTTGGCATATCCCTTTAAGTTAAGTGCTTTTAACCTTACCTAGATGTAAAACAAGATGTCTTTATATCCCTCTCCCTTTAAAACCTCTTGCAGGTATGATAGTGATCGGTCTGGATGAAGAGTTGGGTCCTCAGCTTTACAAGTGTGATCCAGCCGGATACTACTGTGGTTTTAAGGCCACTGCAGCAGGAGTCAAACAGACCGAGGCCACCAGCTTCCTGGAGAAGAAAGTCAAGAAGAAGCTGGACTGGACCTATGAGCAGACTATAGAGGTTGGAACTACATCAGTACACCTGTGTGTATGCTGCAAGAGTCAACTTCACAAGGAAAATCAATAAGTTCATTGTAGCCTGTGATTTCCCATTCATGGTAAAAATCTGTTGGTATGATGATGAAGGGGTGGCGATTGTGTGATTGTTCTGGAGGGTTTTTCAGTTTTTCTTTGGAAAGGTCAGGGCTTCATTTTTATTTATTGTAATTGTTTAAGAGTAAACCATTTACAGGTCAAATGAAGTTCCCCTCTGTTTTCTTCTTTGATAGCATGACTTTGAAAGTCTCATTGGCACCAGCAAAAAATGACAATCAAACTTTTTAAAACTACATTATTAAATACAACAATCTTTTCTATATTTATGGGCCATCTTTCAAGTTTTTTGATCATGCTTTCCGCTTGTTGTTAACAGACTCATATGCTTTTTAGATGTAACTTTAAATTTACTTATGTTTCTGTCCCTTTTTTTCAATAGACGGCCATTTCATGTTTGTCAACTGTTCTGTCCATCGACTTTAAGCCCTCAGAGCTGGAGGTTGGAGTCATCAAAACACAGGAACCTAGATTTAAGTGAGTAGAAATTAAGCATACTTCCTAATTGAATCTCTCTTCTTTTAATGTATTATCTGGATAGGACACTTAAGGGTCATTTCCCACTGAATGCACTAGACTTTGGCGACAGCTCCAGTGTGTGACTGTTTTAATTTCAGCATGCATGTTAGCAAGTCAGAGCTTTTAGGCTGGTAGTGCGAGCAGAACATCTCCTGCACCGAAAATATCGAGAATAGGAGGCTCGCCTATTCTTTCTACAGCCGTGCACACTTCTGGGCTAAAACAGACAGAAAATGAAAAAGAAACAGCCATTTTTAATTTAATGAGGCTGAATATTTCACAGAAAAGATAGAAAACCTTCCACAGACTCATCCTGTCTTTCCCTTTTAGAGTTAAAGCCTCCGTTTGCATTTGAGATGCTGATGTTTGATTTTATGAATCATTTGCTAAATTTTCATGTCTTGATTTTTCTTCAAAATAAAACCTAGAGAAAAGAGAAAGATCTGAGCTTCATATTCATCTTCACCTGAATGTGCGTACGTTTAGTAAGGATGGGAATTGAAGAGTTTTTATTCATACCAATGCCATTAGCAATACTGCTTATCAGTCTGATTCTTTAATGATTCCCTTACCATTCTGCTGATTTTCTATGTGGGCAAAAGTTAGCCTGGAGTTTTTCGGTGACAACAATATCGAACACATGATACTCCCGATTCAATGCAGTGCTGCAGAGACAACTGCTTCTGCAAGTTAACTGATGTTTCCACTGAAAGAAAGTTGTGCAGTAAGTGCTTCTTTGTTTAAAATTAAGCCACAATTTTGACCACTTCTGACCCCCGTCAGTTGGAGGAATTGGATAGAGATTTGTTACGCCAACTTCTTCGTGTCTCTTGGTGTCTTGCCTCACTCCCGAGTGAGCCGTTCATAGAAGCCAATCAAATTGCCTGAAAAAAAAACAAACGGCTCAGTTACAGCTGCAAATCGTTTCTCACCGTTCACATAGAAGAGCTGTTCAAAAGACTTGACTCGTTCTGGAACGTCACATCTCTAGCGTGAACCACCACGGAAGTAGGTCAGCAAAATAAAGCCTCTTTGTAAGGATAGAAGATAATACTGTGGTAGTAGAAGATAACGTAACATAACGTGGTAAAAAAATGAGTCACAACAAGCACACGGGACCGTTTAGAGTTGCTGTTGAGTTTATCTGATGACTGTACGCAGAGGCGGGCGAACACTTTCATTGACTCCCAGTGTTTGAGCTATGCTAACAAGTGGTGGGTGAGCTTTGCCTATCTCTTCCTTGTTACTGGACGCACAGGCAAAAGAATGGTGTCTATCTGCTTGTTGTGGACTCAGGAGTGAGGCAAGACACACACAAAAAAAATATTTGGCGTATTCCTCTAGGCAAATAGGCTAATGATTTTGACTCCTTGAAGGAGTTGTTAGCGATTCTCACCTGGAATTGGTTTTCGATTCCTAACCCTGATGTGTAGTGACATGGTAACAGATGCTGTAACAGCACAGCTTTGTCTTTGTTATGAACCTGATGTTGCCGCTCCGAGCATTTCAATAACGTCACCAGGGGCTCTGCACTGCCTGACATAAACATTATTAAATAACAAAAAACTTGAAACTTTTCTGTTAAATTTAAGAAATTGACTGGACACATTTCTCTGACTGCTGTTGCCACTCTGTGCTCTTAGTGCCTCAAATTCCACTCACTTGCTGACTGTGATGTCATGTGTACACTCTCTGTGGGCATTTTTCCTCAAATTTTGGGCCTTTTTCTTGTGGATTGCAGTAAAAATCAAGATTTTCTAATATAAGTCATTTTCAGACAAACTTTTGCTTCAACATGAATCCTGAAAATTGCCCCATGATAGATTCAGATGTGTGCCAAACTTTTATAACATCCATTTAAACAACTGACTTTGAACTTGTTTTTGTGTTTCAGGATTCTCACAGAGGCTGAGATCGATGCTCACCTTGTGGCGTTATCTGAGAGAGAGTAAGGAAAGTGGGCAATAACACACTAAAATGGATGGTGCAGCAACAGGTGAAAAGGTTTCATCCAGAAGAATTATCAAAGGAGGCTTTATAATGGTGTTCAGAAGAGATAAACCAAAACAAACAAACAATAATGAACAGAAATTGGCCATTTTACCCGGCTCCTCTGGCACATACCCCTCCTCCATCCTTTATCGTCAGTCCCAGGATCTCACTGGATGCTCATCTGCCAACATTAACCCTGTTTTTATATGTTTTCCTCTAAACTGAGAGAGAAGCTGGACATTTAAATCAACAGAATCAATGCAGCTACAGTTATGGTGCCCCTCTTGAATGGAGCTGAATTACAGCACAAATATCTCCTTTACCTCCTTCTCAGCACGGACTCTGACGTCCTGCAGCTTCTTGAGTCACTGTGTTTCCACAGTGCTTTCAATCTTTACTCAGGACTGCCACACGTTTCTCTCTGCGGTCAAGTCTGCTCTCTCGTGTCCGTACTTCTGGATGATGTTTCTGCTCTGATGTACTCAGATGATACTATGATCCAGTGCCGGTCTTCACTGTCACACTCTTGTGGAAGTCAGCTCAGGTCAACATCAATACGGAGTCTCCAATCTGTTCTTCTCTCCCTGTTAGCGTGTTTTGATCCTCTTCACATCTGTGACCGCTGTACATAACTGCACTTCTATTAAACATGTTTTTATTGAATACAAAGTTTCATGTGTTTCTCTTTTATTTTCTCTTAATTCATTATTTCATTAACACATTCATTCAAGGAGAACAGGATACACACTGTCCACAGGAAAGTCAAATTCATATCTTACCCTGGATTGCCACATAGAGCAAAAGCACCGCGCACACTAAAGCGCCGCGGTTTTGCCCCAACCGAAAGGCTGGTGACATCGCCCTCTGGAAGCACTGTGGCTAGACCCTATGCAGCCCACAAGATCTCCGGAGAGCCACAAGCTCTCGTGTGAACTGGGGTATCACACGGTAACAAAACATGTTATTAACTGAGATAAGAAATAAACAGCACCTCACTTCGCTTCTCTAAGGTGGCTTTGCTGCTCCCAACCATAAAGCTCCGGATCTGTATCCCTTCTATCCACCTATATCCTTGTAGAAAGGATGTTTGGTGTATAATGTTATATTTTTCCACTTAAACGATTAACTTTTCTTTGTCCATGGTGTCCGTGCATTGTGTTTTATTTTGAAAGTACCAGATACTCCACACATTTGACTTCCTTTTCTGGTGCTTTCTGAATAACAGGGAATTCACGAGAGGAAATGGACCGCACTGGCACTCCAGGCATGTGCCGCAGCCGGACTGGAGGGCTGTGGAAATGCTCTGATAGACTAGGGAGGGAGCAAAGTTGCGGCTGGTTTGCTTTATGTGGAATTTGGGGGTCATACTGCTGTCTCAGAGTGAAGTTGGGATGTTGTGTAAAGGTAAATAAAAAAACAATACAATGATTTGGAAATCCTTTTTGACTTCTAGGCAATTAAATACACTGCAAAGACATGATATTTAATGTTCAAATGATCAACTTAAGTGCTAAATTAAAATTTTCACTCATTATAAACTGAATGCCTTTAAAATGTTTCAAAGAAGCTGGGACAGGTGCAAGAGAAGACAGGGAAAGTTGAGGGATGCTCAAAAAATACCTGAATGGAACATTATACAAGTGACTGTCATGGTTGGGTATAAAAGGAGCATCCCTGAAAGGCTCAGTTATTCACAAGCAAGGATGGGACAAGGCTTACCGCTTTGTGAACAACTGAATGAGCAAATACTCCCAACAGTTTAAGAATGTTTCTTTTTTCAGTGACTTAACAGAAGCAAAGGTAGTTCAAGCTTTTTTAAGACCTGTCTTACTGTGCCAGTGAAGTCAAGTTAAATATAGGACTTTAAAATTAGCACAAGAAATCCCCAATAATGACTCAACATTACCACTATTTGAGCCACGGTGTGTGAATATGTTCAGAATAATTGCTTATGTTCATTACAACACCTATTATGGGATTCCCTTTAAATACCTGTTTTTAAAATAAACTGGTCCATTTTTCAGTGTCTTCATCCTTCAAAGAAGCTAAATGAAGAGAAGCACTTTCGTCATTTCAGTTTTCCCCTCTCTTTGCGGTGTTAATAGCTCTTGGGTGATATTGTTTTGCAGGCTATTAAAAGCCACCCGAAGCCAGCCCTCATTACCTAAATGAGATTATCGTCTTACAAGTAGGTGAGTTTTATATGCTTTAACGTGACATATGTGCATGCTGGGTCCTGAAAGCCTCACTAATCCTTTCAGCTGTTAGTCCCTTGTAAGATGATGGAGGATGCGTTTCACACACAATACAAGGACATTTTTACAAACATGACGGTCGATCGGTGGACTTATTTTGCCTATCTATAACAGATGGGATGGACTTCTGAGAATGGATTTATCTGTATCTTGTTTCAATACTGTTTCCTTGATAAGGGATCTTATCTGTGTCGGCAACCTCAGCCTGAAAATGACGGATACGGCAGATGGCTAAGGACCTTGGTTGGCTGTTCTTATTTGAAATCATTACTCCCCCTGTGCTGTGGTGATCGACCTAAGAATTTGCCTGTGTTTTAAACATCAGAAATGGGTTGCTCACCATCCAAAGGTAACAATTTTGGGGCTCTGGGTGCCTTGAGGAGGGGGAGAATGCTGCCCCCTCCACCTCAAGAAAGCCCCAGAAATTCACACTTTGATGAGGAAGAGGAGCATCATCATTCATTTAAAGTTGGGGACACAAGAGAGAGGAAAACAGCAGGGCAAATCCAGGAAACGGAGAAAGAGGCTCAAATGACACCGCAGAAGAAGAGATCTGTGACGCAGCAAGCCTCTGAAGCACCAAATCTTGATAAAGTAGGGAGTCAAAGAACCGAAACCAATGCAGCACCACAGAGGAAGGAGAAAACTGTTGATAAGCAAGATACAGCTGAGAAGAAGCCAAGCAGGAAACCGAAGAAAAACACTAGAGGTGCTAAGGCACAAAAGAAAAGGGACAAGGACAAACAAGCTCCAGATCAGAAAGTTGACTTCCCAGAACCATTAGTTAAAGCTCACCAAGCTGCGTACGCCTTCTTGAACCCAAGCATAAACAAATATGACCATCTACTCGGACTTTTGGAGCAGACAACCCAAACGCAGGAGTCCGTGCAACCAATGGTTGCTTTCATGGCTCTACGGTATGAGGAGATAATTCAGGGCCTGGAAGAGATGGCGGACGAGGGAGAAAAAGTATTGAAAGAAAATGGCGAACATCTTGCTTGGCCGAGTCAAACAAAAAACCTCTCATCCTCCTCAACTCCAAAGTCTGGCTCTGCTGTTATTGAGTCACCACCGGATTTGCTGCAGCAGCTGCTTCAGTACACCACACAGAGGATGAGAAATGTGAGCCAGACGGTCAGTGGAATCGGGGACTCTGCTTTGGTGGAAGCGGTCGACTATTTTGCCTCAGTTTCAGAGCTTTTAGAGGAGAAGCTGAAGGTCAAACGTGCAGCAGAGACCAGGCTGTTACAACTCTTATCCCGCATTGAAATGGCGTCCCTGCACAAGCCTAGGCCTGAGGACTCAGCTCTATTCAGTGAGGACAGTGGTATTGGAGCTGAAAGCGAATCCCTTGCTGGATCTGAGAGGCGCTACAGACGAGAAAGTAATGGATCCACGGGGACAAATAGGACCACTCCTGTCAGTCCAATGGAATACACAACCATGAATGTCAGACAAGGGGTTTCGAAACCGAAGTTTTCAAGACAAATCAGTCCTAGTGTCTCTCTCACCTCACTTATCTCATTGGGCTCAACATGTACTATAATGGCTAATGACCAGAGAGACTCATTGCTAGGTTCGGTCTCCTTGGATGATGGTGAGGATGAGGACAACAATGAGGATGAAGAAATCGATAGAGAAAAGGCTGGTTTGCCAAAGCGGTCAAGGGCTTCCCCTCTAAACCGTGAACAACAACAGCCACGTCGCCTGCCGCCAAAGCGCATAGAGAATCCTCAAAATGTAGAAATGACACTCAAACTGAAAAATGCCATTAGTGGCAAGATACAGTTTGTACCACCCCAGAACTCCAGTGCAAAAACAAAGGCAGTAGGAAGCCCTAAAACCATTAGACGCCAGTGGACAGACGAGCAGGAGCAATCCCCAAAAAGGCCTCAAACATCTGGACCAGTTCGTAGGGCAGCAGTGAGAAAGGCTCCAGTGACCAAGGAGCAGCGTTCCAGGTCTGCAGAATCTCTGCGAAGCAAAGGAGAGGATCCGACTTTGCTTGAGCTAGCCAGAACTCAAAAGGATTTAAACCAGCGGCTGCAGAAGATGAGCAAAGCCAAGGCTAGTGGAAACATCAGGGTTAAACAAAACCAAGGAAACTCACCTGCACAATCTCCTGCTATAAACCGCAAACATCCACAAGCAGAGAAAAAAAGCAAACCCCAAACAGATAAAGACAAAGAAGACTTCATATGCTGTGATAGTAATAAGCAGGAGGTGACCACCGATGTAGAAGTAGATAAACCAAAGGACATGGAGGCACAACAGGTTCTTATAAGAGCAACTCCGCCCCCTAGCCCTCCTCCGTCACCACGACCATCCTCGGGTTTTCACCGTGGAAGAAACTCTGTCAAAAAATTAATTGATACTTTCACTCAAGGAATAGAGGAACTGGACAGTCCCAGAGTCCTGGGGCCTCTGAGAGGAGTACGGAAGTGTGGGGTCCCCGTGTTGCCTGGTTTAGGAAATGTAGAAGCTGTGCTTGTTAGTGGGGTAACCAGCTGCCGGCCTGAATCTACTTTTTCTGAGAAAAATTACGACTTTGATCCAGACAGTCTTCCTCCTCCTCCACTGGAAGTTTTAATGGATAATTCATTTGAAAGTGCCCAGAATCTTTCAGCTAGTGTAGTGGATGAAGGAGCTGCAAAAGCAAGAAAGTCACCTATCTTAAAAAGGGCTGCAGTTTCTCAAAGACTGAGGGCCTCAGTGCCAGCAGTGACAGTGCTGCCAAGCAGAGGAGGCCTGCCTCAAGTTCCTAAAGTTAGTTTCAGTGATCAAGTAGATCAAAAAGACACATCTGCTCCTTTAAAGGTTTACCAGTCAGATGTTCAAGAGGTAGAAAAGGAGGAAGATCCATCAAGCCAGCAAGACAGGAAGATCATCCACCAAAGACACTCTTCAGACTCAGAGTCAACAATTAGTGTAGCAGCAAATCCAGCAGACAGCCAAGAGGACATCCAAGACGGCGGTGTCCCCTCAGTGCCTGGACCTCACACTATAGTGCCTCCCTCTTCATCTGCCAGAAGCCAACCAAATGCCACCCCACCTGTGTCTAGAGGTCGAATGTTACCATCCACACCCTCCACACCGAGCAATCTACAGCGAAGACTTAACAGTCCAAGCAACTACAGAAGGCAAGCTACTCCACCCTCCTCAACCAGCCCCCCTGTTAACAGGAAACTTCCAACTCCACCAGCAACTCAGAGGAGACTCCCAACCCCACCTGCCGCAAAGCAGAACAACTCAAACCCAAGTTCATCTACGTCCTATTCCTTCAAAGCACCATCTCCACCAGCCTCACCAAAACTACAGCGATGGTCCAGAGAAAACAGCAGTGAAGACTTATCTAGTGCTCGGAAGTTCAGTAATGCACGCTCAGTCTTCTGCCCTGCATCGTCATCCCTCTTTGAAGCCCAGCCTTGTCCAGTTCCCCGACCCCCTCAAGCATGGACCTCCAACAGGGTTTCTTTTCTCTCACGAGCCTGGGAGAGTCATGGGAGGTCACCCGTTGCTACCCAAGGACCTCGCTCGTTTGTCAGACGAAGCCAATCTGACAGAAGGCCAAGTCTGACTCTACCGCCAAGATCACCGAAGACCTCTGTGGCTGAGACCTGTGGGAGTGAGCCATCTTTATATTCACCAGGGTGAGTATTTCATGCTTCTGTGATGGCAACATACAGCGTTATTACGTTTTTTTATTCAATCACCCGTATATTTTCTTTTAAAATCAGACCAACAGTAGATCACTTTCTAAAATAATTAGGTGAAAAAAAGAAAATATGTTTAACAATTTCTAAAATGCAGCAAGCCAGAAAATCAGGTCATAATTATGACAAACTTATAAAATAAAGTTGGGTAACTCTCCCTTTTAGTTCATAATTTGATAAACTGACACTGTGTCAGCCAATAATGATGTCTGGTTTGAGAAAATGTTGGCATTTACAAACCCCACCACAAAGACAAGATGTTCAAGGTTCAAACTGACCAACTTTGTTGTTTTTTTGCAAGTATTCACTCATTTCAAATTTGATGCTTGCAAATTGACCAAAACAAGCTGGGATGGGGGCAAAAAAAAAAAAAAAAAAAGATGAGGAAGTTGAATGCTCAGAAACATACGGAGCCCCTAAGGTGCCACGGAGAAAAAATAAATAAATCGTGCGCACGAGATAGTAAAACGTGCGCACGATATATTAAAACTTGCGCACGAAATACTTATTCGTGCGCACGTTTTAGCTTTAACGTGCGCACGAGATACTAAAACATGCGCACGAAATACTTATTTGTGCGCATGTTTTAGCTAAAAAGTGCACACGGAATAGAGTTATTTACCACGTTTTAACTTTGACGTCAGATGTTTACAGACACACACAATGGAGAGAAGAAGTGAGCTAGTTAACTTTTGCTTCCACTTCTTGCTGCTCTTGCCATGAGAGATGGAATAATCCTAAGTTGGAGAACTTTGCAGCGCATACTAAAAGACAACAGGCTCAGCCGGGGGAAGGAGTACTCAGATTCAGTCAGGGTCCTGACCTGGGATGCACAGGGGGGACTTGTTTGCTGCTACAGAGGCGAAGTTGTAGCTAACATCGGGGTTATCTCCCTCCACCTTATTCAGCGGGTGGCAGCAAGACACGAGCTTTGCTTGAGTCTTGAAAGTTGTGCAGCTTTTATTTAAGGTACTGATAAATAGCCTAAGGGACTGTACATACCCTGCACTCCTACATTCACAGACACAGCTAACGTTGGCTGGCTACTGGGATGCTTCAACCGAGCCCGGCTGTCTTCTTCTTCTTCTTCTTCTTCTTCTTTTTGGTTTTTACCGGCAGGTGACCACAATATTATGGGGCATTACCGCCATCTACTGATGAGCCTGGCTGTCTGTTGCCGCTTGCCTGTAAAATTAAATCGAGCGCATGTTTTATCTTAAACGTGCGCACGTTTTAATATATCGTTCACACGATTTTTTTTTTTTTTTTCTCCGTGGCACCTTAGGGGCTCTGTAGAAACACCTGTTTTAAACATTTCACAGCTGAACAGGTTGATTGGACACAGGTGAGTGTCATGATTGGGTATAAAAGGATCAGTTGTTCAGATGCAAGGCTGGGGTGAGGTTGATCACTTTGTGAACAGCTGTCTGAGCTCATAGTCCAACAGATTAAGAACATTTCTAAGCAAACAATTGCAAGGCATTTGGGGATTTCATCAGTTACAGTCCATAATATCATCTTAAGATTCAGAGAATCTGGAGATATTTCTGCACATAAGCAGAAAACCAACACTGAATGACCATGACCTTCGATCCCTCAGGCAGCACTGCATTAATTACCAAAAACATTCTGTAAAGAATATTACGATGTGGGCTCAGGAACACTTTGGAGAAATGTTGTCAGTTAACGCTGTTTGTTGCTATATCTACAAATGCAAGTTAAAACACTACCGTGCAAAGCCAAAGCCAAATATCAACAACGCTTGAAAATTTCTTCTGTGGACTCACATTTTTAATTGTTTTTGGATATCATGGACATCATGTCCTTCAGGCTAAAGAGGAAAAGGACCATTCAGACTGTCAACAGCACAAAGTTCAAAATCCAGCATCTGTGATGGTATGGGAGTGTGTTGGTGCCCATGGCATGGCTAACTTGTACATCTGTGAAAGCACCATTAATGCTGAAAGGTACATACAGGTTTTGGAGCAGCATATGCTGCCATCCAAGTAATGTCTTTTTCAGGGACGTCCCTGCTTATTTCAGCAAGACAATATCAGGACACATTCTGCATGTGTTATAACAATGTGAGAGTGCTGGTACTAGACTGATCTGCCTGTCTCTCATTGAATATGTGTGGTGCATCCTGAAGCTCAAAATTTGTCAACAAAGACCCCAGACTCTTGTTCAACTGAAGTCGTACATCAAGCAAGAATGTGAGAAAATTCTGCCTACAAAGCTTCAACAGTTAGTGTCCTCAGCTCTCAAATGCTTATTGAGTGTTGTTAAAAGTAAAGGTGATGTAACACAGTGGTAAACATGCTCCTGTCCCAGCTTTTTAGGATCATGTTGCAGGTGTCAAATTCAAAATGAGTGAATTTATCAGTTTTTACAGTGAATGTCTTCTCTTTGTAGTGTATTCAATTGAATAGAGGTCAAAAGGATGTGTGAATCATTGTGCACTGTTTTTATTTGCTTTTTACTCAATGTCCACACTTCATTGGGATTGGGTTTTGTACAATACTGCAGATTCCCATCCAGTTGTCTTTTATTTGTCACATCAGCTGGTAAAAAGGAGTGAGACTACACTGACTATAAAACAGCTCATTTGACTTATAGAGTCAGTGTGTTGTTGATAGTGGCTGTTTGTCTCAGTAGTTTGAGATGTACCATGCAAATAATAATAACATTTCAGGGATGATGCCTCATATGATTTGTTCTAGAGCCACTGAGATGTCCGACTTCAATGGGAGACCTTTTTATCTGGACACGTGGAGCTTAAAAAACACACTTTGATGTGTTTTATATCAAGCCTTTGTCATATTTCTACATTAGCTACAGCACAAATGTAGTAACACAAAGTGTTCTGGACACAACCTCAAACAACTGCATTTGTTGGTAGGCTGAGATGTCAAATGATTTCATAACATTATCCTAAATTCCATAACAGCAACCCGTATATAATGTGAGCCTTTGGCACAGACTAAATTTCATCCATAAGAAAAGATGAGCAAACTGAAAGTCAATCAACAGGATACTTCTGGGTCATACCATAATAGACCTTCATTGTACAGTGTGCATATGAGGACATCCCCAAGTCTCAGAGTCAGGTATCTTTTTTGTCTGATGACTTGTTGCCTGACAATTTTTTCTGACTTATTTTTTCTAACGTATTCCTTTTTAACACACCTTTTTGATGCTTTTTGATTTCATGTTTGACACCGGATTTTGAGGCCTTAAGATGTCCTTATATGTACAAACTGAGATCCATCTGTACTGGACTAAATAAAAAACTGAGCTTTAGAGAGCAAAGACTACTTTGGTATTTTAAAACAAATCAAGTTTTGGTCATGATTTATATATTTTGCTTGATATGAGCATGAATTACTCCAGTGGCCCCCAATCTTTTTCTATACTGTGGCTCGTTTTTCTTAACAACAATGATGGCTACAATCAAACACACATTGTACAGATTATAGCACACCATATAACATAGGATCAGATAGGGACATGGGCTTTTTCTAAACCCCAAATAAAGAGACATTCATGAGCTCTCATTCTGTTTTTGTCAGCTGCTAAAGTTGGCTTAGTTGACATGGTCACTAAATAAACCACTATACCTTTTGAGCGCAGAGGAAAATGCTGCTAAAATGGTGTACATACAAGTGTGTGTTTTATCCATTGGTCATCAGTCTGAGCTGACCTGATATTTCTATTGATAATTGATTTTTTTTATTAGTCCTTAACTCTGAATTGAATCAATCCACAGCAGGAAGGTGGGTGCTCTCATTGGCAGCTAAACACCATTTGCTGAGGATTTTGTCCGATGTGGGCTCTCTGAGCGCCAACCCTATGAGACCTCCGTCAGAGGGGGTGTCTTTTAATTGCTGAGGGCAAAATTGGAGGCAGACATGAGCTGCTATCACAGACTTTCAGGCAACACAGGAGTCTTAAAAACAGTTTTCTTGTTGTGATGTAACCAAAGCAAAAATTCAACAAAGCTGCATCCATTTTACACCCTCTATCCTGGAGGAGAAGAGACCTCACATATCCAAAGCATTATCTTCAGCCACTGTTGAAAATGTGCCAAGAGCATCTTGTTAATCAGCACTAGCTAGCATGTCTGTAGGACTGTTTTGTTCAAACAGCTAAACCCCATCCACTTAAAAACATGACAGTGTTTACAAACACAAGGAGTGGCTTTGCCCAAGTGGAAAACCACGTGTGACCTTTTGACCCTGTTGGGCCATTTTTCTATCATTTAGGTTAAGTTTTCTGTGATCAGAAGGAGTGTTTTGTATTTTAAATCTGACAGTGATCAACAATAAAACCATAAAAACTCACATATAGTAAGAAAGGGTAAATATTTTATGGTATCATAATATCCACAAAACCCAAACATCCAATAAAAAAACTAACATATAGTACATCAGGTCCTGAAGGTGGATACATCAGACAAGAGCCATAAACTTGTTTATTAAATATATTAAGCCAACATTTTTCCCCAAACTCAGGTTCATATATCATTTTGTCTTAGATCTTTCTGGTGTCTATTCTCTACACTAGGCTTGCTACTCTGAACCAATGAGCTCAAACAGCCAACAAAACAATGATAGTAGGATGTCACACTGGTAGGTCTTTGTGTGTGTATGTGTGTGTGGGGGATTTCAGGCAGCTACTGGTGCTGTAGTCAGGGGTAGGTGGAGAAGTCCTGATGACCCTGAATTTAGCCTTGTGCATAGAGAACTGGGGAAGACATTTAAAAAACAACACTAAAGGGTTTATAAGACTCAAAATATTATATTAACTTTACTAACTTTTAATAATATGGGCTTTGAAAGAATGCACCCATACCAGGTCCATTTGCTGTGCTGTGCTTGGGCACAATCAAACAAACAAGTATTCCCAGTTGTCAGAAGTGTGTAGCTTTCATATTTGCTGCAAAATAGCCCATTTATCCAGTTTGGACATGCTATGACTGACTGACAAAATAGTTCCAAAATAAAGTTGCTTGTTTGTGGAAATGTAGGTTGTTGTAAATAATCTGTATGCGGCTTGTTGTTGCCCACAGTTCTTTTAATTAAACAGAGTCTGGGCACCATCTGCAGTGATGCATTGCCCTAAGTTCCCTGCTGGCTCTCTGTGTACAGCTGCAGAGCTGATCTCTGTTACTGTGGCCAATGTTCAGGCTGATGCCATGTACCTCATATAACCCCACTTCAAAAATCTCAAACTATCCCATTAAGGACGGCCCAGATTGGCTAGTGTGTGTGCGCCCTAAGTCCTAAAGCTGGACTCATCAGAAAAGTTACAAGAACTTGATGCACATTAATTTCATTTTCTGGTTGATGTCAGACGGATAAAAAAAACACCAATAATATTTGAACCAGTTTACAAGATGTTCAGTGTTTTTTCATTTCAACCTCAAAGTAAGGGGTGTATAATACAATAGAATTGTTCATATTTGATGAAAAAGTTACTAAATTTGATCAAAAAAACATTATAAAGCAAAATGCTGAATAAAAAGCCCTGGAGATTCATAAAAAATGAATTAAGGAATGGATAAATTATCATATCTTGTTTAATTGTGGATTTTTTTTTTTTTTTTTTTTTACCACATTGCACCAACAAACAAAAAAGCACCAAATTTAATGCTTCAGGTTTTATCGACCAGTATTTGACTTTTTTGTTTAGAAATAACAATCAGGGATGGCAAGTTAAGGGAAAATATTTAACTTCACTATGGTATAACTCAAATTAGAAACACTCAGCACATGAATACAAATGAAATGGCACAAGGTTCAGAGGTTGTATTTTTTTCTAATATCCGCTATATTATATTATATTATATATACACACGTCAAACTGTGTTTTTAAGAGCTACATGACCAGGCTTCAGAAATAGAGTCCTTTAATTGTTTAAATTGGGGAATTGTGTTAGAGAAAAGTGTTAAAGTGTTAGAGAGTAAGCCTCTGCTGGAAGAACAAAAAGTCTAACACTCCCATAAGAAATAAGGTCTCAAACATTGACGTATTTTACCTAATTACCTAAGTTATTTAAAAATCTGTCTCATGTTTGCACATTTCTTTGTACTTTCTGCACTCTTTTTTTACACACCCAAGTATTTTCTTGAAATTGATAAATAAACAAAGAAATACATACATATGTACATTAAAATAATAGAATATGTTGGGTTTTCCTGTCAACAAATTTATGACTAATAAATGTGGAATTAAACTTTTGGCTGGTTCAGCTAGCAGAGCTCTGGGGTCCGTTAAAATATGTAAAGACCATGGATATTTTACATACTTTAAATTGTATGATTAATGTGTTTCAGTCGTTTTAAATTATGCTGGTGATGGTATATGGGGATTTAAAGAAGTCACAGTGTCCGAAACAGAGCTACATGATACCTTCTTGGCAGTCATAAATCTTCATGGGCTGGATTCCTGGATCAATAAGAGTAAGATGTAATTTGATTAGACTGTGAAAACATCTTATCAATATGCTGGATATCAGGTTTAATAAGAGCATTTTCAGGCTGCAGAGCTTCATGGAGTTCTTGTAGGGGCCAAATTACGATGTGCATATAGAAATTATTCACTGTGCAGCATGAACATGAAGAAAAAGAATATGCATGCATATTATATGCATGTGCTGCATATTAAGAAATATGCCTAAATGAGATCTTGATAAAAACAAAATTACACACACATACTCAAATCAAGCGTGATTGTGCTACTGAATAGTATAACAAAGAAAATTCAATAAGAAGTCAGAGATCCTTGGTTACTCAGCTATCAACAGGAATCCTTCCTCTGGCTCTTGAGGTTGAAAAACCTCACATGGGAACACAGACGATGTGAATGATATTCAAAATCCTGATATGATTTCGAACACTGATGATTATGACAGGATATGGTTCTTTACTTTTAATGTGTACAAATTTTGCCTCTAAAGCTTGAAAGAAAGGCCAGGATGGTCTGTTTAGTTAGTATGTTTTACTGTGAAGCGTCTACTTTTGGTTTCTGGTCCATCTGTATGATTGATGGTGTCTTGTAAGCCTCCTTGGGCTGGGCATACTTTTTTTACGAAAGTAAAATAATACAATAATAAAATGAATGAGTGAATGAATGAAACATAGTTAGCAACTCTCAGCAAATTATTAACAGTGACAATGAAGTTTTATCATTACCAGTTTGTACAAAAAAAAAACTCACTTTATGAAGCGATGACTCAGTAATTGTTTCCCTATAACCAATCTTAATCAATCAGTCTTTATTTGCATAGCGCCAGTTCATAACAAGTGTTATCTAAAGGCACTTCACAATAGAGCAGGCTGAAGACAAACTCTTCATTTTATAGATACATGAATTTATACATATAAATACATGTATTTGTTTATACACATACATACATCCAGAGGTGTATCCGTACAGACAAGACAAAGGGATTAAAAATAAGAATTTATGATATCAACAAACCCATGGATGTCCAGATCATAAATCTGTCCTCATCACATTTGTCTCTGCTGACAAAAGATTCAATCAATAAATCTTTACTTATATAGCACCATATTTGTCTTTGTTGAATATAAATCCATAAGAGTAAGCCCCTGGGCTGGCCCAAGTCACACTTCAAAAACCCATGTGCTGTTTTCATCCCCTTGTTTTTCACTGTAACTTTATTTTTAAAGCACTTTCTTACTTCAGAGGCACATTCTTCCTGTTTATAACCATCCAAGCTCTGTCCCTCTTCCCTGATCACAAATGCCAACACTCTTCATTCTCTTCTACAGGCTGGACGACGAGCCAATCACAGACGAGGATCTCTGGGGGAGCCAATCAGACCTGAGAGCAACACCGCGCTCTGCATCACACCCGGACCTGTGCATCATTGGACAGGCGTTACACAGAGACTGAAGGGGCCAAAGAAGGGCCAGTGGGATTATGGATTAGAGGGCCTTACTGAGGATTTAAGACGATGGTATGAGAGCAGAGGAGGAGCTAATTCTATCTGCTGCACGGCTTCAACACCTCCGCTGTGGTTATGACAGACAGAGGGAGGCGAACAGAGCTCAGCTGCCTACTGTTACACATGTACTGTATTAACATAGTGAGAATGAACATGCCTTCAGTCTGTCGGAGCATAATTTTAGAGTGAAACACATGATGGTGAGACATGTTTGATTTTTACATTTCATGGAACTTATCTTCATAATAAAACTATAAAAATTCAATATCCACGTTTGGAATATTATTATTTCTGTGATAATGGGCAGCTATTTCAGATTCAGTCTTTGAGATTTCAGTCTTTAAACATACATTGTTAAGGTAGTCATTTTTAAGTTGATTTACCTGATTCTGACCACTTAATATTTAAACATACGTTTTTTAAACTGGAAATATTTGTTAACATCTATTTACAATAAAATGGCATTATCTGTTTTATTATATCTTTGTGTGTTTAAATGGGTCCAATTTTTGATAAAGGAAGTCAAAGTGAGTAATTTCATGTCAATGCAGTCTTGTGAGAGGAAATAACATGGATCAACGTGCAAAGGAAGGACTGTCCTCTCATCAGAGCTTCACAGCCTTTTCCCATTGCATATGTAAACAGTTGCTAAGCTAAATGGTTGCATTTTGCATCATTGGATGTAAGTTAGCAAGCTAACCTACCAACAAAATGAGTCATGGTTAAACTTGAAGCAGAGAGGAGGACAAAGGACTCAATGTTCACAAGAATTAAAATTTATACTCCTTAAAAAATGTTAGAAACGATATTTTGGTTGATTATTTCTGCCCTTTGATAATACTAATTGGTATTGTATTCCATGTTATTGTAAAGCCTGATTAGTCTGTACAATGAGATACAACTTCTATGGATTGTGCATTTGTGAAATGAGAAACACAGCTTGATGTGATGGTAGAGCCTCAAAATGTGCAAAATCCATGCTACTGGAAGCTGGTGTTCCAGTGCAGATAAAGGGAGCATTGTTTGGTGTCAGCCCTGGTCCCTTTTCTAGACTTAGGACCAAGTTTTTTGAGGCTGTTGAAGTCAAAGACAGACTGAAAAGTGGGTGTCCCAGGAAGACAAAACCCCAAGGGAACCTCACTTCAATCGGGAACCGTAAGTTTTCTTCCACAAATGCACGATCTTTATGAGTTGAACCTCATAAGGGTGACTATTCAGGCTTTCCAACAATATAATTATCTATACTGCTGATCCCTTTTGGGGTCACGGGGGGCTGGAGTTTATCTCAGCTGACATCCTGGGAGAGGCAAGGTACACCCTGAACCGGTCGCCAGTCAATCACAGGGCCACATAGAGAAAAGGGCAACCATTCATGCTCACACTTATACCTAAGGGCAATTAGAGTCATCATTTAACCCTGTGAGCATGGTTTTGGTCTGCGGGAGGAAGCCTGAGTGCCCTGGGAGAACCCACACATGCACGGAAAGAACATGCTAACTTCACACAGAAAGGCCCAGGGGTTGAACTACCAACCTTATTTCTGTGAAGGACATGCACTACCTGCTGAGCCACGGTGCTTCCTCAAAATACAATACCAGTTGGTTTTAGTAAAGGGGAGAGAAAATCATCCGAAAACATTTCAAATCTGTTTTAGAGGATTATAAATAGTCTTGATTACAGCAGTGAAAACGGAGGTGACCTATGACCCCAAGTTTTACTGAAGAAAAGTCGCCCCACCCTGAACCCACACAGGAGACAGCATGCTGCACTATCTGCTTCAAAATAATGTCATGTGAACATGAAACAGTCCAAAGGAAATATGCAAATTTGTCACGTCTTTCTGAATCAGAACAATAACCTTTCAGTGCAGCTGAATCAGCCTGATTTAATGTCTGTGATCAGGCAGACCCATCTCGCCAAGCTCCAAACTCACAAGGCCCAAAGAAGGACAGCCCAATCAGCATCCTTTGGAGAAGGTAGAGGTAGGAGACATGAGCAAGACAACAGCAATGGTGACTGCAAATACAGAGATTAGAATAGATGCTAACAGCTTCTGTAGCAGTTTCATCAGATGTGGACTGCATTTATTTATTTAATGAACAACAAACAACAATACTGAAAGGGTTTCTTGATAGGAAGGATATTTTTGCTCCACTTCTGATTCATTGAGAGTTTAATCTTCAAAGGAGTTTATGTTTTGTATTTTACCTGCAGCAGTAGAGCCTGCCCACTTCATTGTGTGTTTATGTAATGACCGTGATTGATGGAACGATCGTCCAATCACCTGCCGGATATGCTTTGGAAAGGTTCCGCCCTCCCCAAACAATTTCTATGGGCTGTTTCTGAGATGGCCTTGCGAAATATATTGAACTGTCCATCTGGTATGTCAGGTTAGCAGAACAGAGTAATTGAACTGAGACCACCTCTTCTAGGTGATCTCGACTCAGTTTCTACAAAACCCAAAACCGGTGAAGTTGGCACGTTGTGTAAATCGTAAATAAAAACAGAATACAATGATTTGCAAATCCCTTTCAACCTATATTCAATTGAATACACAGCAAAGACAAGATACTTAACGTTCAAACTGGTAAACTGTGTTATTTTTTGCAAATATTAGCTCATTTTGAATTTGATGCCTGCAACATGTTTCAAAAAAGCTGGCACAAGTGGCAAAAAAGACTGAGAAAGTTGAGGAATGCTCATCAAACACTTATTTGGAACATCCCACAGGTGAACAGGCTAATTGAGAACAGGTGGGTGCCATGATTGGGTATAAAAGCAGCTTCCCTGAAATAGTCAGTCATTCACAAACAAGGATGGGGCGAGGGTCACCACTTTGTGAACAAATGCGTGCGCAAATTGTCGAACAGTTTAAGAACAACATTTCCCAACGAGCTATTGCAAGGAATTTAGGGATTTCATCATCTACGGTCCGTAATATCATCAAAAGGTTCAGAGAATCTGGAGAAATTACTGCATGTAAGCGGCAAGGCCGAAAACCAACATTGAATGCCCGTGACCTTCGATCCCTCAGGCGGTACTGCATCAAAAACCGGCATCACTGTGTAAAGGATATCACCACATGGGCTCAGGAACACTTCAGAAAACCACTGTCAGTAACTACAGTTCGTCGCTACATCTGTAAGTGCAAGTTAAAACTCTACTATGCAAAGCGAAAGCCATTTATCAACAACACCCAGAAACGCCGCCGGCTTTGCTGATGCAAAGTGGAAAAGTGTTCTGTGGTCTGACGAGTCCACATTTCAAATTGTTTTTGGAAAGTGTGGTCGTCGTGTCCTCCGGACCAAAGAGGAAAAGAACCAGCCGGACTGTTATAGGCGCAAAGTTCAAAAGCCAGCATCTGTGATGGTATGGGGGTGTATTAGTGCCCAAGGCATGGGTAACTTACACATCTGTGAAGGCACCATTAATGCTGAAAGGTACATACAGGTTTTGGAGCAACATATGTTACCATCCAAGCAACGTCTTTTTCATGGACGCCCCTGCTTATTTCAGCAAGACAATGCCAAGCCACATTCTGCACGTGTTACAACAGCGTGGCTTCGTAGTAAAAGAGTGTGGGTACTAGACTGGCCTGCCTGTAGTCCAGACCTGTCCCCCATTGAAAATGTGTGGCGCATTATGAAGCGTAAAATACAACAACGGAGACCCCGGACTGTTGAACAACTTAAGCTGTACATCAAGCAAGAATGGGAAAGAATTCCACCCGAAAAGCTTCAAAAATTGGTCTCCTCAGTTCCCAAACGTTTACTGAGTGTTGTTAAAAGGAAAGGCGATGTAACACAGTGGTAAAAATGCTCCTGTGCCAACTTTTTTGTAATGTGTTGCTGCCATTAAATTCTAAGTTGATGATTATTTGCAAAAGAAAATAAAGTTTCTCAGTTCGAACATTAAATATCTTGTCTTTGCAGTGTATTCAATTGAATATAAGTTGAAAAGGATTTGCAAATCATTGTATTCTGTTTTTATTTACGATTTACACAACGTGCCAACTTCTCTGGTTTTGGGTTTTGTATGTTTGTTCATTGGTGTGTTCACAAATATCCCTACGGGGAACGGCCACTTGTCCCTGAACAACTTCTAAGATCCAGATGTGACAGCACCTGTAGTGGGGCAGTTAAGCATCAAAATCTTGACTTTATTGTGGTATATCTGAACTTATCCTTTTTTAGTAGCTTAAGGTGTCTTTCCCTCAAATGGGGGGCACAAGAGGTAAAAAATGAGCACCAGTGCCTCAGAGCAACCAATTACAGTTTATCATCTGTGGTAATCTTATCCATGGATTAGTATCTCTGTCCTCAGGTTCTGATTTAGTAACAGGAGCAGGCTGCTCTGTTATGTACCTGCAATGACTTTGTTTTACCACTAGAGAGCCCTCCAACCCCACAATCCCCTTCTGAAAGCCCACTGCAATCAGGCTGAATTCGGCTGTACAGAGAGGATGAATGCAAATATAAAGCAGCGAAACTCTGTTTGTTATTCTTATTGGGAGAAAAAAAATCTATTATCAGTTTAATGTGTCATACAGTACACATATTGCAGCTTTATTAGAAGGATCTTAGGTGATAAATCTGCTGGATAATCTTCTCCTGAGGGATATAAAAACAAATATGTTAGAGGAATAACACTGCATCCAGTAATCTTTATGCAGATGCAGAGATGTTGGAATGAGAAGCCAGTATATTAGACAAAGTGAATGTATATGTGTTTACATTCACTTTGTCTTCATTTCCTTGCTCCACATCTTCCAGTGGTCCCAAAGCAAGTTAAAGATAGATCCGTTTGATTCATGTTGTGTATTTTTCTGCTGAAGAGTTATGCTGTTTTATTAAAGTATCTGCAAGCTGCAGGAAAATCCACTTTTAGGAACAAGAGAAAGAGCAACATTTCATTCATAATGTGTGAATGAATCTTTACGCTCTCTGTTTGACCCACACAGTTAGTTTACAAACATTATTTAACATCTCAGGTTCCTTTGAATGTCACAAGGAAAGATATTTGTGATGATTTATTAACCCTACATTAACATTTATGGATATAATAATCATTTCCTTTCCCTCATATAAACATCAATGTTGTTGCTGTCAGGCAGATCGCTCATATAATTGTTTTTTCATTATTCTTACAGTGCCATGAAAAAGTATTTGTCCCCTTCCTGATTTCTTACTTTTTTGCATATCTGTCACACTTAAATGTTTCAGATCATCACACAAATTTTAACATTAGACAAAGATAACCTGAGTAAATACAAAATGCTTTTTTTAAATGATGATTTTATTTATCAAGGGAAAAAAGTTCTTCAAACCTGCATGACCCTATGTGAAAAAGTAATTGCCCCCTGAACCTAATAACTGGTTGTGTCACCCTTGGCAGCAATAACTGCAACAAGCGTTTGTGATAACTGGTGATGAGTCTTTCACATCGCAGTGGAGGAATTTTGGCCTATTCTTCTGCACAGAATCGTTTTAATTCAGCCACATTGGAGGGTTTTTGAACATGAACTGCCCATTTAAGTTCACACCACAGCATCTCAATTGGATTTAAGTCCAGACTTTGACTCGGCCACTCCAAAACCTTAATTTTTTTATTTTTTAAGCCATGCACAGGTGGACTTGCTGTGTGTTTCGGGTCGTTGTCCTGTTGCATAACCCAAGTCAGCTTGAGCTTGAGGTCAGGAACTGATGGCCGAACTTCTTCTGGATTTTCCGGTAGACAGCAGAATTCATGGTTTCATCAATCACAGCAAGTCGTCCAGGTCCTGAAGCAGCAAAGCAGCCCCAGACCATCACACTACCACCACCATGTTTGACTGTTGCTATGATGTTCTTTTTATCAAATACTGTGGTGTTTTTACGCCAGATGTAACGGGACGCACACCCTCCATTCAACTTTTGTCTCATCAGTCCACAGAATATTTTTCCAAAAGTCTTGGGGATCATCAAGTTTTTTTTTGGCAAATGTGAGACGAGCCTGTGTTCTTTTTGGTCAGTAGTGGTTTTGGCCTTGGAGCTCTCCCATGGTGCCCTTTTTGCTCAGTCTCTTTCTTGTTGTTGAGTCATGAGCTCTGACCTTAACTGAGGCAGGTGAGGCCTGCAGTTCTTTAGATGTTGTTCTGGTTTCTTTTTGACCTCCTGGATGAGTCGTCGTTGTGCTCTTGGTGTAATTTTGGTAGACTGACCACTCCTGGGAAGTTTTGCCACTGTTCCCAGCTTTCTCCATTTGTGGATAATGGCTCTGACCGTGGTTCGCTGGAGTCCTAAAGCCTTAGAAATGGCTTTGTAATAGACTGATAGATTTCAATCACTTTGTTTCTCATTTGTTCTTGAATTTCTTTGGATCGTGGCATGATGTGTTTCTCTTCGAGATCTTGCAGCCTACTTCACTTTGTCAGACAGATTCTATTTAAGTGATTTCTTAATTCAACAGGTCTGGCAGTAATCAGGTCTGCGGGTGGTCAGTGAAATTGAACTCAGCTTTCAAAAAAAATGTGGTTAATCACAGTGAACTCATGATTTAACGGGGGGGGGGGGGCAATTACTTTTCACATAGGGTCATGTAGGTTTGGAGAGCTTTTTTCCCTTGATAAATAAAATCATCATTTAAAAACTGCTTTATGTGTTTACTCGGGTTATCTTTGTATAATGTTAAAATTTGTGTGATGATCTGAAACATTTAAGTGTGACAAATATGCAAAAAAGTAAGAAATCAGGAAGGGGGCAAATACTTTTTCATGGCACTGTATTTTGTTCATAATCAGTACTCTCAGTTACCTTTCACACTTGTGAATGGGTTTTTTTTCTAAACCAAGTAATAACAATAAAAATGTCAAAACATTTTGATTTTAAAATTACAATCTTTTTTTACATTTCTTGAAGAAAGTTTGGTTTTAGACAGGATTTTGCCAGACGGCAGATGTTTACAGCTTCCAACAGAATTTATGATGCCAACATGAATACTTTTGATCTCAAAAGCAAGAAGGAAAGTTGAATTTGAAAAACCAAACATGAAATTAAAGCCAATTAACACATATTTTTAGATGCATTGAAGTGGATATTAATCTTCCAATTTCTGTGGGATTGCTGGTGCTCCCAAGAGGTAACATTAATTGATCCATTATCTATCTTGCTTTTCCCTTTCAGGGTTGTGGGGGGCTGTAGCCTACCCCAGGTGACTTTGGACGGAAGGTGGGGTACACCCTGAACCGGTCACCACTTACACCTGTTGGGGTGACTATGAGGGGCCTATCCCAGCTGACATGGGCGAGAGGCCTGAAACAGTTGCCAGCCAATTGCAGGGCTACATAGAGAGACAGACATCCGTTCACCCTCACACTCATAGGGTTTGTTAACAGTGCAAGATTCTACGCAGTTTTCTGCATTTTTGACAACATGTTTTTGACAATGTTAAAATGGCTTGACAGCGGTTTTTGCTTTTGGAGCACTTCTAGTTGTCACCCAAGTGAAAAATATAAATTGCCCCAATTACATACACATCTTAGACTGTCAACTTCTCTATAATGTAGAGCAGAGTAGGGCATTTCTTTCCACCATGGGAACAGTCCATAAGTTTCTGACGAGGCCTTTAAGGGATACTCCAACGTTTTTTCTTTTCGTGTTTTGCCTCACTCCTGAGTCAGTGACAAGCAGATAGACTCAATTTTTTTGACTGTGCGTGCAGTAACAAGAAAGAGACGGGCAGAGCTTGCCCACCGCTAACTAGCTTAGCTCAAACACTGGGAGTCAATGGGTAGCGTTAGCCTGCCTCTACCTACAGTCATCAAATAAACTCTTCAGCAGCTTTAAACAGAGCTCTCTTACAAAATTGGCCATAATCCTCAGTACCAATTTTCTACTCGTAAATAGAAGCTTTGTTTTGTTGACCTACTTACAAGCTTGTCCACGGTGGTTTGCGCATGTGCCCTGTGGTTTAGTTTTGTGTGTATTTCTTTCGAAAATTACATTAAGTGCTCATCTTAGTCTATAAATACATAAGGTAACATAAAGCGGTTAAAAATGAGTCACAACAAGCACATGGGACTGTTTAGAGCTGCTGAAGAGTTTATCTGATAACTGTAGGCAGAGACAGGCTAACACTACCCGTTGACTCCCAGTGTTTGAGCTAAGCGTCCTTGTTACTGCATGCAGAGTCAAAAGACTGGTGTCTATCTGCTTGTCATGGACAAGGGAGTTAGGTAAGACATGAAAACAACAAAAAAAGTTGGCGTATCCCTTTAAAGCTTAGGGATGCTGAAGATATTTAGAGTATTTCTGTTTATTTAGCAGGGCTGTGGTTTCTCTTGAGTTTGTAACACTTCTTATTTTTCTGTAGGTGCAGACAGGAGAATGTTTAACACACTGCCAGTTCACCTTGTGTTTAAAGAGATAAAAATAAATGAGTGGGCTCCATTCCCCTGCTGAAGAAAACACACTGATGTACCTGTTGTCACTGTTAGGAATGAGAAAGTTTACAACGCAATTACCAGCACATCTACTTCCACTAGGCGCTGAGCGAGGCACATTAATCACTGCAGGTAAATGAGGGGTTAAATGATGTATTAATGTGCTTCATCATTTTGGTTTACGTCTCTCTTAATGAGATGGAGCTAAAGTGATATTTGCTGAATGAGTTCCTCTCATAATTGCCTGTTCCACGTTGTCATGCCATGTTTGCACAGCCTGTTAGGAGGTGAGATCAACATTTGCCTCGCTCTCTCCAGCTCTTCAATGGATGTCAGGGATCCAGCCGCCACATTTGTTGTCTGGATGTGACTGGTTCACATCAGTTCATGTAGGACAGCACCCACGCTGGAAAAACAAACAGTCTGTGAGCTAAAGGTGAAAAACACCCACCAGTAAAACACATAAATAATGACAATATTCACTCTGATGCTTAAAGAACTGAATAAACACTTTTAAAGGTACAAATATTTTGAGGTAAGCTGCCATTTTATCTGATGTTTTTGCACCATGCTGAGGGAAACAGGAAACGTTTTTGGTCAAATTGCAGGATGACATATAAATGTAAGTGTCTGGCATTATTTTCACAGCTATCTCAATATTTCTCCAGAGTCCCCAAACTTTGCATTAATGTCTAGTCTGACTCAATGACATCCTGACCAGAATTTGAAGGTCAAAATCCAAGGCCACTAGGTTACATGCTCATCCCTTACTTTGACAATAGCATCCATCATCTTTAAGCTTTGTTCAAGTTTCAGGTGGGCCTTGTCATGCTCCTAATGCTGAGCGTTTTGATATGCAGCACAGGTGTCTCTCCTATTTTCCATCTGACAAAGTTGTCAGCACACACAGCCCTCACTGCTAAAATAGCTGTGGAAGGAAAATGTTGATGACTGATGGTCTTAATCAGTTGTGTTGGTCTTTACTTTTACTTATCATAACCAATGTGTTTATTTTTACTGACTTATTTTCAGTGATTGAATGTTGGAATGTTGGTTATTTTAATCATTCAAGCATATTTCATTTATTAGTATCAGTTATTTAGTATTAGATAATCACAAATAAATTAAGCAGTTTATTAGTATCAGTTGGTCACAAACTTGTCCTTATATATTTATATCACATGGTTTTATATTACACCTTTTGCCTTATATACACCTTACACACTTATATTCCATATGATTTTTCATTTATTTTTCATTTTTTATGATTCACTGTATATTGCCAAGTTTTCACAGCTCATGATATTTTCTTAGATATTTTGTGGTATGTAAACATCATACACCAGTATTTAAAGCTACTTATAATTTCACACTGTAGTTAGAAATGAGGACAAAGAGTGTAAAGCAAATGAACATGTGCCCCTTGTTTGCACCCAGGGGCTTGTTTGTCTTTTAAGGAAGTGAGATCAGGCCCAAACATGGTGCCGTGTTTTTTTTGTTTTTTGTTTTTTTTTTGCTGTTTCAAAGAAGCATTAGATCAGGCATGGGCAACTTTGGTAACCAACAGGGCCACATTCATCTTATTGTTAATGCCAGAGGACCAATTGTTTGAATTTGAATGATATACTCTTGACTTTCAGGTATTGATTGGCAGACTTTTTCAAAACCATTATGATACTGATAGTTTTTGCTTTAATTTCAAAAATTTTAAAATATTGTTGTGATATTTGGCTGGCCACTCTTCATTCTCTTTAGATTTGCTTGCCTTGTTTGGTTGGGATTGCTTTCACTCCCTCAGGCAAACTCTGGTCCACTTGAAAGCCTTAGAGACCCCTGTGTTTTGCAAACTTCAGTTCAATTCTTTGATTTGCAGTTCATATGAGCCTTTACAATACCCAAAAACCTAATCTTTTTAATAAAGTGAACCAGAGTTTGGACCAAACGTGTTAGATGTGAAAGAACCCTTTGACGGTTTTGTGTGCAGTCATGCTTATTAAAAGGCAGTCATGATTTGATGAATTCAGCACATGATTCTGTAGCAGAACAAGTCTGTTTGCAGGAGCCTCTGACAGCACTGATCCACTACTTCCTCCTCTTTTTGTTTTGTTTTAAGATGATGTCCCATGGCAGTATAATAATCTGACTTATCTTCTCACCTACTGACGCATCAAATTGAAAAAACAACAGTTTGATTCAAGAAAATAGACATTAAACTAGAAAGGCACTCAGACCGCAGAGCGCAGACCTCCGCCAAGCAGCTTCGGTCCACTTTGGCAAAAATGGTCCTATCTGGCAATGTTAAAGAATCCTTTAAAAAATTCCTGGATCCAGACGGTGATCCGGGTCACCCCCAAAATGTAATCAGATTTTCCATATCCCATTTCCGACAATTTCTGGAAATTTCATCCAAATCCGTTCAGAACTTTTCAAGTTATTTTGAACACAAACATAACCTCCTTGGCGGAGGTAACAAGCTAACAAAAGGTTAAAACATGTCAGTGGAAACAAAGATTGGAAACTGTCCCATAGCCTGCAGCAGAGAGGGATGTTTCCTGCCGCCAGGGGACGATTCAGTCAGCGTTTGACATCAACTGAAAGCCATTAGTCAGACTTTCCAGATCATTTATCATTATCATTCCCCCAGATTATATCTGTTGAAGAGTGTTGTTTCACTCTCAATGTGCTGCACTCATGCTCCGATGAGTCCTCCAAGATAGCAGCAGATGTTGTGCCACAGATCCTAACACCAAAACAAACCAGTCCCTATCTAAAACTGCCTCCATCTTGTTGAGCTGGCTCCATTACACTAAATCAGAGAGCAAAGCTAACACGCGAGTCCACTGTGACTCTCTCTATCATATTTGCACAGGCTGACTCTTCTGACTGGCTGACGGCCACTCCGCTCTCTGGTCGAGCGGGGCTGAGAGGGAAAAACATGACCCACCAGCTGCCATGGACGACTCTTATCAGGCCCAGAGTGAGCCCAGTGCTGGTCCGAACATGGCAGCTCCCTGATAGTGCGATCTGATATCTGTGTGTGTCAAATGGCTGTAACCTTAGAGCGAGCAGGTGGGCTGAAATGATGCAGCCTGATGGTCGGGCTATGCATGAGGAGCTCTAAAGATTTAAGAGAGCTGGTTAGACCATCTCATCTGCATTCCTGCATGACTGATTTATATCAGACAGAAGCAATACTCCTAAAACTGCTGCTTTTAAAGCTGCTTTTTGCTACATAAATGTAAAGATCAGATGTTAAAAGGCACCATTTGATTAACTGTCAACTAAAGTTTTCAAACTATACATCTTTACGACTTTTATCACATGCACAGTGACTTATTAAGATGCTTATTTTATGCTTGAATGGTGACTTATTAAGATGCTTATTTTATGCTTGAATAATGCATCTAAGTACAACCAGAGACATCAACTAATATGCTGGGAATCAAAACACAAGACCTCCCTTTCTGTTTTATCAGTGTTGGATTTTATGACATCTAGTGGTAAAAAGTGCAGAATACATCCAAGTAACAACAGTTCTGCTCACCTACAGCCTCTTCAGTTTATAAGACGAAATGTCACAACCAGAGTTGCCAGGTCCGCTTATTACAAGCGACTTGGGGCTTCTTTTTTTGAAAAGTTGCCCGTAAATATTGGCAGTTGTGGGTTGGATTTCTCATTTGGGCTTTATGCGCCCCCAAACCCAGGAGGGATCTGCTTCACTCTACTGCCAATTTAGAAGTTACACAATCCATTTTGTCCCACTCCAAACACAAATACAGATTTTACTGTAGAAAAGAGAAATCCTTAAAGCCAGAATTAAATTATTTCTAATGTAGCTATTTCTGTTCTCACCATAATAAAGCTGTAGAGAATCAACATCAAGCTTAGATAAAAGCCTGACTATATCTGTTTGGTTACAAAAATCAAGGTTAAACAGACTGTTTAGTGATAACAGAGTTATAAATAACAGTAGGCCGTCCCCTCACTTCTGTATATAGTAAAGGATGTTCCACCTCCAAACAAAAGGATGTTGAATAAGTAAATTAAGAGCCAAAAAAGAAAAAATGTCACTGTGAAATTGACACATAATGTAGATGAAAATTAAAACACACTTTATGCACATTTCTCTTTAAAAAAGTAATATATCACATTAGAAAAAAAATAGCAGGAGGTTTGCTTGTTTTGGGCTTGTTTTATCGACCTGGTTGCCTTTTCAGACAAAAAATCTGGCAACACTGATCATAACACACAAGTGGTGGACAAAGTGAAGGTATAGATCCAACTGGTCAAATGTTACTCCAACACAAGAATAACTTGTATCATTATCACTTAATTGACGGCACTTAAGTACTTGCTCTTCAAAGAACTGAAGTACAAACACCAGTTCCAATGAAGTTGGGACCTTGTGTAAAATGTTATTAAAAAAGATTTCAATGATTTGCAAATCTTCCTCAACCTATATTCAATCAAACACACTACAAAAGCAAGGTCATAATTGTTAAACCTAACAAACTTGATTGTTTTTCTGTAAATATTCACTCATTTTAAATTTGATGCCTGTAACATGTTACAAAAAAACCTGGGACACGAGCAACAAAAGATTAAACAGTTAAGGAACGCTCGAAAAACACCTGTTCAGACCATTCAACAGGTGAAGAGGCTCATTGTCGACAGGTGAGTGTCATGATTGAGTATAAAAGGGGGAAAGGCTCAGCTGTTCACAAGCAAGGATGGGACCAGGTTTACCAGTTTGTGAACAACTGTGTGAGCAAATAGTCCAACAGGTTAAGATCAACTTTCCTCAAAGCACAATTGCAAGGAATTCAGGGATTTGAATAATCACATCATTCTTTTGCACATATCTCTTAAACCACTTCAGTTCTACTCAAAACTACCAAAAATTCAATAATTTTCAGGATGTTGCTCTTTTACTCTAATCATCAGCAGTAAAAATCCGAAGAATGATTGAATATTTGGTAGATTTGGTCAAAGATGAAGTGGTTTAAGAGATTTATACAGAAAAAGGTATATAGGCCTATGTATATATATATGATATTATAGCAGTGTTTTTGCATGTACACTTTTTGGCTTAAGGGTCCCCAGAGGGTGCAAAAAGTGTCAGTGGTGTATATTACTAAAAACACATTCAATAATCCCATAAACTTTGAAGAGAGGTAAACAAGTGTCATTTCAGCACCACACTGTGTTTCAAAGATCTTCAGGTGTTGAATTTCTCCATGATGTTGCCCAACTTAAAATCAGCAGAGGCTTTTAAAATCATAATTCATTTCTTTTCTGATATTAATGAGACATATGTGGATATATTCACCAGAGGAATCCTCTTCCTCTTTGCGAGCAGCAGATCTTCTTTCATCTACAGTAGATCAGCTGCTCCTCTTGTTATCTGTCGCCCTCAGGCCCTCGCACTCTTTTATCTCCTAACAATGCTGCTCACACTGAGCCCCATGATGCTAATTTCTGCTGATTGCTTGCTTGGGAACATTCACACTGGTTACCCCATGTGTTGATATTTATGTAAATGACTTGATTATTAGATTGTTTTTGCAGCAGGCGTCGAGCATCAGAAACAGGCAGATGAGAATAAAAGGGTGTTGAAGCTGTTAGGGACTTCGTGAAAACTATCCAGGAGAAAGGGGATGGGAAAAAGTGTCACGTTTTTCTTTTCTCGACCACTGAACTTGAAAGTCTAAATTATTTTTCCCCCAATTAATGTGTGTATTTTTACTTTTGACACAAAAAAGCCTACAGAAAGGAGGGATTTCCTGCCACAGAGCCCCCCTGCAGGCCTGGAGCTCTTCTGTTGTTGTACTTGGTTTTTCTGCATTTCTACTCTTGCAGATGTTTTCCTCTTATTGAACTGCATTGAGCTGTTGTTGTCGGCCACCGTATTTGTTTGGTTATACAGATAGGCATATTTACCATCATGTGGCATTGTGCTCAACATGAGTCTGGCTCATGTTAAACAGGTTTTTTCTTGTTACTGTCACTGTGAGCTTCCTACAGATGCACTGCACTGTAGGTTGACCCAGTGCTATGGTCATGCTGGATTCATGTTGGGTGTGGTTGTGTGTATATTTATATGTGTGTTCTATATATGTATGTAATGCACATTTTTGAAAATGGGTCCAAGAGTGGTCAGATCTGAAAACGCTGGCCTTGCTTTTCCATGTGGACAAGGACATCAAATAGCTTCAGAAACGATGATGTCATAGCCCCACCTCTGGATCAAACCACATGCACGAACCCTGACAACCTGACAACAACAGAAAGAAGATCACTTGACAGGTAGGAAGCTACTGTTGACATTTTAATTATGGCCATTTTACAAGCACATTTGAATCAAATTAACAATGTAATTCAAAGCATGATAGGCCATCAGTTTTAAAGAAAATATTAATGTCAATGTGGTCATTGTCTACTTCTTGTTGTATCTTACATCCTTGATGAAAACTCTTTTGCATTAGGCCTGTGTGGTTAATCTGAAAACAACAGGATTGAATCAAATGTTTTTAAGAAAACTTGTAAGCCATTGTTTTATTGCTTAATTTTCATTTAATATAAGAAAGTGTGGATAAGTAGTCAACCAGTAAAAAATAACATGTCTTGGGTTGGATTTCCTCCTGTCCTCATTATACACATATATGTATGTATATACCTATATATATATATATATATATATATATATATATACACATATATATATGTACAGTAAATAAGGATTACACAGGCTTCCTACTTTGTCAAGATAAGTCAGTAATTTTCCAAATCACCAACGCTGATGTTATAAACAAGGAAATTTAATGATGTTACAGCAATGTTTGCTAGTCAAGAACGTGAAGTCAAACTCGTTTACTGTCCACATTCTTCCTTTTCAGAGGAAATTTGAGCAATTTTAAAATTATTATCACAATAATAATGTTCCTACACAAGCGCATAGAATATGTACCATGTTGGAATTTGCCTAAGTCAATGTATGAATGTAAAAAAAATGGAAAATATTGGCAAGTAATTACTAAAAATTGTGGATAAGCAGTTCATAAAATGGCCCACCAAGCTTTGTTTGGAACTATTCGGCTGCTACATGAACCACGTGACCCTCTGCGTTCTGACCCCTCAATGACACCACTCTCTCTTTCCACTGCTCTGATGCATACATCATGTAAACATATGCTCCATGTCTTCTTCTCTGGTTTTGGTGTATGTCTGCAGCAGTGTTACAGCTCCACTTACAGGCCTGGCATATGTACTACAGTGTTTCAGTCTTTTCTTGTGGATGGACACATTTACTGAAACTCTGCCGTCTTTACAAGAGAATGTTTTTAACATGAAAATGTTTTGTCTTCATGTGGACAGGGCCTAGAAAGGTCTAGAAAAGGTGTGAGAATAACAACTTAAAGCTGAAATTTGTCCAGTCGGCTCCCTTCATTTGTGTGATGTATTTACATTTCATATTCATTTCACTGCTGATATTACTCATACTGTCTTTCATGAGCATTATTAATGTTTTCATGAAGGGGGATTTGCAGGCTTTAATTTAATATGTTCTCCATATGTACTGAGATTGCTCTGGGAATCATGGGGCTTCTGCAGAGAGCAGAGAGTATGAACTCCAGCTCAGATATTCACATACACATACTCTGCTGGCTCCATTGGGCCTAAAATTTGTCATAGAAGTTGTACAAAATTGCTCCAGATAAATAAAATCCCAGCCATGTAATCTTCTTTATAACTTATTGAATATGTGACCTGAGTTTTTCATAGACTGTGGAGTACAGGTTTGTTGGTGAAGCGTTACCTGCAAAAAGTCAGCTGCAATAACAAACCTCAGGAGGATTTACTGTTCATTTACACACAATCCAAGATCTGTGATGACAAGATAGCTTGAATGTTTGAGCGGTGATTGGATTAAAAGTGATGATTGACATTAGCAAGTTCTATTAGCTGTCTTCTTTGTAACAAGTAGTGATGAAAATAAATACAGGTCCAGAGAGAGAAGAGGGAAACCAGTCAGTGGTGTTGGTATTCAGATGAGATTCAGCAGAAGCATTAAAGATCCATGAGCTTTAAGATGTCCAAACATCTTCAAAGACAAACAGTGTGTTTGTTTAGTGGAGTGCTATTAGCAGAAAACATGTGCATTCATCTCTGGGCTTTGTACTCGCTCACTTGAAGGCTGCACAGTGCACAGCGCTGCATGATCTGCATCTTAATAAAACCATTAACATTCAAGGTCTGTTAACTCTACGGGACTAAAAATAAAGACAAACCAAGAGTGAGCTTCATTACATGTCTTTAATTTTTGAACCATTCACAGCTTCCTCACTGTCTTTTTCAGTTTGTGTTACAGTTCAATTAACTAATCCACAGTTTTACATCTGACTTTAAGAGATATGTCACTGAGTCATATTTAGGCTTGAATACCAGCTCCAAACTTCCAAGATTTGAGGAGTCGATGAGGGACTTGAGTTTAGGTTCTGCTTTCTGGTTCCTAACGTAGATAAATCTGTTTAAAGGATTAAATCTCAGTGAAAAGAGTCCATCCGTCAATCCTTTACCTGTACTGCTTATCCCTTTTGGGGTGGTTATGGGGAAGCCCTTACATTTCTGGGGTTGTGTCTACATTTTACTAGAAACATGCACATTCAAGTATTTGCAGGGTGTCTAGTATAGTAGCTTCCAAATCAACAGAGAGCAAACTTAACACCACAAACTCACAGAAACGTGGGTTAATGTTTACATTTTATTACTGTCAGGGAGGGCAGGCCTCGTAATGGACCAGCCATGGACCAGCCATGGACCAGCTAAAACCCTGTCAGGGAAAGTGTGGGAGTTTTAAGAGGCTGCAGCTCTAAGAGCAATTTCGAGTCACCAACTGACCTAATGAGTAGAGCATTTTAAGAGGTATTTTATTTTGGGAGGCACAGAGCACTTCTCCGTGAACTGAGACATTAGTTAAAAGATGTCATGTTCTTCTGCTCCCCAAGCCCCATCTGACAACATTAAAAGAAAAGACTATTGGCTTCTTGGTGATTATTGTCCAGTAGAAAGGGCATAAATGATCTGCTGGTTCCCAGGAGTCTATAACAATGTCACAACAGTTTTCAGATGTGTCCACTTTTGGGACACAATGTAATAAGTGTGACCTTTTGTCTATCAGGAAATAAGGATTTAATTCCTATAACAAACAAACCAAATATTTTTGCCAGACCAAGTAAGCAGTCAAAAAAAAAAAACCCAAAACAAAACAAACAAACAAAAAAACATTGTCTGTTATACAAACCCCAATTCCAATGAAGCTGGAACATTATGTAAAACATAAATAAAAACAGAATAAAATGATTTGCAAATCCTTGAATACTATATATATATATATATATATATATATATGTATATATATATATATATATATATATATATATATATATATATAATTTTAGTTGTAAAGGTAACAAAATAAACCTAATGAAAATATAAATCTGCCCTTAATGACGTGAGCAGAGTTCCCACAATCACAATGACCAAATGCAGTGAACAAGACCATTTTAAAATTGTCCACATTTCACTTTTTTATTTATAAATATTTTTAAATATGTATATCTTTGCAGTGAATTTTAATATATATAAGTAGCTGTAGTTATTCCTTCAAAAGTTTTAAAAGACTTTTTATATATGTGTTTAAAAATTGCAAATGAATAATCTGTACATCGCACTAGCATCAATCTTTGCTTTAATGTTTCCAAATTAGAATTTTGATATTTTACGTTGGGCCTCATGTTAGCACAGCATGTAGTGCTCATTCCTCACAGAGAGAAGGTTGCTGGTTCAAACCCTGTTGTTTGTCAGGGACTTTCTGTGCGGAGTGTGCATCTTCTTCCTGTTCATGCATGTTAGGTTAATTGGTGACTCTAATTTGCCCTTAGCTGTGAGTGTGAGTGCTTTCTGTCTCTCAATGTGTTGCCCTGCTGGCGACTGGTCAAGGATGTAGCTGGGTTAGGCCCCCTGCAACCCCAAAAGGGACAAGAGGTGTGGATTATGGATATTTTATGTCCTAAAGAGACTATATATTCCCTTTTTCTGTCAAATCATAAACAATTTTAGACGTTTTGCCGAATATTCTTCATATATTTAAAAAATAGCCCTCTGGCTGTTAAAATAGCATTGATGTGTTATTATTAATGTATTAATGTGTCTCTCCTCATACCCAAAGTTTGTAATTGCTGATCTACATCAAAGAAAAGCACTTGGAAACACAAGCTGTAATCATTCTCCTGAGCACTGGGTGGCAGTGTTAACAAAGGGATCCCTCTCATGGTTTACATTATTTCTTCAATGCTGCTGATCATTTCCAAGGATTTACTGTTTTTCTGCTCACTCCTGTTTTGCAGAAATTACATGGTCAAATTAACCCTCCCTTTAAAACATTTCAGAAAAAGCAGAGCCCAGGTGAAAGATTCTGCAGCTGTAACACACAAGATGGTCTCGTGTAACATTAATTTTTAACACCTGCACTTACGTGTTGACCGTATTTTATTTAAAGAAGTAGTGTTAGAGACAGTCAGGAGGTGGTAAATGAAGGAAAAGCACACAAACGAAATCATTAGACCTCCACTTTGGATCAAAAATTAAGTTCTTGTTGTCTGTATAAGCAGCTGTGAGCCACGCCGCCGTATTGCCGCAGCCTTTGTGAAAGGTCACGTAAGCAGCTGTGACATTGTTCCACCCACCAAATGTCAAAAAGTCCCCGGGGTCGGCATGACTGACAGGGGACCTTATCTGGAGGGATAACAGCACGACTGGTGGAGGACCACACGAGGGTCGCTGATGGTGGAGTGGGAGAGAGCCGGCGTGGAGAATAATCAGTGCTGCCAGTTTTAATGTTACACCATGACTGAGTTTAACAGTGAAGTGACTCAGTATTGTGTCTGTCATTGCAGTAATCAAACCATGAGGAACCAATACTAAAGCCTGCCACTTCATTAGGTACACCCATTCAACTGCTCCTTTACAGAGACGGCCAGTTAGCCCAATCTCATGGCAGCAACTCAATGCATGTCTCTCTTTCTGTCCTCTCTCTACATCTCTTTGTCCCTTTTTTTTTGCTCCTGTACTCGTCTCTGGTTCCTGTCTTGTAGGCCACCTGGGGCCCTTGGTGTAGACCGCCTGCTGCTGTAGACTCACAAAACTTCAGCGACTACAATCACAAAGATTTGACCTTTCCTTTATCTCCATTCCATTATCATTACAGTCCCTGATATTAACTTTAGAGAGATCAACAAAATTAAATACATGATAGTTCCTGCAAACAGCACTCATATATTAGTGTGGCCTTAACAAACAATCATGGATGACTTTCTGCTGTGGACCTGCTCGACTCCAAGTGCTTTAACCTGCATCAACCATCAACGGAAATGACATCATTTAACATAAATTCATACTTTTAGGTCAGTTAAACCCAATTTAATGGCAGTTCAGCTAGATGCTGATATATTAATCAACACCACTCCACTCCAGTTTATGATCATTATAGATGTTCATGTTAATATTAGAATGATCTCTCTATCCACGGTTGTATTAATTATATATGCATAGTAAATATCTTTACAACCATATAGACATGAAGTCTCTCTTGTAAATGACATGCCACATCTCAAAGGGCTTACCTTTAATGAATTTGTATTCAACAGACAAATCTGATGCTATACAAATAAAGATGGGTTGATTGACTCTTTATTCAGGAGAGACTAATATGATAAGAACATATTTATGATCTGGGCGTCCATGGGTTTGTCGCTATCATAAAGTCTTATTTTTAGGCCCTTTTGTCTCTGTCTGGATGGACACATCTCTGGATGTTTGTATGTGTGTCTTGAGATAACACTTGTTATGAACAGCCGTTATACAAATAAAGATTGATTCATGTAAGCATGAAGAAATGGTCAAAACAGTCTGCTGAAGTTAAAACTGAGCATCAGAATGGGGAAGAAAGGTGTTTCATGTTGCATGGTTGTCAGTGCCAAACAGGCTGAAGTGAGTTTTTCATTTACTTCTCAACCTTGCAGTGCAGCTGGATCCGCCTGATTCATAATCTGTGATCAGAAGGATCCATATTACAAAATTTCACACCAAAATGATTGTGCTTGGTCTGCAGATGCACAGCCTTGTCAGCATCCTTTAAGCAGGAAGAGGTGGGAGCTATGAGCTTGACGACTGCTCCTACAGAGATTAGCGTAGATGCTGACAGCTTCAATAAACACAGGACCATAAAACAAGACAAACAATCAAAAAAAGAAAAGAAATGAAATTCAAAATTTTAATTAAATGCAATTAGTCTTGAGGTAACTGTAAATGGCCTCTCCCTCTTAAAAGACTTTATTTGGATAACATACACCCTTTATTTGCAGGAGATATTTGACGTAACATGAAACTGTTATGGGAGGCACAGCAGGTAGCGCATGTGTCTCACTTGCTGGTTTGATCCCTGTGTGAACGTTGCATGTTCTTCCCATGCATACGTGGGTTCTCTCCAGGCACTCCCGCTTCCTCCCTCAGACCAAAACATGCTCATTAGACTGATTGGTGACTCCAACTTGACCTTAGATTTGAACATGAAAGTGAATGGTTGTCTGTACTTCTATGTGGCCCTGTGATTGGCTGGCGATCGGTCAAGGGTGTACCCCGCCTCTCGCCCAATGTCAGCTGGGATAGGCTCCAGCCCCCAGCTGTTTTTGTAGCCTTTTTTCTCCCACAATTCTTTTTATTATGTAGAGAGTTTAGCACCATGTACAGAAATGTATGGCATTTGCGTCAGTCCTAAGATTTCTGAACCGAGAGAGAACTGAGCTGTGACACTGTGGCACACGTTCAGGGTCATGCCATGTAGCTCGAGCAACCCAACTTCAAAAAACCCAAACTATCCTTTTAAATGTTAGTCCTAAATATGGCAAAAGTAAGACAAAAATTAGTAACATCTGTCACTGACAACACTGCCTGGGCCTGTCTTCAAAGAGCCCATTTTATTTGGACCTGTCAAATCCAAAACATCATCAAAATAACCCACTGTAAAGCTGGACACACACAACACAACTTTCAGACTTTTTAGGTAGAGCTCACTTACAGACTGGTTTCAGAAGATTTGTGTATGACAACTGAAAGACTAGGAATCACACTCTTAAAGCTATGGTCTACGATTTGGAAGCTTGGTACATCTTAATAACACCGTTTATAAGGCCGTTATGGTCCTATGGTCCGATCTAGGCAATATAAAGACCAAAAAGAATGAAAAAAATCCATTCAGTATAACCGCTGCAAAGCGGCATAATAGTTGACCAATCCAAACCGCCGTTCCCCGCGGTTCGGATTGGTTCAGATTCGGCGGTTCAGAGTCCATCCAATCCCCTGTCTCCCCTGCTCCGCACCGTCCAGCCCATGGTCCCGCCTCCTCCCCACTACCTCCCTCATGTACCGGTGAGCAGCTAGCTGCACAGCTACTGAAGCGTCATGGAGCCGGAGAAGACCAGCACCGAAACCGGGAGGCCGCTTCTGTTACCCTCCACATCAAAGGGAAGGAAACGTAAAAGTTTCGAGGAAAAGGCTGAAGTAAGGAAGAAATATGAGCAATACAGGTCCCAACGGAGACTCACATTGGAGAATCGTACGACCGGTGGAAAAAGCTGCAGAATGATTTGGGACTGAAAACTGACGCTGAGACAGCCGAATTTCTGTTGAACAGGTAATAACTTTGTTAACTACAGTGGGAGATGTCTGCTGAATAACTCTGGTTAGTCTGTGCCTGTACTGGCTAATGACTGAACGTTGTTGGTCGGAATGGGTAGGCTCTGTCAATAGATTTTAGCATAAGTTAGCCACGCATCGTTAGCATTGTAAACTGAGCTGGTGAAGACACGCCAAGAAAGGTATATCCTGATCGGCTAACAGTGGCGACGCCAGACCCGCTTCGCCGCCGGTCCAATTGAAATGGCTACCGCTGTGTGTTACAAGGGGGATGACTGTCGTGTTTGTTACTTTCAGCTATGAGCAATCTCAAGTTGTTGTTGCTGCTGATATTTTCTGCCGGCCGGCTTCGGGCTCTATCGGAGGGGGCGTGTTGTTAGGAGGCGACACGAGCTGGGGGGCAGGATCTTGGAACACGGAGGGGAGGGTATGTGAAGGGGGGGCAGGCTGCGTTTTTCAAATCTGTCTTAACAGCCAAACTGGTTTGCAGATCGTAGACCATAGCTTTAACCCGGTGCGTCATCACAAACTACATGATTTGTCAAACCAGCAAAAGCCAACTGAAAAAATAAAACTCTTCTGCAAAACTTTTGTGAGGGCAACAGTTTGTTATGATAGACTTGCTACTTCCTGTCATCTTCTGACATTAGTTCTTGTCCCACCCTCTCCTTTTCATTGGCTGTTGGCAACTCATGTTCACAGTTGGGTTTGTAATCAGTTCATACTACTCAACTGTGTCCAGATTCAGCTAAAAATATTCAGACATGTTTGATTGACTGCGTCTGAGGTTGGGTTGTGTCTGTTCCCCTCCCACATTAACAGATTTTTGTGCCAATTAACCATGCTGACTGTCCCCAACTAGTGCAGACTGGTGTCCCAACTGGGAATCGTTGGTAAAATCTGGCAAAAAAATCTTGTGGTGCGTCCTCAGCTCAAGGCAGGAGCAGCGCTGGTGATTACCTTTTTCTGGTTACATCACCAAAAGACAATCAGTCCAGAAAACAAACATTCAATGATACAACCAGAAAGACAGTTACCTGAAAATAACAACAAACTGTTGGAAGCAACCATAAAAGCAAACAGGGAAGGATAGAGAGAGAAAATACAAAATGTTTGATAATGTTGCAAAAGTAATCACATTACTTTTTAAAGGTTAATGTTATAATTTGGAGCTTATTGGGAAACAAGACTATCTGGTGCACAAACATCTCCTCTCTGGAAAGCGAGGCTGAGAGCAGTCTGTTTGACTAAACACACGTGAGACTGAGACTGAGCACTTACTTTGCCTTAAGCTTGTTTATGCCACACACAACAGGAATGAGGTTACAGAAACAAATCTCCTTTTCTCACCATAATGTGAAGCTCAAGGAAAGCTCCTGCCCTCAGGCCACCAAAAAAAATCCCCCCTTACACACAGAGTGACACGTACGTACAGACACAATATCCTTATCTTGTCAAATAACCATTTCCTCTATCTCATCAAGTAATGAAAAAATGCATACATTAAGGGTTTAATTTCAGCTTTGATTTTTATAATGACTTCACATTGTACTTCCTTGATTTTTGCTTGATTAGCTAATAAACTCTTTTATTGAGTATTGACCAAGGTGGTAGCCAAAAAAATCACAAGTGCAGTGGTTGGTCAAGAAGACGCGTTTGAGTTTATAGACATCTTCCAGGAAAAGGGTAAACATGAAACTTTAGGACTTTGGTTTTAGACCTTGTAACCCCCAAAGGTAATCAGTTTGATTTCAAGTCAGAGATGAAATTTGTAAACCTTGCAGTGCAGCTGGATCTAATTCAAAGTCTGTAATCAGGCAGACTCATCTTGCAAAGCTCCAAAAAAACCCATTGAGCTCAGTCTGCAGATGCATGGTCCAAGCAGTCCTGTGAAGTAGAGAATGACTGCACGTATAGAGGTTAACATAGATGCTAATAGCTTCTGTAGTGTTTTCTTTTTTCAGATCTGGATAGTGTTTCTTCATTACATGAACAATGGAGAACAACACTGAAAGCATTTCTCAGAAAATATATTTTAACTCCACTTCTGGTGTTTTAGGTGAGAGATAGCGGCATGAATTAGCTCACAGTTTGAACTTTACACCCCAGCAGTAGTGCCCCTATTCTACAACATCTGATTGGCTGCCAATGAAATCATTGACAGAAAAATCATCCAATCACCTTCTGGATATGCTTCTGAAAGTTCTGTATCCCCCAATCACTTTCTATGGGTAGTTGCTCACATGGACAAGTGACAAATACCCTGCAAAGTAAATAGATACAATAGGTGATTGCCTTGAGCAGGCTCGGCTTATTTGCAGCTTTGTATAGGAATAAATGCAAATAAAGTACTGGTAAGAAAAATGAAAACCCAATTCTTTAATGAAGTGGTCAAATAGTTTTAGTGTTTGGCAAGGTGGGTGGGGCAAAAGGTTTGTGTGCATGCCTCACAGCAAAAGCATCGCTGCTTCGACTCTGCATGCAAAACAGGGCCTTTGTGTGTGGAGTTCACATGTTCTCCTTGTGCCTATATGGGTTCACTTTTGGCTGTCCTGTTGTTCTTCCACAGACCAAAAACATGCTCAGTAGGTTAACTTAGCAAACTGCCCATAGGTGTGTGAGAGCATGAATGGTTGTCTCTTCTTTATGTGGCCCTGTGTTTGGCTGTGTACTCTACCTTTTGCCCAGTATCAGCTGGGACAGGCTTCAGCCCCCTGGACCCTGAAAGGAAAAGGGATGTGGATAAAAGATGGATCAGTGAAAAGAAATAGGTCTAGTAGTATAACATGATAATACACATTTCCAAGGTGTGACAATTTCTTACCACTGATATAAATTACTCAGCATCGTTCTCTGCCACTCAGTGGGTGGAACTGCCAGTCTGTCGCACAAATTGTCACATCAGTGCATAGCCTCTTCAGTTCAGAGGTAAAATCTAACCTTACCTCAAGGCACACCAGTGGGCCCTGCCATTTGAAAACCACGACACCAGACACATGACTAACATGATGTCACTCAGTACTGTGGATGAAGTACTGCTGTTGTCAGTAGACTATAATGCATTTTAGCTGATAATTACAGCAGAGATGCATTTTCGAGCCACTAAAGTACTCACAAAAAGCAAAACAGCATAAACCAGACTAAATTAGCTGCTGCACAGCAGTCAGACAGCATGTGGATGGGCTGTTTACAGGAGGGCTCAGAAGAGGAAAAACAACCACTGCCCAAAGAGATAATGTGGTGATCTTTCAAGGGATTATGACCGCTGTTTGTTTTGGATCCTTGAGGAGACTTGTATGAACACAAAGTAAAAACAACAAAAACATTTGTTGATGGACTTAGCAGGTTTGAATCATAAATGTCAGAAACCACGATGTGAACTGGAGGACATGAGAATATCCAGGTTACCTGTTGATGAAGGTGTAGAGTTTTTGGGCTTATGTTTTCAAATTCAGTGAAATACCAGGGCTCTCAAGTTTTGATCTCAGGTCAGAGTGAGATTTTTTCTGCCTTGTGATGGAATTTTAAAGGGTGCAAATTTCAAATAAGTCATCAACCATCTATATGCACTTATCGTTTGATGCCACTGGTATTTTAAAATTAAAATTGGGTTTATAAGTATTAGCTTTTTTTGCCCCCACAATTACCTAATGGGTCTTATTGTGAGTTGATATACTTTGTGATGTTAGTATATCAACTGATGAGGCAATATAATAATAAAAGTAATTTCATTATTTAGTTGGCAACAAAAATCAAATGATGAGATAACTTACTGTACTCATGTGATAAGGACTCCCATCGTGTGCGTGCAGTATACATCATCTGTGGTCAAGTCAACCGTATCTTACCCGGATACAGCAGTGCTATTTTCTGATTGGCTGATATGTAGCTGCATGATATTTTTTGATTGTCTGATGGGTAGTTGATCTTATTGACTGGGTTGCGTCCAGCTCCTGTTGAGCTCTACGATGCCCAGAGTGGCTTGCTACACGTTCCAATGCATAAATGGCGGTGTAACTCAGTGGGCATTACATAATAAATTTTCATGTCTGAGAAATACCAGGTGTGGCATGTGAGAGTGTGAAAAAGTTAAAATGCGTGTGTCACATGATGAATGCGTGTGACTTGAGAGCCCTGTGTGTGACTCTTCAGGATGTTTCAGGATCAGAGGATGCTAACAGCTGATGTGCGTAAATCTGCAGTCTGCAGGACTCGTCTGCAGATCTTCCTTGCTGTAATGAACATTTATACTTGTATAGACCCAAATCAATGTTACTTAAAAGACAAACCAGAAGAGCTACATGAAGTTTATTTTTAAAGGAAGTATTTGGCTTTTTATTGGATAAAGACACAGCCATGTTTTTATTGATAAGTTTACTTGACAATTGCTAGCATTAGTGCTAGCTCATGGAGTGCTTCTTTTGCATAAGCCTCATTAAATGACTCACAGTTATATAAAATTGACATTAAAGCCTTGTTAGAATGAACCATTACACAGAAGAAGATAGCTATGGTTGAAATACAGGTTTAAGTTCACTAAGGAGACTTTTTTATTTATTTAGTGTAAACGTCCAATAAGCCACATGCTGGACGGCATTGTTTCTGATGTCCAGTGAAATGGAACGGAGTGTGGCTTAAAATGCAAATGGTCAATAGTCATCAAAAGACTGGCAGGATTTGTCCACAATAATGGTTCATACTGACTTGAAAATGTGTTTGCAGCAACATATGATAAATCACTATTGCTTCCTTAATTCAGCCATTCACTACCAAATAAAACTGTAGCTTGACAGTCATAGATCTGATGTTCTTATAAAGCAGGAGATTTTTAAAACAAACCAGAGGCTCCCAGCAGGAGCCTGAAAATGTGTACATTTAAAAAGGCCTTCTTCCATTTAAGTAACTTACTCTGCAATCCCTTTTCAATTCAGCTAAAGATTCAGAGAATAGCCTGATGTTCATCAAGGTTTCTATGCAGAACTACATATAAAATGTAGTCAAATTATATATATATATTTTCACGGATTCAATTAAAAAAATCAACAGCAAGGTTTCTGTCCTCAAGTCCTGGAGTGAACCCAGAAACATCATTGAGGGCAGTGAGTCATAGCGGATCCTCCATGTGCTCCGTCAGTTTGTCTCTTTGGCCTTGCTGAAGCTGTCAACTTTTTATGTTTCCTCTGTTTCTTCTGACCTGTCATGTCACTACCAAAACAATTCTGCAGTACACCACTTCTCTTCTGTCTGCTCTGTGGATTTACTACACACACTCTGTATTTCATATTTCTATGATGGCTGATTTACAACTCAATAGAAACTTAAAGAGCAAACAGGAGAGCAGAGGGAATAAAGCCTATGACTCCTGAACTCATACCTCCATGAATAATAACAAGAGTGCATTACACACCTAAAACCTCTAGACTTATTAACTAACAATGAAACAAGCCCTGAGAGTCATGCTTTTGGGTGTTTTGTGTGCTATAAGGAGCTTTCTTTCCCTTTGCTGTAGTTCATTTAATCCTTGAAATGCACACCCTGGAAGATTCAGCCAGACTGTGAGGACTGTTGATGATTGGACAAACTGTCATGACCAGCCTGAAATCCCGTACTACCCAAATCCTGAGAGGGGGAAGTTGGGGCAAAAATCTGTCCTAAAACTATTGTTTGGGCCTGCTTTGGGGAGAATGTTAAAACCCCATTTCAAATGAAGTTAAAAATGGAAATCTAAACAGAAAACAATGATTTGCATGTCCTTTTAAAACCTATATTCAACTGAACACACAATAAAGACAAGATATTTAATGTTCAAACTAATAAACTTCATTGTTTTTTGTTGCAAATATTAACAAATTTTCAATTTGATGCCTGCAACACATTCCAAAACAGCTGGGACGGGGCACATCATCCATGTTACATACATGACCTTTCCTTTTAACAACACTCAATAAGCATTTAGGAACTCAAGACACTAGTTGTTGAGCTTTGTGTGTATGGGAATTCTTTCCCATTCCCAGAACCTGTATGTACATATCAGCATTAGTGGTGTCTTCACAGATGTGCAAGTTACCCATTCCATGGGCACTTACACACCCCCATACCATCACAGATGCTGGTTGTTGAACTCTGGGCTGATAGCAGATTGGATGGTCCTTTTTCCTATTTAGCCTGTGAGGGCACGACATCCATGATTTCCAAAAAAGCAATTTGAAATGTGGACGCGTCACACCACAGCACACTTTCCCTCTTCATCTCAGAGATGGACTCTCAGATGAGCTTGGGCCCAAAGAAGAAGTTTCTGGGTGTTGTTCACTGACATTCAATGTTGGTTTTCAGCCTTGATGCTTACGTGCAGAGATTCCTCTGGATTCTCTGAATCTATCGATGATATTATGGTGTTACAGCCGCGACCACATCCCTCCCCTTGTGTGTGATTAATCTATTGTGAATGTATAGTGTGAATGTGTAAGAGGGCAACAGAGCGATTGGTGACCTAGGTGACCAGCCTCGAGAGAAAACAGCCAATTGGGGAGACATGTGCAGTACTAGGAAACTGGACCAGATCATCCTCTTCCTCAACTGCCGCTGTGTAGCCATGTCTCCACTGGTTAGATTATGTGTTGTATCTCTGTGAGGCACTCATTCTGAATTGGGCCATGTTAAGAATTATGAACTGTACACATTCCCACATGGGGCTATTCTTTGTTATACTCACTAGATCAGGGGTGCTGTTCGTTTTTAATTTTTGTTTGGTTAGACATGGGTTAGCAGGTTTTATTTTACATTTTTGTTTTAGAAATAGTGGTATCGCTCTGTAATCTCTAGGTAAGAATTTCTTTTGGTTATCTTTATATGTTGATTTGAACAGCACTCTCCGGCCCTTTTCCGTTGCTTCACCTTTGTTTATTGTCCAATCTCACTTCTTTGTCGTAAATAACACTTAACACGACTAACAACCTGGTTTTATGTAGATTCCCTTCCCCCCCGACGAGCTGGGTTGTAACATATGGACTGTAGATGATGAAATCCCCAATTTTTTTTTTTACGATTGTATGTTGAGAAACATTCATAAACTGATGGTCTATTTGCTCATCCAGTAGTACACGAAGTGGTGAACCTCACCCCATCCTTGCCTCTGACTGAATCAGTGAAGCCCAATCATGTAGTCACCTGCTTCCAATTAACCTGTTCACCTGTGGAAGGTTCCAAGCAGGGTATTTTTGGGCATTACTCAACTTTTCCACTCTTTCCACTCTTTCTTTGCCGTTTCCAAGCTCTTTTGCAACATGCTGTAGGCACCAAATTCAAAAGGTTGAATATTTGCAAAAAAAAACAATGAATTTTATAAGACTGAACATTAAATATCTTGCCTTTGCAGTGAACTCACTTGAATATAGGTCTTAAAGTACTTGCAAAGCGATGTATTCTATTTCTATATATGTTTTACCCAATGTCCCAACTTCAGTGGAATTGGGTTTGTACATGCAGTATGCCCCTTCTCTGTTTGGCAGTTAGCTACGGGCTTAAGAGGATCACTGAACCATCTCTGAACTTGAAGAACAAATCAACTGTACAGATATTCAGTACGTGTTAAATATATTGTAAGGAAATGAGCTGAAAGTCGGCGGATAGTGAAAGGTCAAACTGCAGTGAAAGTGGGGCAGATGGTGATCACAAAACCAAAGGAATAAAGTCTGAGAGCATTTTCTGGACAATTTAAGTCTGACAAATTACATAAGTGAGTGTAGGTCTGATTAAAAAGGAGCCATTGTGCCAGCAGGAGAGAACCCTCGAGTGATAGGAAAAGGAAAAATATTTTGATCCTCATTTATTTTGTCTGCTTTAATAAATCTGTCATCATTTTGAGGCAGTAATTGAAGCTCTGGCTCTATGGCTCCCCGGGACCCCTTGGGCACTGAATTAATATAACGCTGCCGGATGGTACGGTGTTATCTTGTCACGTGTCCAATCTGTGTGATATTAACGAAGATAGACACTGGGGCTCTCATTAATTTTGACCCTTCCCTGTCAGTCTGGAGGACAGATAATCTCAGGCACGTCAGTTTCAGCCAGGAGTGTGTATTTTTTATTTTGTGTTTCCCCTATCGCTCTCATCTGTTGAATTTTCTTAAGGGTAATACACACATTTAATGATCATAACTGTAAAGCTATAATGTTTGACCCTCGAGGATGGTTTAACAAGCTGCTCAATGTGGCTGGTTGGCTTTACTCGTGTTGTAAAGATAGCAACATTAAACTAAAGCCGTGCTTCTAATCTTTGTCAACTCCTGTCGCTGTTTTGCTCAAGATTTTTCCACAAACCCCCCTGGGAAAATATTTGGTCATTTATATGCTAAACTAAACACTATTTGCCAAAGCTTTGCCAACTTTGTCTGCTGTGGTAATGGAAAAGAAGCAGACACTAATATTTATATAATTTCTTTTCCACTAAGAGATGTCTTGTGTTGTCCTCTGGCAGGGATGAGGCCATATCAGCAATGAGACAGATCCAGGGCTGTGCAGTCTGGAGATTAAAACCAAAACTGTGGACTAAAAAAAGTTCAAAAGCACAATGTGCAAAGAGGATGGATTATGTGCCTTCATTATACATGGGTGTGCTCTGGATGTCATAGATCAAACCAATCAGAGGGTCATGGACTTCAATGCAGAGAACAGTGACACAGGATGAGATCCAAAAGAATGAACAGTCTCTACAGAAGAATATAATCAGGTCTTATAATAAACAGCAGTCCAAGAGCAAACAAATCCACAAAAAGAGGCTTGAAAGCTAAGTGCTCTCTCTAGGCAAAGACAATCTAGCATCTGAGGAGGACAAACAAGAGCCCAGGACACACAATCTGACAACTGAGCCAAATCCCTGCTTCTGATCAAGCACAGCAAAGGCCTGATTATCTGGAGGTCCTAAAGATTATCATACCTGATTATCCTGTGGTGTGAGATGTGTTAAGAGTCATTTTATCGGCCCAGAAGAGGATTGGGGCTACCTTGGAGAGCAGATGGACCTGCCAGATTCATTGTCTGATATGACGCAGATCCATCTTGGCAAGCTCCAATCCTCTACAACTTCACTTGGCTAAAAGCTGAACGACCCAATCAGGGGAAAGAGGTGGGAGCCGCAGACGTGAAGACAGCAGGAAGTGACTGCATGATTTAAAACAATGGGGGCGTGTGAGGTGGTCTCTGTGGATGTGACAATATCTGCATTTTTTTATGGAAATGGACTCCATTTCTTCTTTAAAAGAGAATGAAAAGAACATCACTTTAATCTTTTCTGATGGGGAACATTGCTTTTGCTCTTCTCCTGACAGGTTTTGGTAAGAGTTTGATCTACCAACTGGCTCCTGGGGTCGTGAAAAGGATGGGACTCCAAACCCCATGGTAAATGATACATCTGTTTTATATAATTTAATGTAAGACAATAGTCTAAGGACTGAAACATAGTTTAAGCTAACGGCTAACAACGGGCTCTAGCTGCTACGTCATACTGTGGCTTGATATGATTGGTCTGTGATGAGTGTGACGTGCAGGCTGATGGTCCGATTGCCAGCTGCAGTAGTTTCTGAAGGTTCTGCCTCTGAAAACATTTTCTATGGGCTCTTCTCCAGATGGACTAGTGACATATTTCCAAGACGCATATATGGAACTGTCTGTCTGGCATGTTAGGTTAGATTGGGGTGCCCTGACTTGATATCATAAAAATATTCAACATTGTTCATTATTTACTACCAGAAGTTCTGATGTGTGTTTTGGCACATGGACCAGAGCAAAGCCAATCAGGGAGCAAGCTGGCCGAAGCAGGAAGCAATGTAGCCATGGCAATGAGAGTAAAGGTGAAGCATAAAGTTAGATGGACATCAAAATGGAGGTCCAGCTTGTTGATTTGTTTATGAAACACAAGTGTCTTAACACCTTAACCTGTAAATTATACTTAACAAACTGATGAGGAGAGGGTCTGGACGAAGATCACAACCACCAAGGATGTTATAGGGAGCAAACCACTTGCCACATTTACCCCCCTGATGTTGTCCACCATGTTTGTTTACACTGAAGTCACATGTGATCACACGAGATCACGGCTGTGAGAGCAGAGGTGCTGCCTTCTTGGTAAATTAATCAGTTGGTTTGTGGTGTCCTGTGTCTCTCTCCTTGTGGCCCACCACACATGACAAGAATAAAACTAATAAATCTGACATTATTTGTCTTCATGTGGCCAGGTGCTGTTAATCAAGACGCTGAAAGAACAGGAACTGAAACAACAGGAGATGTTACATTTCAAAATAAAACAGGAGAGCAAAAAAAAACCCTTCAAATAACTGCCACAGTTTATTTTTAAAGACGCAGTTTGTCTTTTCTTTACAATAGACATGTGATAACCTGACACACCAAATGGACTGTTCAAAATATTTTTCTATTCCATCTGGGAGAGAGCTCATAGGGCAGAGCCTTTCAGAAGCATATCCGGCAGGTGATTGGACTATTGTTCTGTCAATCAGCATTTATTATGGGCAAAACAGATAATGTAGTAGGCGAGCGCTACAGAATTGAGCCACTTTGTAAAACAAACTCAGGTCAAAACACCTCGGAAATGGAGCAAAAATATCCTTACTATAGAGAAGTTTGTAGTGGTGACACTTGTTTTTCATTTGATAAAGAAATGTGGTCAAAATCTGATAATACTGCTACTGAAGCTGTTAGCATCTATGCTAATCTCTTGAAGTGCATCTGTATTTCCTGCCGTGGTCTCGCTCATCTCTCTCACCTCTACCTGCTCTTAAAAACTCTGATTGGGTCGTTCTGCTTTGGGCCGAGCACAAATGTTGTAGAGTGGAGCTTGGCAAGATGGATGGTCTTGATTACAGACATTGAATCAGGCTGATCCAGCTGCTCTGCAAGGTTACACATGCGATGCCACACTGCTTAACAAATCATTTACTCTGTGACAGGGCTGGAGTGGGACTCTATTTGAGCCCTGGAGTTTGATGGTACAGCAACCAATGTAGGCTTGCAACTTGCAGGTATAATTTTAGCACGACAAGTATAAATAGATAGATAGCTAGATACTTCATCTTTCTGCATTTTAAAATTTCATCTAACATGGAAAGTTGTTTGAATTTAAGCAATAAAAAAAATATTTCATATCTAAATATTATGTATTTTTTAAATTCCTCTCATCCTATTCCCTTGCAGTTCTGAATTGGATGTTTCAAATGATAAAACTGTTCTTCTGTTTCTGGGATTAAAATGCACAAGAAGCCACTCTTAGTTTCTGGATATAAATACTGCTGGTACTGGACAGGCAGCACGGTGTTGCAGCAGGCAGTGCAAATGCCTCACAGCAGGTAGAAAGTTGCTGGTTCTAATCCCGGTCAATCAGGGCCTTTCTCGGTGGAGTTTGCAAGTCCTCCCTGTGCATGTGTGGGTTCTCTCTGGGCACTCCAGCTTCCTCCCACAGACCAAAAACATGCCCATTAGTTTGATTGGTGACTTCAAATTGCCCTTAGGTAAGGGTGTAAGCATGAATGGTTTTCTGTGCTAATAAAAAGGGCTAAGCTGCATTCTTTGTATCAAGTTAACAGTGAATCCTACCTGCCCTCTCTGGGGACAAGGGCTGGGGGCTTGTGCTTGGCTTGGCCTCTCTCTTAATGAGGGTCTGCTGATGCTGATGAGGGGCCACATGAGTGATTAATAGTTAGTTCTGTCTTTCTATTTACACTCAACATATTTAAATCATTTGTGAAGGCTTAATAATAACACATACTTCATTATAGAAAATTAGACATCATTTACACAGTATATGTCATGTTGTTTAGTGTAGCAGGTGTCTTAATGTTTCACTATTAGTTTACCTGTATCATCAAACCAGGCTGCGAGCTTGTTTTAACAGATTAAGTTCGGGGAATTTTACCATGTCACTGTCTACAGCTGCCCCTTTCTTAAACCTAACTTTCTCCACGGTCTTTTTTTATTATGATGCCGAACAAACCAGGAATAAAACATTAATTTCAGTGGGACACATGGACCCCGCAGAAACTGGTTGTCTGCATTCCTGTAGTGAAACAATGATACAGAGATATATAACATAGATGTCACCTTCAAGCCTCTAACGTACGCCATTTTGGAGAGGGCGAGAGACTCATTTTCAACAGCAAGTACCCCTCCCAAATATGGTGTCCGTGTTGATACACTGCACCCATAGCATTTCTATATACACATGTGTATGACTTCTATTCATCTACAGTGGGTGCAGCTTGGGGTATGTTTTTTTGATGCTGTGCTACGGCCCTTGTAGCCCTACAACCAGCCCGGCCCACTGGGAATCGTCCCAGCTCTCCAGATTAGCAACTCTGGGCCTGCTCTGAGAAATACAAAGAGGAGCGAGCAGAGATAAACCCAGTAGAAGGAACGAGAATAGAGTTGCCAATGCTGAATGCTTTAAGATTAGAAAAGAAGACGATTAAGAGTTTTTAACTGAGTGATACATCAGAAACTGAGAAGTGTGGACACTGCAGGAGCAGAGACTGTGTGTAAGTCTAGGAGCCGAGAACGGAGAGGACTCTAGGTGCTAATTTCTCCACAACAACAGCAGTTCAACACCAGTTTGTCTGAAATGATGCAGTAAAACTCCAGTTATGTCATTTATTTCTTTACTGTACTGTCACATTTGTTAGACGGTATAATACAAGAGACAAAGCATGCATCTTTACCAACTAAAACTGGACTAAGGACATGGATAACAATGAACTCAGAGCCCAGTTATTGATCTAACTCACAACCATAAACCACTAATGTTTTATACAGCCCTTTTTCTCTTTTTAAAGTCGAACAACTATTCATTAATGACAAAGGAAGTTTCTTCTCAGTCTTAAAATCATGATAGGAGGAGCTTAAACTCACTTCTCTGATAACTGAAAGTATGTGAGTGAGAAAAGAGAAGAGCGGACAATAAAAGGCATTTATTATCCATCTATCAATTATCTATACCAATTATCCCTTCTGAGGTTGTGGGGGACTGCAGCCTACCCCAGCTGACATCGGCAAGAGGCAGGGTACGCCCTGAACTGGGTGCCAGCCAATCACAGGGCCACACAGAGAGACAGAAGACCATTCACACAAACCTAAGGCCAGATTGGAGACACCAATCAACCTGACAAGCATGCTTTTGGGAGGAAGACATGCCCGGAGAAAACCACTCATGCACAGGGAGAACATAAAAACGCAACAGGAAGTCCCTGACTGACACGGGATTTGAACTGGCAACCCACTTGCTGAGAGGCCCACTGTGCCGCCTCAGCGAGGAACATGTAATTTACACAGTTGGAGATTTTGATTTTAGCTGAACCTTGAATTAATGAATCTGAGTGGGGAGAAATTTGTTTTCTTGGCAAAATAAACTAATTTCATCAGTTACAATATGCAGCTGAGTTTTCTTTTGTTTGTTTTACCATTTACACTGCTCTTCTCGTTGCATAGTTTAAGCCAGTCTGTCAATAAGTTTTTTAATTCACATAAATAAAAACATGTTATTAATGAGTAATTTCTTTGAGTTAATAAGATGTCCTCATGATGGGATGCTTGTTTCATTGCTCCATGAGGACTGTTTGTACTAGTGTGTTGATCAAACACTCAACCAGTTGTTATAACAAAACACAAAATATGATCGTGATCGGTTGATCTCACAGATGGTTGACCATCGACTGGTATCAGCCAAGAAAAGCCTGATCAGGACATCCCATCATGCAACACAAACTTATGATCTGAATTAAAATGTTGTTTAAAGCAGTATATTTAATTTAACCTTTACCCTTTACACTGTTTACAAGGCACCTTTTACTTTATTGGCTAATATGAATTCTTTAGACCAAATTATTACCGTTTCTTACGAAAGAAACAGAGCCTTGGATCAGCTAGTGAAGGTGACACAAACTGACCTGAGAAGACTAATAAAAGTAAAGTATCAGAGGCACTTTATCCCTTTCTTCTTTGTATCCTGCTGTAAATACAGTGTAATTGCTCATACCTCTATTATTGACCATTTAGCCTCTGTTTTACAGACACAGATTATATCTGCCCCTGATAAGTTTAAATTACTTTGCAGAAACTTTTAATTAGAATTGACTTACTGTACCTTGTAGCTCCACTGCCTCCAAACTGAACCTTATCCACTCTCCATGGAAATCGTTTTTTCATCTCCTTTTATTTTTCATCAATTATTACAGCAGCCCTGGCATTTCTCTGAGCGTGATACTTTCTTGGAAAGTCTCCATTCTTCTGTGCTACGAATGCAACAAAAGGCCAAGGAGTCAGTACCTGTGGGAAGTACGACGTACAGGACTTGTGTTTCAAAGCCCAATGAGTAGATGGGTTTGTTGGAAAGCAGTTTACAGGCTCAACATCCCCCTGCAGGCTGTTCTGTGGGGGTTTGACTCTGAATCAGGTGGAATTATTGAAGAAAAAATCTAATAATATTGATCAAGAAAAAAGCAAAGATCAATGCCATTTAAATTACAGAATTACCAAAAAACATGATACAGAATTCAGGGAGGATAAATATCTAAATCATTGATAAAGAACAACACTAAGAGCACAGCCAGGATTACATTTACAGTACTGACCCTCTACAGACACGTGACTGACATGACTTCACTCAGGTCTGTGGACGGCCTAAGTATCGCTGCTGTCAATTGACTGTGATGTATTTTAGCCGACACTTACTGCAGACATGCAGTTTGAGACAAAAAAGTAACAGACTTTCATTAATATGGAACCAAAATGTCACTGAAGCTGACAGATGAGTCTGAAAATAGCCTATAAACTGAAATAGCCGCTGCACAGCTGCAGTCAGACTGTGTGGATCAACTGTTTATAGGGAGGCTCAAAAATGCTCAAAAGGCTCAAAAGAGGGAAAACAACCACTGCCAAGTAAGATAATGCTGGATCTCACATTTATTTTAGATACATGAGGAGACTTGTATGAACACAGAGACACACAGCAAAACATTTGCTGATGGAGACTTAGTGGGCTTGAATGATAAATGGCAGAAACCTCAATCAGAACTTAAGGACAAGAGAACATCCAGATTATCTGTTGTGTCTATATGTTCGGCTTATGTTGTCAAATTTGGTGAAATACCAGTGTGATTTGGTATAAACACTTCAGGATGTTTCAGGATCTGAGGAAACTAACAGCTGATGAATGTAAATCTGCAGTCTGTGGCACTCATCATGCAGATCCTATTTGTTATAATGAACATTTTTACTTGTACAACAATAATTAATGATGCACATGTCCCATGTACATCACTCAAAACTATTAATTCTCAAAATCAGCTTTGTTATATTTGTGTAATTAGCAATATTTTCTGCATTTTAACATGTTGTGCCATGTAAAATAATCCAAAGAACTTAAAATAATTTCTCAGGGTGTTTGAGTTGTGGGGTTTTTGATGGCTAATCAGCTGAGCCGCGAGGAAGTGATGGCGGCAGTGTAGCTCAGTCCGTAGGCGCAGTCTGAGCTGGTGTGTTGTCTTGATGAAGAATGAGGTTGAACCTGTTTGTAATAATGTTGATTCAACTTAGACCCCTCTGGAACCCACTCCTCCAAAATGATCCCCTAAATATTAAAGGAAACATCAACATGATCTTGAGTTTAGACTTTCTGTGTCATGTTTCTGTAGCTGGAACCGGGCTGCTCAGTCCAGCTACACTGCGTTGTGTTCAGGTGAGGAAGGAAAACGAAGACACAGGCTGGTCTCATCACATGGAAGTTCAGAGAGCGCAAAATGCTGTCAACATGGGTGTGATTCTTCATCACACGCCTCTCTCAGTGGAGCTCTAAGCAGACTGACACAAAGTTAATCCAAAAAAACCCCAAAATAACAAAAAAAAACCCCAAATAAATACAAAAACAATGACATAGACATGTAAAAACCTCAACATATTTCTGTGAATTAAAATATATAAAAGAGTCCACAAATTCTGATTAAAGTGTTGTGCATTGAAACCACATTTTACGACAGTAAATATTTCACGTATACAGTAACAAATGTACAATAACATGGGCACTATTCTTCATAATATGCCTAACATGAGAAAAATAAATGCTACAAAACGTGTCTCACAGAATATGTAATGGTGGTTAATGCCCACACACACACGCACACATAGCAAACTCATGTTAAGCTAGCTCTCGCTAATTCAGATTTTTTAACTATAAACACAAAAAGCCACTAATTCCATCTCTTTTATAGAAAATTAGAACAACCAAACTGTTTAAGTAGTTTAATCAAATGCAGAACTTTTATATTTGCAATTTATGAATGAGCTACTGCAGTACATTCCTCTCTCAGTGGAGCTCTAAGCCAACTGATGAGAGTGTTAAAATGATGCAGTATACCCCCTTGCAGCCACCATACGGCATCATAAAGCCACTAATACAGTACCTAAGAATAAAGACTTAAAAATCATGGATAAATTAAATTATTTTGGTGAAGCTAACTCATAAAACACCAAGAAAAATGTCCTAAATAACAAATGAAAATAAAAAAAATGAAAAAGCCTTTTTTTATTTAGTATTATGTTCCTTATTTGTTACACTTCCTTCATCCTTCTTGAAAATGATGTTTTCCAGTGCATTGTAACATTTTTTTGCATTGGAAGGTCTGAGTTTCATCACACTTAATCACTCCTAAAAAAATGTTTTTCTTTATTTTGACCCAAAATGTCTCCAAACTCTTCTCATCTTCCTTTTTCAACTCAAGAACAGAAATGAGGCAAGACAAGAAAAAACAAAACACAGTCTTGGCTGTCGTCACATTATAGTTGTCAGAAAAAAAATCAACGATAAAGTGCCAACACTGTATACGGGATTATGGCTGGAAGCACCACTGACTACCACACTCCAGTGAGAGCGCTGAAGGTAATTCTTTTATTCTGCAGGAAAAACGCAGCACATGAATACACTGGATATGTTTGTGTTGGTTGTGTTGCATAAAGTTCAGCCAAGAAGAATAAAATAAATCCAAAAGAGAGACTCTGAGATGGGGAAGGTACCAGAAAAAGTTCAAGTTTCACCGGGGAATCAACAAGCAGAAGTCAAACACAAACAGGAAGTGGAGACAAGGATCTTATTAAGAAGGGGATCAGACTCACCAAAAGACAGACAGGTAAACACAGACAGGTAGACGCACTGATTTGCCACAGGGCATGAAGCAAACAGGCACAGTAAACTCAGAGTTATTGCTTGACATTTTGACAGTATGACAATGTTTTGGGGCCGGATTGAGATAAAGTCATGATGCCCCCTTCATATACACTACCCTACTAGTTTTAACTCATTATGAGCAACATAAATTTCAATATAACCCGGAGTCTCAACATAATTATATATCATTGGTGTAGCAGCGGGGCCTTGTGTTGGCACCAGACAAACAGTTTTAATAATAAAGGGAAAAACAGTATTCTGAATACCATCGTTAAAGTCAGTTGTCTCTTGGTGCAACTTTTTTGCACCATGGATCTGTTTTGTGTACGACTGTTTTCTTGGGCTGGTTGGGTGGGTTGGTGTACAAACAAACACATGATACACAAAAAAAATGAATAATCATATCATGTCATAAAATAGACATTGGTTAATACTATTTAACTATTTGGATCATATGGGGGAGTATTTGAAAAACAAAACAAACAAAAGAAAAGTAAATAAAGAAACAGGCTTATCCCATTTAAGTGGAGGGGGTAGTTGCTCAAAGTTTTCTAACTTTAATAAACAGTGACTGGAAAATGTACTTTTTTTGAATCAGTATTGTTGGGCATTTTAGCTGAAAATGTGTTTTGATTGTCATTGCCAAAATAAGGTGGACCATTTCACTTGTGACCTCTATAGGCCCCCTCGGCACCTTGGCCCCAAGAAAGCTTTCTCCTTTATGCACCTTATGGGCGGCCATGTTTGTGACTGAAGTGCTAAGGCTAATGCAATGAACCTGATACAACCCTAACTAAAAAAATCCCAAACTATCCCTTTAAGCCAGAGGAGAGCAACTATGATCACATAAATGAGGGCCACATAATTTTTTTCAGTGCCTGAGGGGCCGCGCTGTTACATACTGTGGGGCACTTTCAATGAGGAAAAAATATATAAATAGAAAAATAGCAAATAAAAAGCATTTAAAAGGATTATGATTATGAAAAATTCACAATTTAATGAGCATGACATAACTAAAGCCAATTTAAGCTTCTTTTTTAAATGCAATAACAGAATGAATGTTTGCCAGTTTCAAAGCACATTAACTTTGTTTCCAAATATAGTTTTTAATCATAATATATGTTGTGTTTTAATGCCTCATATAAGATATTTAGAGATACAATCATAGCAAAGTAAGTTCTATAATGACTTGTAAAAAACAAAGCATGCACCTAAACATATAATCTAAAGAAATATTTTATCACCTGACATAATTTGTGCATTACTTGGTACTGTTTACTCATGATAAATTATTTTTATTAGTTGTTATGTTTTCTTCATATCTCTAATTTGATGTTATTTGAAATGATTGGTGGGCCGCATTGAGTGAGGTCCACATGTGGCCACGAGCCACCAGTTGTCCACCCCAGCTTTAAGCAAATTAATGTTTCCAACTAAACTAACATCCTCAGTCCTTATTTTATTATGGGCTTTCTTTAAAACATTATCTCTTCCTCTTTCCACTTCCAGTTCTAATCTTTTTCTTCTCAGTGCTGTGCTGTCAGTCTGTTAAAGAAGTAACGATCACTGAAACCCTCAACAATCATGAGCCCATTCAAAAAAGCTCCCGTCTCTCCAAAGTGCTCAAAGACACTTAATTGATGATCTGCCCAGACAGTCAGAGGTCTGTTACTGAGGAGACTCTCTGTTTTTTGTTTGGTGAGGGGCCTCCTGGAGTTTACACTTAGGCCCCATTTACGCGACAACGTTGTCTCCAGAAACAGAAAGGTTTTTCCCTTGCGATTTCAAAACCGCTCCACATTCACACGGAGGAAGTGTGAAAACAATCCGCGTTCACACAGATCCACGAGAACAACTGAAAACACTGCAGCGTGCATGCCAGGCCAGTAGTTGGTGATGTGGGTTTGTAGTGAAACAGCAGTGTTTCAACACACGTCTGCGCACAAACGCTTTCTGGTGAAGAAAAACTTTTCACAAACAACAATGGTAAGTGGACGAATAAAAATGCAGGAGTTTCTTGTCTGGACAGACGACAAAGTTAGTCTGCTACTGGACATGGCGCACAACTACAAAACCACCAAATGGAGGCGCATTACTGCCACCAACTGGACTGGAGGGTAGAACTGGAGATTTGTGGTTGTTCCTGGGTGCACCTTTATCTGAAAGAGCACTGTGCATGCGCCCTGCGTCATTGTTTTCCCTGAAAATGCTGATTTCTATTTACACGGAGACAGATATGAAAACGTTTTCAAAACTTTTTACTCTAGACCCTGGTTTCAAAAGTGTGTGGATTCAGGCACTCGTGAAAACGGAAAGTGAAACACAATGAAAACTCTCCGTATTGGCCGTTTTCGTTGTCGTGTAAACGGACCCTTAAATGTTCATCTCCATCAGATATGGGCAGCCCGGGGGTCACATCCAGCCCTCCACCTCACTTATTGCTGCCTCCAAGTCACTTGAAACCTTAATTTTTAGAAAATAAATATGAAGAAAAAGTGCCCCAACTTCAGACTGCCAACATGTTAATTCATTCATGCGTTTTGCGACTTGTACTCACTTTCTACACTTTTCTATAGAACAGATTAAACACAGTTATGTGAAACTTCTAATAGTGTGTATAAAGCAGCATGTCATTGGCCTTGGGGCAGCAGTCACACAAACAAGAAAAACGGAGGCCGGCGTAGCCTTCCCCAGGGCTCCACTCTGTTCAGCTCTCGCATAAACAAAGTTTGGAGGCTCCGTTTGACTCCGAGCACAGACTCAGAGTGTTTTGTAAATAATTTGACACCCACTGATCCACAGTTTTGTCAACTGTGTGCCTGGAAGATATGAGTGAGGCTTTTGGTTTATTGTCCATGGAGAAAATAGTTTTTTTATTGGTGCAGCTAAGTCTGAGAGAGCAGTGACTGGAAGGCAGAAAAATACTCAAAATGTGTCTTGAAAAGATGAACTAAAGGGACAGTTCTGGATTTTTAATGTGGGATCAGCAAAGATCATCTCTGTGTCTGAACAGAAAGAGTGGGCACAGAGGCTAGAGCTGTACTGGGCCACCATATCTGTGTATTTAAAGAGTTTTGGGTGAAAATAGGCTGAAGAAACAGTGTAAGATGATTGCAAGCTTTATCTAGTATATTGACAACAGCTTACTAATGCTTCTTTATTTTGACTCTGCTTCTTTAGCACAGTCAACATGATGCAGAGCTGGTCTTTGTCTCTATGGCTTATGTTCAGGCTAATGCCATGTACCTCATTAAACCTGAAAAAAAATCTTGAAATAACCCTTTAATTGGTCTCTAGGTACACACACGTCAACAAATATGATTAATTAAACCCAGTTTCTTTTATACACATGAACGGTCTAGTATACAGGTTGGTCAAGTAAGACAAACCAAACCGGATTTTCAGTAGGGGTGTATGATTTCATAATGTTAGACATAAATGATGGCAGGTAAAATCTGACAACAACTACAGTTTATAACTTATGAAATATATAAACAAGATTATTTGTGATGCACATTGTTGGATTTTTTGTCAATATGTCAACAGACCAACAGACTGAGAAAATGTTTTGTCGCTCAGGCCATCAGACTGTACAACTTCTCACTGGGGGGAGGAGGAGTAACAGGAAGACAGAGAACGGGAAGGAGCAGTAACCATCCTGTGGCCATATATTTACTTTTAATTTGGTTTAAATTTTTATTTATGTTTATTTTATATCTATTCATAGTTTTGTTTATACCTATCTTTTTTGATATATCGTTTTATCTACTTTTCATTTGGTGAGAGTTGGAGTAAACCCTGAACTGGTTGCCAGCCAATCGCAGGGCTACATAGAGATACAGACAAGGGGCAATTTGCAGTCACCAGTTAACTGAATGAGCATGTTTTTGGTCTGTGGGAGGAAGCTGGAGTGCCCGGAGAGAACCCAGACATGCACAGGGAGAAACTGAAAATTTGCCCATCATTTAAGAGCCACTTGGTTTGAATTATAATTCATGTGGAAATAAAAATGGAAAATAATAATTAAGATTTCTGTGTTTCAGCAGTAATACTTAATGGAGAAATTGGTATTTACATGCGTTATTTTTCTATTTAAAGTAACTCAACTTTACCCTTTTATGGACTGCATGAGTGGTGGGTGATCTCGAAGGAGGGGCATGACAAAAGTAATTTGATTACAGCAACGTCTCTGATATTTAGTGGCATCTACATCTTTGAAAGTGGTCCAACGTTTCTGTGCTTGTCACCAAGAGGCTCAACGTTTTAGTGCGGTGCTCTAATCTGTTGATTAAAATATCAATCAGTTCACAGCTGCTCTGACTTCAGCTCTGTGCCTCTCATGTCGGCATTCAGGTGGATCAGCAGGATTTCACACAGAGGACAGTCTGAGATGTCAGATAATCCCACAGCAAAGACGGACTGTATTAGATACAGATAACATGCTTCATTTCTCTGTTTGGCACCGTGTGGCCGTGGCTGAGGAGAGGACTGGCAGGCTCACATGGCAGGGCAGGAGCTGCCTCCCCATGTGACCTCGCTATGTGAGACAAGGACCTGCTGCCAAGCCCAGAGGAGGGGTCCTTAAGATGTTGATGGAGGCAGTAATCGAGCTGTCAGGAGCTAATGACAAATAACAGACTCTCAGATATTCTCTGGATGGAGGAAACCCTCAGATTGAGAGTTTATATTCATCAATAAAACTGCAGGAAAACAAATATTTCTGAATGTCAGGCCATGAATCTTACTGTCATAAAAAGAAAAGCAGAGCATGGCATGGAGCTACAGCAGTGGAGCTGTCAGGACTCCCTGACAATATAGCCCTCTCTGTCTCAATGTGAACAAAACTGGCAAAAAAAAAAGGTTTAATATAATTAAATAGATTAAAAAATAATCAGGATGGATGTAAATGAGCCAACACACTAAGTCATCTTTTGATAATCTCATCACAGTACCCATTATAACTGAAGCTTGCTGTTCTCTTGGACTTTAAACTAGGCTAAATGATTTTGGTGGCTTAATCAAACCTCAACCTTTCACCTCATCAAATTGTGTTCATCAGAACCAGAACCAGAATCAGAAGCCTTGTATATCAGACAGTTGCAGAGAATAGCTGGCTCTATCATGGAAAACGTCATCCATCCTTAACATGGTGAAATTCAGCTTCTCTCCTCTGGATGTAGGTTCCAACTTCCATCCTGTGAAACCAAGAAAAACAAAAAGAGCTACACCACAAAGACAGGATATTTAATATTCAAACTTACAAACTTTGTTAGGTGTTTTTGTAAATAGTCACTCATTTACCACTGTGGTACATCACCTTTCCTTTTAAGAACACTCAGTAAGTGTTTAAGAACTGAGGACGCTAATGGCTGAGTTTTTAGCAATACCAGTGAGTGATATTCCTCAGGAAATATCTGCACAAATTATATCTGGATGAAATATCTGGACAATTCTTCAGAGATGTCAGGAAGAAGCAGACTTCAAGGTCTTCAGTATGCTTTTGAGAGATACATTCACCAAATCAGATGTTGTTGGAGTTCAAATGAAGAGGACATTAAAATAGAGGGGAAAGAGCACAGATCTCAATGCAAGCATCAAGCACCCCATGTGTCTCCACTTCACCTTCAAAACAATCACATACAAGAACAGCAATGGTGACCCAGTGACTCAAGGTTTAACAGAAGTAACCTACTATTGAGACGTCTTTGTTTGCTAATGTTATCCTATCTAACACACAGGGGTATGGTTAGCTAGCTTTAGTTAGCACCTTACTTTAGAACAAATGTAGGTGTTTTTGTGCTTTATCCATACCCGGCATCTTTCCTCTTGGGTCTTGGGCTTGGGGAAGGCAAAAAAAATCGAAACCACCCTCCAAACTTCTTGGAAATCGACAGTCAGACTTGCTAGGCCTGTTAGCTTAGACATATTGTTTTCTGCTGAAAGCTTGACAGGCCTCTCATGCATAGTTATGGTTTCTAACGTAGGATTGGACAGTAGCTGTTTGTGGGAGGGGCTTAGCAAAGGGTCAGTTCTTTCCCATTCTTTCTTGATGTATGATTTCAGTTTTCTGATGTCATATTTTGCACCTTTAAACATTAATGCTGCCTTTACAGATGTGCAAGATACCCATGGCATGGGCACTAACACACACCCCTATACCATTTTGCTGATAACAGTCTGGATAGTCCTTTCCTCTTTAGCCCGGATGACACAATCCATGATTTCCAAAAACAACTTGAAATGTGGACTCATCAGACCACAGCGTACTTTTCCACTTTGCATCAGTTCAGATGAAGCCAGCAGTGTTTCTGTGTGTTGTGACATATGTCTGTGGCTTTGGCTTTGCGTGGTAGAGTTTTAACTTGCACTTGTAGATGTAGACTGTGTTACTGTGTTCTGACCATGGTTTTCTGAAATGTTCCTGATCCCACGTGATAATATCCTCTCCAGAATGATGGTTGTTTTTAATGAAGTGTGGCTTGAGAAGCTGAGGGTCACAGGCATTCAGAGTTGGTTTTCGACCTTGTCACTGACAATATTGATACTGATATTAATGTGGATTCTCTAAATCTTTTGATGATATTATGGACTGTAGATGATGAAATCACTAAGTTCCTAGCAATTGTACAATGAGAAAAGTCCTTTAACTGTTGGACTATTTGCTTATGCAGTTGTTCAAAATAGACCTCGTCTTATCCTTGCCTGTGAACGACTGAGCCTTTCAGGGATGGTCCTTTTATACTCACCTGTTTCCAGTTAACCTGTTCACCTGTGGAATGTTCCAAACAGGTGTTTTTTTAAGCATTCCTCAACCTTCCCAGTCTTTGTTTTTTTTTTATCCCTGTCTAAGCTTTTTTGGAACATGCTGCAGGCATCAAATTTAAAATGAGTGAATATTTGCAAAACACAATGAAGTTTATCAGTTTGAACATTAAATATCTTGTCTTTGTAGTGTATTCAATTGAATATTTGTTTAACTTATACTCTGAAGCTGTCGCGGAAGACAGAAAAAGACATGCATGATTCAAATTACTATAATGCCTCAATATTCATGCTATCCAAAGAATTCCAACAGATTCTCAAAGCTGAAAAGCAGAGCTTTCCAGTGATATACGGTACATTACCATAAAGGCTGGATTGTCTGAGGGGGAGGGGGGGGGGAGTGAGCTGAGGCGGAGAGCAGAGTTAGAGGACTCAGAGCCAAACTTGTGATTGATTTATCGGTGGTTTATCAGTATTTTCTGTCTAAATAATGTAAAAAATATTGTAAAAAATAGCATTAGTATCATTCTGGAGTGACTTCTTGCCGTTCTTTTGCCGTATTTCCACCATGTTTTGCCATTTTTTATTTTGTTCCATATATCCGCCATGGAAATATTTCACAAGTCCATCCTGGAAAGAGCCATTCGAAAATGTTTTCAGGGGCAGAACCTTGAAAAACAACAGCAGCTGGTGATTGAACAATCGTTCTGCTTGTCTCACTCATCACAGACCAATCATATCAAGCCACAGTATGATGCAGCAGCTCGACCCTGTTGTTAGACTTTAGCTTAAACTATGTCTCAGTCCTTAGACTGTCGTCTTACAAGAAAATTCTACCACACAGATGTATTATATACCACTCATATGTGACATGAACCTCGTCAACAACATTCCCATTTCCTGACAGATTTTTTGAAAAAAAAAAAAAAAAAAGACAAAAAAGACCAGACGGCCTGTTATAATTGTAGTAATAAAAGTTTTCTTTTTTGTTTTCTGTTTTTACTTGTGTTTCACACATCACCCTAACTTCATTGGGGTTTGTATAATAAGTTTAATACATCTCCTCAGTGGGTCTAGTGGTTGTGAGTGTGTACTTGTGTGTGGTCTGAAACTTCTTGGTTGTCCATGTTTCTAAAGCTGTGATGAAACAAGTCGAATGTTCTCCATGTGTGTAGCTGTGTACAGTTGTGTGTGTTCAGGTGTGTCATGTCGATTTCTTGTGCACGTCTTTAACACTTGCATTCTCCTTGGCTTGTGATAATCTGTTCCTGCTGATGGATTTTGACCAGGCATTCATTAACAAGCTAATGCAGCAGGGTGAACCAGCACTGAAGGTCCAGTAACTGTGATTTTTTTATGCAGCACATGACAGGGACAGAGAGATAATAGCAGAGCTCCAGTGGAGTTTTTCTCAGAACTGCCAGAGCAGTCTCAGCTGTCAGGAGACACTCTCCCTCCCTCTTCATCTGTGCAGCCACAGCTCAGGGCCAGCAGCAGACTAATGAACACGACGCCGGACAGAAGGCCAAAAATTCCTCACAGCTTGACAAGTTATGGCAACTTTGCAGCTGCATCATAAATGTCCAAGACTCGTACTGTGCACCATCATCAAATCCTGGAGAGGAAAGAAGTGACTGTTAAAATCAAGGATGAATACATCAACACGGCCAGTACATGAGGTATCTGTTTACCTGCAGCCTGCTTTACCTGGCAGTTACAACTGTTTTGGACTCTTTAGGGCCTTACAGCCACAGTTCAGTGCCTTTAGTTGGTGTAAAAGGAAGAAAACACTATTTTTTAAGTAGCAAAGATAATAGCGATGTTGTTTGTGATCCTTGATAACCGTGCAGTACATGTTTTATATTTCTCTAAGTATTTTCTTTAACCGTTCTTCCTGAAGTGTCTTGGCTTGCTTTCACACCTAAGGTTCAGTAGAGAAGGTTCTGGGTTGAAACTGCACAAGGTTTCATTTTTCACTTAGCCTGGTTTGATTTCACACTGCACCAAGTCAGGAGGACCAAAGGCCGTCTAATGTTGTGTAATCTAGCCTCCTGCCACAAGTTGGGGCTGTAGCAGTGGCCTTTATTACTGCAATCTGGCCCATTGTTGCACTCTGACCCTGAAATACATACACAATAACCAGGCGGCAAACCTCCAGGGCTGTAAATGGAGGCCCATACGGAGGTGCCAAGAGCTGCAGTACCCCAAGTGTCCACTTGAGGCTGGCTGCAGATACCTGACACTTGAATGGGCAAAGATGTTTTTTTTTACGGCTTTACAGCCTGATTCAAAAAGGAGTTTCAGTCTAAAACTATAATACATCTATGTGCTCTAACTATGAGGGGGATGCGGGCTTTTATTATATTTTATGCAGGATTTATTGAGGATTTGGAAATGAGGCTTTGCCATTGGTCAGACGTTCTTAAGTCCAGCCTGAACACAGCTTTTTTGTGTGTGAGTAGATGGAGCTAAAGTTCAGTTGAGAGCACGTGCAGTATGGTAGAGTCCATTAGAAGGCACCAACAAAGCTCCAAGGGCTCTGATGACATGGCTTTGTCTGATTACTTATACAGACTGCGGCAATAACATTAGCTGTTTTGAAACTGCCTACTACATACTGCTACTATGCAGTAAACTCTGCATCCTGTATTTGGTAGTAGTTAGTAGAATGACTGCCAAAAGTTGTTATTTTGCAGTATGCTAGACTCTACAGAGCTGATTTCTCTTATTTTTTGTTTCATGGTGGGAGGTGAATATCTTAAAAAAAGAGTAAATATTTCTACAAAACAAAACTATAATATACACATATAAACATCCTGTTTCTTTTAATTATGCAAACATAGCAATGTAATTTCCCTCCCCAATCCAATAATTTTGCTGATATTTGTTTCTAGCCATGAAAATAAAAGTAAACAGTAGATCAGCTAACAGTTGAGGCTGCTAAATTAATGTCCATTAACACACTGAAGGAAGTCTATTGAATTACTTTATTTTCTTTTTATGATTTTTACCACTGAACACATACATATGAGAAATTTGTAACATGTAACGATTCCAAAACTTTTAATTTACTAAGCTTGAATGGCTTTTATTGTTGTATACATGTTACTAAATCAGTGCTAATTCTAATATTGCTTAGGTTGGCTGTCTGCCGTTTTGACCCCTGGCTCATAGTTGCTTTGCATATGGGTAACAGCATGTGATGCAGACTTGTCTGATGCATACTGCAAATTTTTTCCTACGTAGTATGATTAGATTACACAAATGCTACTTTTGGGATTTTCATTAAAGAATTTCTACCTATAACTATTGCCTTGTAATGTGTTAGAAAGAAAGAAAGAAAAACATCAATAGAGAATACTTTTTTATTGCTGTTTGCAGATAACAGTGCTTCAAATATCAACTCGAAAAGACAAAATACAATAATTTAGAAGTCTTCCTAAATTTCTTCTCAGGCTTGTGGGGCTCATGTCTTTGTAAGTGGAGTCAAGCTCCCTGTAGTTTTTCCGTATATTAAACTTTGAAGAGGGGAATGAAGCATGAGCTGGGAGTAAAAGGATTTAAAACTGAATTAAAAATCGAGGATTCTGAAAATGCAGCTTTTTCCTGAAGAGTCAGACCTGTAAAACGAGGCTTAGGCATGGAGGTATACAGCCTGGTGTGTTTTTATGTCTCTGGGTTTCCAATGGCTAAACTAAAAACAAACTTTTTTTTTCCAAAATTAATCAATAAGGACAGCATTCATTTCTGATATGTAGGCTGCCTTTAAAGCTGATTTAAAGCTACCAGGTCCTGGTGTGTTTACGTCATGTCTCCAGTGTCGATCAAACAGGGATTTGATTCATGTTGAAAAAAAAGTGAGTACTTCTTCTATAAAGAGGACCAGATGCAGCTCTTTTTCCCGAAACACTTGGATCTGAGGGGTCGGGGAGGCTACGATAATGAGCTCTTCACTAATTGGCCACCTAAATGATGTCTGTTGGGAGGCGGGGAGGGGTAAAGGCCGCAGATTGGACTCTCCAAATCAGTCATGGCATCTGCCTGTGAAAAGCAGAAAACACACGTCCTGAAAGAAGCACAAAATGAAGCACAGTGCTGAAGGTTAAGTGAAAGGTGTCATGTTCTTCTGCTCTCGTAGCCCTTTCTAAAAACATTTCAAGCAAGAAAATAAGTTTTGCAGGGCATGGAACCTTTAAGAAGTAATATATATTAACATAAATAATAATACTCCTCAGAAAAAGTTTGGAAAGTTATTTCAGTTCATTATATCTCCCCTTTGATAATAACATTGGTATTGCATTTTATATTATTGGAAAGCCTAATTAGTTACCTTCACAACAAGGAAAAACTTATAGGTATTGTACATTTGTGGAATGAGCAACACAGGTAAACAAGAGGGTAGCAACCCCCAAAAATGTGCCAAAATCCCCTCCGCTACAGTTCCTTCGTGAAGCGAGGGTGAGGAACCTTTCTTCTTTGGGTGTTGTTTTCCTATGCTGCCACTTCATGGTCTGTTTTGACTTCACCAGTCTCACAGAACTTTGTCCTAATTAGAAAATGGTACCAGTGCTGCCACTATGTGTACCAGAACACCAGCCCCCTGTGAAATATTCCAAACAGATGTTTTTGTTTTTTTTCAGCATTCCTCAACTTTTCTAGTCTTATATTTCTCCTGTCCCAGATTTTTGAAAGGTGTTGCAGGCATAAAACTCAAAATGAGCAAATATTTGCAAAAAACAATGATGTTTATTGGTGTGAACATGAAATATCTTGTCTTTGGAGAGTATTCAACTGAACATAGGTTGAAAAGGACTTGCATATTATTTTAGTGATTTTTTTTTGTTTCACACAATGTCCGAACTTGGAGATTGTAGAATAACCTACAGTTTTAGTGTAATGTACAACACATTTAAAATGCCATATCTTGCAACAGTTTAGCTTTTAATGTCACAATTTTTTTGCACAAAAAGATGTCCCTGGCTGGAGCAACGATGCCATGAGGGGATGTACTGCAGCAAAAACAACAAAAATTGTTCTTGGTACTTTTTGACATATCCAGAATCAAATCAACAGCAATGCCAGACTCTGAGCATTCATTATATTACAAAAAAATCTAAATTTTTTGTTTCTCTGCACATAACAACATTGACAACGTACAGTCAAAATGGCATTTAAAGGGTTAAAGTCCTGAAAACTGTTGAAATATTTGGTAGTTTTGAGCAGAGCTGAAGTTGTAGAGGAGCTTAATGCAGGAAAAGGCTGAAAACTAAAAATGACTTTATTGCAGTTTTATGTGCATGAACACTTTTGGCTTGAGGGACCCCTAAGGATGCAACATTTTAAATCTGAAACCAGATAAAAAAAATTGTAATGCAAAGAACTCTGTGTTAGCATTAATTTTTGACATATCCAGATTTGAATCACCAGCAATTTCAGACCTTTTACATTTTTGTAAACATTTTTGTCTACATCTACCCAGGAAACTGTGAGATAAATACAGTATCAAAATGAAAATCTTTAATCAAGCCTAAATTATTATTTTTTATTCCATAATAAATGGACAAAATTACAATATAGACAGCAACTGAAAGGAAATTACAGATTGTGGCTATACAGTTTTTAGCACGACCTGTTTCCTCAGAAGTATTTATAGAATATTTATGGGGCAAATAATAAATTTTTCCCCCATGTAAAGCAGAATTTGGCTATGCAGAACATTTTTCCTGTTTGCTTTCTTCTTCCATGCCTCCCCTGAAGTCCTCTGGTCCCCCCAGAGGAGGCCTGCCTCACATTTTGAAAACAACAGCACTAGACCGTAGTTCTAGTTTTCGCTGCTCATACAGGCTCAGACTTTTCTCCCTACAATACACAACTGTACAACATATGAACACTATGGAATGAGAATAATAAAATTAAATGAGAGTTTGAAAAGTGAAATGACATTTTATTATTCAAACATTTATGAGTTTGTTAATAATCTGATCAATTCCCTCATACTGACTTAAACCCTCTCTTACCTCTTCCTCCTCTGTGGACGCCCTGCTGATTTAATGTGAGCCTCCACGACAACTTGATTGCTCTGACTTATTGTGGGTTATTGTATTCTATTTTAGCACACTTGTAAATCACCACCTTTGTGTTGTCAGGGTTTTTTGCAAGCACGCCACTTTTGCTGCGCTTATCCCCAGCCTCGCTCGCGGTAAGTCAATAAATCCACTCCTATTGTTTGAACGAGTGGACAGATAAATGCACACCTCAGATGTGGCTGGCTGCCATTTATCAGAGAAGAGAAAGAGTGAAGTCCTCTTGGCGCTATTCAGAGAGCTCCTTTAAGAAAACGCCAAAATCATTACATGTAATTACAGTTTTTGTCAGCTCCAGTGTTTGCTCATTCAAGTCCAGTCAATCTCCATGTGTGAAACATTTCAGCGAAGCACCCGTTTACATCACCTGTCAAATGTGTTAAGGTAGAGATGACTTCTTTTCAAGGTTTGACCTTTGAGTATCTAGTATTATAATTCTCCTTTCAACCAGAACATGTATGGTAAGATCGAAAAATCAGACATTTGCAGAAACTTGCTAGGTTTATTGGGTACACATATTCTTCTGTTTGATAAATGCAAAAAGCCAATTCCACCAGTCAAATGGCAGTAACTCAACGCATTTAGGCATGTAGACATGGCCAAGACAGCCTGCTGAGGTTTAAATTGAGCACCAGACGGGGGAAGAAAGGTGATCTAAGTGACACTGAATGTGCTGTGGTTGTTGGTGCCAGACAGCTTGGCCCAAAATAGAGAAAATATCCATTGAGCAACCCTTCTCTGGGTTGTAGATGCTGGAGGAAGATGGCTTGAGTGCCTTGAAATGATAAAAAGGCAACAGCAACTCATCTATCTTCTTGCTACAACCGAAGTAAGTAGAAAACTGTTTCTGAACACGTCATGTCTTGAAGAAGATGGTCTCCTGCATCAGAGGACCACACCAGGTGACTCTCCTGTCAGCTTAGAGAAGAAAACTGAGGCTACAGATAGCATGGGTCCACCAAATTGAACAACAGAATCTGGAAATTGTGGCTGGTCTGATACAGATCCAGCCACTTCAATTTTTCCCTCCCTGCCAGTTACCAGCCAACTTCCAGCCACTGGAAGCCTCCGCACCACTCTGAGGTTGTTCCTAAAATCCACTGAAAACTTGCCCATTCATGCTTTTTGGGGTGTCTCCATGAGATGGTGCTTCCGTCTCAGGATGACAAAGCCAGAACCTTTTTCTTAATTAGTAAATCAGCTGCCAAATCAACTGAGAGTAAACTTGACACCACAAATTCACCCAAAAATGGCCCAGAGTTTACAGTCTATGACTGTCAGGGTGGGCAGGCCCTGTCACAGACCTGTCAGGGTCCACCCAAGACCATCATCAGGGAAAGTGGGGTAGTTTTAAGTGGCTGCATCTGTAAGTCTTGATTTCTTGCAACATTCAGAGTGTAAGCATCCTGAGTATCAGTTGAGCTTTGTTTAAATACCACTCCCTACCTGAGTATTGCTGCTGACCATGTCCATCCCTTTATGACCACAGTGGACCCGGCCTGTGATGCTACTTCCAGCAGGATGACACGCCACGTAACAAATCATCTCAGACTGGTTTCTAAAACATGACAGTGAGTTGACAGGACTCTAGTGGCCTCCACAGTCACCGGGGGCCTCATTTATAAAACTGTGCGAACAAAGGAAATGTGTGTGCACAAAACCTAACAGATTTATAGAAGAGTGCACACGCATGTCCTACGCCTGTTTCCCTTTATAAATCACAATCAACTCTAAAACTGTTGCACATGAGGGAACGCTTTGACCCGCCCATAAGGAGTCTATAAAAGGTCAGGTGAACGCCCTTGATGAATGTTCAATGATACCAATTTCACAATGGACCAAGAGGGAAAACGAGCCAAAAAAATAAATTTTACTCAATGTGAGGTGGACATATTAATAAGTGGTCTCAGTTTGGGCATCACTAATGCCAGAAAGACAAAACAGTCGAGGCATGTGGCTGATGCTGTAATGGTCTGACATAAAAGTGGAGGCATAAAAAGGCGTATCGCTTCTCCATAGAAAGAGTGTCTGTGCAACAGGCTACTCCAGATTACTCCAGATTTTGTGCGTACAGCAGGGTCAGAGCTGCCATGGAGGTGCACACATACTCCCGTCAAATTAGTTTTTTTATAAATCCCAAAAAATGCCGACAAGTGACGTATGCTTCCTTTTGTGCGTAAGCAAGCATAAGAGGCTCTGGATCTCAATCCAGTAGACCATCTTAGCATTTAGTGGACTGAAGGATTCCAATCATGGATACACAGCCGACAAATATGCTGCAACTGTGTGATGCTTTTATGTCAGTATGGACGAAAATAACTGTTTCAAGCTCCTTGCTGAATCTGTGCCATGAAGACTGAGAACAGTTCTGAGGTCAAACAGGATCCAATCCAGACCTGCATTGGAGTACTCAATAAGACGGACAGTGAGTTTATACAAATATTTAAGTTAAAAAAAGGAAATAACATCTTTTAGGTGATCTGCACAAAGGCACAGCAGGTAGTGCTGTTGCCTCACTGTGAGGATTCTTAAACTCTGTGTGGGGTTTGCATAATCTCCCTGTGTATGTGTGGAGTTTCTCCAGGTACTCTAGTTTCCTCCCACAGATAAAAAACTTTCTCATCAGGTTAACTGGTGATTGACTGTCTGTGTAAAGGACTTTCTTGGTGTGTCTCATTACACGACTTTGTCCATACTACATCCTTCACATGCATCTTAGCTTGTATATCAGCGAGAGTCTGAAAGGAAGAAACACGAGGACAGAGGAGGCACAAAACACCAAATGAGAAATCCTCCACACCATCAGTCTGATTAGCGTCAGGTGTTGATGATGAGCCCCTCAGCTGATTGGCTGTCAAACACTGCACTACACAAACAGCCTCTGATATAAAAAATGAACAAACATGTCAGGAAAATGAGGCAACACATAAAACAGCAGTTTGTTCACGAATATATTATCCTGAGTGAAGCTATAAGTGCGTGGATCCTCTGTGAAGATGGACAAAATTATATAATAAGAGGCATATCCTGTCTCTTTGTGTCATCCTTGTTGTTGCTGCCAACCAGTCCAGGATGTACCCCAATGTTGGTCCTTATAGGCTCCAGGCTTCAGCCCTTTGTGACCTTAAAGGCGACCCTATGCACCCTCACAGGGGTAAATGTTGAAGCCCTTGATTAGACCTCCTCTCAGGATTTTGTTGGTGTGGTAGTTTGTTTGACTGACAGCTTAACAACCCTGTGACACCTTTAAAGCCTGATTCAGGAGGACTTATTCAGCTGTTTAAAATTTTATATATTTAATATATTACATTTCTTTCCGTACATTTTTCTGTATGGAGCCTTTGGTGAAAGAGTTTGGATGACTCTGGCTTGGGTAGTGCAACACACATGCAATCCTTCAGAAAAGAGCCGTTTTACCTGGAAGTTTAGATTATAGAGCCCAAAAGCTAGCTAACTTCAGTATAAAGAAAAACCACTTTAATAAGACTTAAGAAAATGAATTCAGCTCTAAAAGATACAAATGAAAAGAGTTAAATCATCTTTTCACATTAATGAATATAACATTTGAAACATCTGCTGAAGCTGAATCAGTCAGACTGAAAAGGCGCCGAAACAGTAACAGAATTATAAACATAAAGAACTCAGGGATAATTGTCCAGAGACTTGATTTGCTGCTTGTCTTGGACTCAAAGGACATTGCTGATAAAGTATGTAAATACTGTAATAAAGACTAATTCTGTCCTCTGTCTTTAAAGATCTTCTGAAAGCTAATAAACAGAACAATAGAATAAATGGAAAAGCTTGTGTTTTTATAATAACCATGTGACACTTCCAATCTTACCACTTAGGATTCATTTTATGGCAAATGAGAGAATTAAAGTCAATTACAGCAATAACAGCTCTGTCAGATGATTAAGTCTTTGCTCCTGTTTAATCCCAGACCCTTTAAAGAGCTTCAAGACAGCGTCCATTAGTGTTCGTCACTCTGCCTTTCACTCTGCTGAACAACACGTCTTATCACTGCTCCAGTGTTTGATCTTAATAAATATAGTGGTCCCCGTCTATATGGTGGTTTACTTTAAGCTCTTAATGTAGAGCAGAGAGGAGGAGTACAGGAGCTTCAGGCTCTTCTGGCATGTCTTGCCCTCCATTTCTTGATGGCCTGCTTCGCTCTGAGGTGTTAGCCTCCTGAGGGGCCACTAATGAGCTTAGAGTGAGATAACAGCAACATGTACAACAGATGTGAGATTGGGGTGAGTGTGAAGGAGTTATAAGACGTATGAACAGAAGCAATGGGGTGCAGAGCAGATTTAACTGTGGAATGGGGAGTAAACTGGACTGTTGATCCCTCCAAACTTTTGCAGGAAAAAAATCACACATCATGTCAAACCAATAGAGCATCTTTATTGTTGTGGAAGATTCACATCATGGATGTGTGGCCGACAAATCTGCTGCACCTGCATGATGCTACCACATCAATACTGACCAAAATCTCGTAGTTGTCCAGCACTTTGTCAAATCAATGCCACGAAAAATTCAGGCAAGGGACTGCTCGTACAGAGATTAGCATTGATGCTAACAGCTTCAGTAGCAGTTTGTCAGATCTGAACCACATTTACTCATTCAGTGAATAAACCGTCAAACACTCCAGGCATTTCTAGACAGAAGAGATGTTTTCGCTCCAATTCCAACATGTTTTGAGAGTTTGCTGTACAAATTGGCTCACTTTTTGTACTCTACACTGCAGCACACATGAATATGATTGAGAGAACAATCGTCCAATCATCTTTGGGATGTGTTTTTGAAAGGTTTAGCCCTCTCTATGTGCTGTTGCCAAGATGAATAGTGACATATTTGCTGTATACCAGTGATCACCAACTGGAAGCTCAGGGGCCACATCAGGCCCCTCAAATCTTATCATCTGGCCTCCCGGATAGAAGATGATAAGGGCCACTGCAATGAAAGTTTTTTTTTTTTAGATTTATTTATTTTTAAGAGATTAAGCCTTTTTTTATGACTGTGAAAAAGTTCAGAATTTTGAGATAAAAATCATAATTCTGACGTATGAGTCAGAATTTTAAGGAAAATTCTAAATTTTAAGAGTAAAGATGTCTAACTTTTTTTTCATGTAATTTTAAATTTAAGCTTAAAAACTGAGTTTTTCCAGAAGACTTCTAAAATCAATCTCAGAATTTTGCATTTACCCCAAAACTACTCAATTTAATCTCAGAATTTTGTACATTTTTCCACCAAACTACTACATTTGATTGCAGAATTTCCACATTTTTCCCAAAAGAGGAAAAAATTTAATCTTGGGACTTATATTTTTTTCCCTCAATCTACTAAATTTAATCTCAGATTTTTTTTCTTCCTGAAATATTACTAAATCAATCTAAATGTTTCTTAATTTTTTCCCCCAAAATACTAAATCAAATTTTAGAACTTTTACTTTTTTTCCCCACAGAATTTCCCCAACTTACCTCAACTTTTTTTTTCTTCTCAAAGTTATAGGTTGAACTTGTGTTATATATTTTCTCATGTAAAGCCATGCAAATTGTATCAGCACATTTTGAATGCAAACTGTTCAGCAGAGCAGTGACTTAAAACTTCAACTCTCTGGACTTTTACAATAACTAATGTTCAAAAAACTCTGAGTGTACCTCTGATCCACCTCTATACTCACTCTATCTGAGCGACTCTGGCAGAGGTCCTGCCACAGTCTGAAGCCCCACAGGATTTGTTGCATCAGTGTTTCGTGAGCACCATCTTTACTGGGGCCAAAGTTTCTAGTACTTTCCGACAAGGAAACTTTATTTAATGAGTACAGTTCACACATCCAATGTAAAAAAAACATTATGGTATTAAGAGTTTATAAGACATAAAGTTTTTAAAAGTAGGACAATCTAATTAAAATCATTGGAAAATTTCAAGGTTAGAAGGAGGAATAAAATGTGAAAAATAAATATACATTTGATTAAAAGAACAGAGGAGATAAAAAAAAAGAAGAAAAATACAAAGAAGCTGAACTTATGAGAGGGCAGCAGTAAATAAAAACACTTTCAGGAGTTCACAGATGTAGAAACTTAAAACATGTTGGAAGTGGAGAGAAAATATAACATACAAAAAATTTATCAAAAAATAAAGTAGCACCTGACTACTTCGTTGTGTGATTGGCCTGTAATGTGATTGACGGAATGATCGTCCAATCACCTGCTGGATTTATTTTTTTTTAAAATTCCCTACCATGATCCATATGCTTGTTCCCAGATGGACTGGTGGGATATACTGAATGGTCCATGCTGGCCCCAGAGCAGGAAGGGAGTTTATCGGTGAAGGGCATGCGTCTATTTTAAGTGTTTTGTAAAATGTGGGGGCCCTATTCCTTGTGCCTTCCAGGGGCCACGCCATTTCTCTGTTATAAGCTGTCATTGTAGCTTTCTGAAATCAAAGCTGATAGAAAATGCTGTCATGTCTGGAGGCAAATAACCTAAAATGAACGGATATGGTTCTCCAGAAAACTTTAGAAAGAGTCTGGCTTTTGAAACAAGGTGAGAGAAACAGCGGGGACCTCTGTGACTCACCCGCGGCTGCTTCATTATTTCAGAATATTTTTAGAAAATACAAAGCTAAGACTCTTATCTCTCTTTCATTTGCAAGTTGTTCGGGCGCAGATTTAAGGAGTACATGCAAACTCTGCACCCAGGACTATTTTTGCCTCTCCTCTAAGAGTCATTTTACATTTATCTGAAGTATTTCAGGAGAGGACATCTAAAAAATACGGCTCATGTCGCACTGTCCTCTTTTATTCTTGTGCCATCACAGCTTGCCGCTCGCTGTTTTGCCTCACAGAAGGGCTTGTGGGAAAAAAAAAAATGTTTCAGATCTTGGTCCAAAAAAGTGGAAAACAGTTGTTTTATGTAAAACTGCTGAGAGTGCTGTGAAGCTCATGACTCGTCCTCTTCATTATGTCTGTCTGCTGTTATGTGGGAGGTGTAGGCTCCCACTTCACAGATTTTTAAACACAGTTTGTTGATTCTGTTTGTTGGTCTGCATGCTCAAATAATGCTAGACAAACAACACCTGTCTGCTGCTGAATAATGTCCATTGAGCTGAGTGGATAAAGGAATGAACATCAAACCCACACTCACTGTTGAACACGGCTCATATACAGATGGATTTAAGGGCTGCACTAATGTATGCTTTCAGTGCACTAAGCCATTAAATATGCTCTGTCATCTGCACAGGCTTGATATAAGATGGAGAAGAAGTCCACAGTATGTTACCGCTGGCCTGTGAATAAGCTCTTAATGCCATTGATTGAATCTTGTTTTTAAAATCTAGTAATTGTTGTTTAAAACGGGGACTGGCAGCATTGGTTACAGAAAAGGCGACATTAATGTTATCTTAAAGCCTCTGGGATTATGATTTGACAGTTTTAGAATTTTTAAAGAATATCAATGTGTTAATAAGCATCCTTAAAGTTTTGAGAGGGAAACACCATCTCAAAGAATTAAAAAATCTTTTCCTAAATCAGGTTTATTTTTTTTTTTTACAGATATGATGATTTCTCAGGCCTGTGTAGGTGTGGTTGTTATCGCTTTGACGTTAAGAGTAGTTTTGTTGCCTCTGTGTGGGCAGGACTTATTTTTAATAGGTCGAGTTATTTATTATGTCATACATGGTTGTATAAAGCCCACCAACTTTACACCCAGTTTCCAACTACCTGCAAATATATATACATATATACCTACACATAAGATCCATCCATCCATTTTCTATACTGCTTTGGGGTCACGTGGGGCTGGAGCCTACCCCGGCTGACATTGGGCAGGAGGCGGGGTACACCCCGAACCAGTCGCCGGCCGATCGCAGGGCCACATATGAAGAGATAGACAACAAATCAATCTCACACTCAGACCTACGCACAATTCGGAGACACCAATCAACCTACTGAGTATGCTTTTGGTCTGTGTTAGGAAGCTGGATTGCCAGCAGAAAACCCATGACCTTGCTGTGAGGCACGTGCACTACCTGCTGCACCACTGACTGCCTATATATGATCGTAAATATCTTATATCTTTCAAATAAAGTTTTTGTTGATTTGTGTTCCCAGGGGCTTTAACTAAGACCAGACGGACAATCAATATATTCCATTGGTCCATCTGGGAAAGAGTCCATAGGAAGTGTTTGGGAAGGGCAGAACCTTTCAGAGGCATATCCAGCAGGTGATTGGACGATCGTTCCATCAATCAACATTTTTTATAGGCAAATCAGATAATGTAGTAGATGCATGCTTCAGTACTTGAATGTGAGCCACTTCGTAAAACAAACTCTCATCAAAACATGTCTGAAGTGAAGCAACAATATCCTTACTATAGGGATGTTTGCAGTGTTGATTTTTGTCTTCCATTTAATACAGCAATGTGATAAATCTGCTACTGAAGCTGCTAGCATCTATGCTAATCTCTTTTACGTGCAGTCACTTCCTGCTGCCATTGTGCTCTTAGCTCGGTCCTCTTGCTGTCCTAAAGGACATAAGGTGCTTTGGACGTTCACAGTGGTTGAAGATTGGAGCTTGAAAAGATGGATCTGCTGATTTCAGACATTGAATCAGGCAGATCCAGCTGCTGCTCAAGAATAATCAAACAGACAGCATTTAAGAAATCAGTTTTGTACTAAAAAAAAAAATAAAGGTTCCACAGGCGACAGAGAAAGAGGCAATAACCACATCAGACTAAATATTCACAGCCTGGGGAAAAATAAAAAGGAGGATAACAACTGAGTGAAATTTGATGCATTTTTTAAAATCTTTTCATTGTCTTATTATTTTATTCCATTATTCTTTTACATAAGCAGACAGAGATCTCTCACATTATCTTAACTGGCTGTAATTTGTGTCTGATTGTGTCTGATAATTGTAAGCAGAATTTTATAAAGCCAGTAAATTGTTACCCTGAGTGAAATAAATATTTTCTAGTTTTTTCCCCTGAGTAACTGACAAACTCACAGGCACCTGGACGAGTGTGGGATTATAATAGAAACACCATACACATAATGTTAGTAACAACTATAACTCAACGTTCAACAGCTATATGCTGAATAGTCTTGCACTGAGTGGTTCACTCCTTTAAAATGAGCTACAGTACACTGTTTAGTGTTTATCGTGGTAATCCACACAAACAGTGACTATTACAATGATTTCTTTACATAACAGAGACGAAGGTCAAACTAGCTGGTGTGACGTCTCTGTTGTTTGTGTTTCTGCCAACATTATGTACAGTAAGTGCCTCGACAGTCTTCAATAGAGACGTGGTTTAGTATTTTAGTTATACGAGATATGGCTGTTGAATAATGAGGTTGCTCTTATGAGGATAAAGCCTCATGGTTCACAGTCACACTAAGTGGTATATCTTAAAGGTTAGGTATTCACACAAAAACACAAACAGTATGTGTTTGAACATTTCATGAAGATTGAGGAGTATGTGGAGTGAGAGTTAGGTTGGTCTGGAAGGACGTCATGAAGGGCAGAGGGAGACTCAGCTGTCTGAAGAAGACCTGCTGCACTGCTGTGATCAGTGAAGACCTGAATGCAGCGTGTTGATGCAGAAGGAGGAGAAGACACTGGGAAATGTTTGTGTTCAGGAAAATTGAATGATGGCTTTAGTCTTGTATACCTCATAAAAGACTGGCCAAACACCTGTAAGCACTTTAGAATCCACTTTACTGAAACTTTGCAGATGACTCTAATTTCAAGACTTCAAACTTCATGACTGAGTAAGAAAATCATCAGATGAACAGCAGACAAACAGCAGTTCCTCACACTGAGTGTGAAGATTAGAGCTGATTGTGGTAGAAGAAAAAATAGACAGGTTGAGATGCAGTTCACCCCAGAAGGTCTGCTGTAGGCAGAAAAATGCATATAAACAGGATTTAGCTCAGCCCCACTTTAAATAGAGATGTTGCTGATTGTTTAAAACATTTTTCTGTCCCAGCTGTAGACTCTAATCTCCTTGGAGAGCTGCTAAACCTTTCTGAAAAGCCTTTTATGACTCTAGTGTGCTAACTTTATTGTGATGTTGTGAGTTATATCTGTGATGAGAAGGGGAAATAAAGATAAACATAAAAACAACCATCTGTAACACTCAGATCTATATCAGAGTTTGCAAATGATAATGAATATATTAAGAAGAAACTAATCCTACCCTAAAATCATCCTTTGCCGTGACAGTACTGATGCTTTATCACCCATTTAATGATAAAAAATCACATCTGTATTATTTTAAGATCTAGTTGTAACATTTAACGGGTCTGTTTTGGTCTGCTCCCCAACAGTTTATGGTGTGAGTCATGGTCATCAACAAGATCCTGGGCAGAAACACATTTTCACCCTGTTATCGTCACAGCGGCATCTACATTTTCCCCTTGAAAATACATTGCTGTTTCAGAACTCTAGAAAGAAAAACCTGAACAAAGAAATTAAATCAATGATTAAAGGAGGAGAAAAGCTGAGCTAAAACAAGAGCTAAAATGTAGAAGGAATATTTTTTTTATTAAAATTCAAAACCAAATCATGTTTAAAAGGTACAGTGCAGTGTTGTAAATCAAATAGTAACTAAAATATATTATTAATATAACAGTTAAAATTGTTACAGTGCAGTGCTGGTTCAGCAGACCTGCAGATTTCTGGACGTTTGTTCCAGTTGTGTGGAGCATAAAAACTGAGAACTGCTTCTCCATGGTTGGATCTGACTCTGGAGACAGTGAGCAGACCTGAACTGGAGGACCTGAGTGATCCTGATGGTTCATACAATAACAGGTGGTCACTAAGGTATTTAAAACCATTTAACACTTTATAAACTAACAAGAGTCTTTAAACTCAGTTCTCTCAGAGACAGGAAACCCATGTAAAGACCCCAGAAGTGGAGTCGTGTGTTTTGGTCAGACCTATAAAGACACCGTTACAGTAATATAATTGATAGAGAAGATAGATAACATAAATACATGGACCAGATTTTTGAGGTCTTGCTGAGACATGAGTCCTTTAATCCTGGAATATTCTTCAGGTTATAGTAAGCCATACTTTGTTATGGTCTCAATTTGGTTTTGAAAGGTCATCTTTTTGGAGTTTGTGAACGTAATCAGTTTTGTTTTTCAGAACTCAAAACCAACGTAAGGTACCTTGGATTGTCCTGTACAATATTAAAAGTCTTCTGTAGAAAAGGGGGGCCAGTTAGAGAATATAACTCCAACAATAAGCTGTTTAAAGCCACACTGTGTAGTTTGTTCTCTCTTCTAGTGGTGAAACTGTATTTGCTGAAACTTTGCATTCAAACTAATAGTGATCTCTAGCGCTTCACTATTTCAAATGTGCATTGCAACCGCTGGACTCTACAGCAGCTGGTATGTGCCTAGAAGCTACTGTCAGCATGCCATCCAACACTCCATTGAGTTTTCTCTCTGGTGAAGAGGTACGGCATTTCAAACGAACTGCAAACTGCATTAAATCATTAGTGTTAGGCTTTCAAATTGGCTGAGACAGTGACAAGCGCGTCTCACTGTGCTCCTTCTTCATTTAAGTCACGCCGGCTCAGAGCGAAAATGCGTTTAGCCTCACCCAGTAGTACTGCATAGTGCTTTATGTTCCTCTCGGCTGTTCATAGTTTTTATAGACTGGAAGGACATGCAAGGACTTACCTGTTATATGTAAATACAGATAAGAAGTTCTTTGCTCAGGAGGACAAGTCAGATTGTTGGTTCAATTCAGAGTGTTATTGTTCCTCCAGAGGAAATTTTATCTGCAGTGACAAAACGTCCAACGTCAACTACTACAAACAAATGAATAAACAAACATTGACACAAAACAACACTGCAGTGTGCAGCATAGCCAAACTTGACATGAACAACCCCAATGAAGTATAAATAGAAGAATCAAGAGTTTAAAAGAGTATAAAAGATGTGAGGACGTGGGCGGAACCTATCGACAATTGAAAACAAGGATCTAAATAGGTCGTGCCACCTAGGGCAGTGCAATTAAGAATTTTACAAGTTAACTGCATTAATTGCTTGTGGCACAAAGGAAAATTTGTACCTATTTGTATGTGCCATAGGGGCCTTATATCTCTGTCCTGACAGGAGAGAAATTAACTTCTCCAACAGTGGGTGATCAGGGCTGGACAGAATTGACTGTGCCTTCTGTAAGACTCGTCTGTCAAAGATCTCTGAGAGGAAGAGCTGCTGCATGCCAGTTATCCCTTTTGGCTCCCCGTACAATCTTGACCAGACGATTTTTGTTTTTAACAGACAGGTTTCCATAAAAAGAAATTAAGCAGAAAGTTAAAACTGACTCAATAAAAGATCTATAGAATAAAACCATCAAGGTCTTATCGACATTAAAAGATTTTAGTCTGTGCAGAAAGTATAACCTTTGTAGGCCCTTTTTGCAAATTGTTGAAGTATTGAGGTCATGTGTCAAGTTTTTATCGATCACTGTCCCCAAGTACTTGTAGAAGTCAACAATCTCTACTGCTGTACCCTTGATAATGGTTGGGTGAGCTGGTTGTGAAGTCTTCCTAAAGTCATTGACCATGTCTTTAGTTTTTCGAACATTTAACTTGAGGAAGTGGCTGTCACACCACTCCACAAAGCCAGCTGTAACTGGCCCATGGTCAGCCTCTCCATCCTGGAGTAAACTGACTAAAACTGTGTCGTCAGCAAATTTCAAGAGATGCCTGTCGGTGTGGTAACTCCTACAGTCATTTGTGTATAAAATGAACAGTAAAAGTGACAGGACACACCCCTGAGGTGAGCCTGTAGAAGAAAACTTCTTTTAGGATACTATTTACTGTACTATTTACTCTGCCTACCTGAGGCCTATGGGTTAAAAAGCCTGTAAGCCATTTGGTCAAACCAAGATCAAGACTGAAAAGGGACACAAGTTTATGGCGTAAAGTGAGTGGCTGAATTGTATTAAAAGCTAATGAGAAGTCTGCAAATAAAAGTCTAACATGGGTTTTGTACCCTCAAGATGCTTGTACAGAAAGTTATAAAGAGTGATGGTAGCATCCTCCACTCCTCTTGTAGGCTGATAAGCAAATTGGGAAATTTCTTGATCAGTCACTCGAAACACTTCATTACCAATGAAGTGAGAGCTACTGGTCTAAAGTCATTCAACTCTTTTGGTAATACATTCTTGGCCACAGGAACTACAATGGACTCCCTCTCGCAGAGGCAGTTTGACACAAATGAGGACATATTTATGAATGTAGACATTGTTTTTAGCTCATAAATTACTTAAAACACTACACATTGTCTCTTTAAAACCAGGCCAAAGAGGTCAATGTTGGTCAGAGGTATGTCCTAGTGTTTTTAATCAAGCATGGGTTTTCCATTACAACCAGTGGCAGCTGGTGCCAAAAAGTTTAAGGGGGGGGGCGCAGCTTTGGAGGAAACAAACCAAAGAAGCACTCCATACAACAGTGAAAAGAAACTAAAGACAAAACATAATCACAATACAACCTACTTTGAAATATGCACTATTTGAACAGAAATGTTGCCCTCCTTTCCTTCAGGGCTGCAAATTTCTCAGTGACCCTCTGACTGAAGTCCATCATCTCCGTCACCAGTCTCTCTTCCATTGACAGCATGGCCAGTGCATTCAGCCTGTCCTGGTTCATGGTGTTTCTGAGGAAAGTTCTGAGAAGCACCTCAGCTTCTGCAGTGGTCACGGGTGTGGTGATGAGGATCTTTAGCAGAGTGACAGTCTCTGAAAATACCTCTCCAAGATTATTTTCCATCAACAACTGGATAAGATCCACAGCTCCACAGCAGGCCTTGAACTCCTCCTTGCTGTAGATTCAGACTGAGCTCTGTCTTCAGCTTTAGTTGAGCACTGGGTCGGCCTTCAAGGTGCTGCTGAGGGAATCTTCAGGAAACATGCCGTGGTACTGTGTGAATCTGTCATTAAAAAATACATAGAAAAGCACATTTATTACCAAAAGTTAACATCAGTATTTACTGAAAAAAAAAAAAATCAATAAAACAGCCAAAGTTTAACCTGCTCCCAGAAAATAAAGCTATAATTTATGTCATTTTCACCACTTTCTGAACATTTCTTGTGTCACCTGAACAGTGTCTTATCCTATACATGATGTCTCATGGCTCAAGATTGTAAACACAAACAGAATCTTATGTACCACTAAACTGATGCTTTAAAACTAAAGGTAAAACTATGTGATACAGTTTTGGTATAGAATAACCATAAAAAGTATGAACAAAACAAAACAAATAAGAAAAAAAACACAAATAATAAAAAAAAAAATCAGATACAAGCATGCAGCACAAGAGGGCAGACGGCTCACACCAGCTGACTGATTCTCACAGCTGAAATGGAGGCTGTCAGTGTTTGGATGACATTTATAGTTTTCAGCAAAATTACTTCAAATTTTAAAAGGTCAAAAAAATAAACTTTACATTACAGGAGTCTGTTTCCATCTGCTGGAGCTTTTGAATACCTTTACTTTGTACCGTTATGTGCAGTATTCAGTCAGCAAAAAACACCAACAGAATGTATAATTTCTGTATCCAAATAGAACATTTTATTATAGCAACTAAACATATGGTATACAATTATATATAATGACAATACTATATATATTTATATTGATATTTATTATTTGTTATCACATGTTTAGTTGCCATAATAAAATTACAACATTTAAAGACAAGATATACATTTTGTTGGTCTGTTTTCATTGATTTTATACTGTGCACAATGGTACAAGCTGGAAAGGCACAAGGTAAGTGTCAAATCTAAAAGCTCCAGTGGATTAAAAAGTAATTCTGTAATGGACATACATCTAAGAGGTAAAGAATTTGTGTTGTTTACACTTTTGGGACTAATAAAACCCCACTGTTTTCACCAGTAAACTGCAACACATAACTTCATAGCATTATCAAGTCTTATTTTTGTAATTTTTCAAAGGCTTTCACACAATGTAATAATAATTTTTAATGAGCAGTTCAATAAACCTCTGCCATAATCTGCATGCATTTGTGTATTACAATTTCTCTTATCTTGTTCCTGCTTTGCCATGATTTTTAAAAATATATTTTTATAGGTCCCTTAATATAATATTTTCATCAAAATAATGCATCAATTTTGTCAATTAAATTTAAAATGAACTTCTGGTAGGGTAAAAACAAACTTACCCACCCAATAAAAGCCCCAATTCCTCCTAAAAGTATGTTGTTTTTGTAAAAATATGCAAGAATTAAAAACTATATAGATTTTTGAGAACTTAAGTCTGCAAAAGGATAATGTTCTACTGAACAAAGCATTTATATCCTCTTGGCAAACTCATCTTGGGGCTCCTGATCTATGGTTTAGTGCCATGTGTGATATAAAATGGAAAACTTTGCCCCTTGAATTATGTTATGTCTACTAGGAAAGACACATCCTAATCTAATCTTCAGTGCAGCATAGCCTCTTACTGATTTTCTTCTCCAATGCAATCTCACCTCTTCTGTGATCCTCTGACGGATCTCTGGACGACACCTCCTCGGTGCATGGGAGCATCAGTCGGACGCATGAGGATACGTGAGATACTTGCGCATGCGTAAATCATATCTGCTGCGGTGACGTGTGGATATGATTGACAGTGCTCGTTGTCCAGTCACACGAGGAAAAGAAACACCAAAACAATACTGATTTGCTGCGAGTCCAAGTGGGAGTGTGCGCCCTGCAGGCAAAGTCTAAGCGGCCAATCCCAAAGACGCCTCAGGTCACATGCTGAGCAAAAGTTTAAGGACTTACATAGACACCCATTAGACCGGCGCCCCTTCGTACGTAAACTAGGTATTCACAACATAATTATTACGTAAAACATTGTGAAATGCCTTTTATTGAATGGTGACAGGTGCTGCTGACAGACTATTACTATGTGGTAAAAATAAATGTTTTTATCCGTTATTTTTTATAATTTAAAGACAAATTATGTTGTGTTTAAGTAGACTTTATTGAATTTTGGAGGGGGGGCGCTATTGACAAGCCGCCACTGATTACAACATTTGGAAAGGGACCCTGCTGGGTCTTTCAGGGCCCAGACAATTTTTCGTGCAGCCCTGGCTGTTAAAAAAGATTGTGTTGAGCCCTGTGCATTAATGTTAATGTTAAGTCAATGTTGCCATCCTGATTACACTGTTTACACATCACAGTATCAGATAGATGAATAGAAAAATAAATATGTACTGAGGTAGCCACACGTATAACCTCCCTCTCTATCTCTGCCTTTAAAAAGCCAGTGCAGGTTGTCAGAGTTTAAAAAGTTTTTCTCTCCTCTGTGCTGTCGCAGCAGAAAAGGATAAATACTACAAAAATGCAGAAAACCCCTGTTAAGTAACAAAGTGTCTAAAGCAGCCACATTATTAGGCTAATGTTTAAGAAGAGAAAGCTGCAGCATATCAGCCTCTCCTCCTGACTAGGTGCTGTGCCCTTCAGCCTCACTGCACTTAGCTCGTTGGAAAAACAAATCAGGAGGAGAAAACTTTATATGGAGGTGTTTTTATTTTGTTTTTAACCTCAGAAGAGTTTCCAGCAATGGGTTCATTGCACATTTTCATATCATGATGACAATGAGAATGTGGTTCATCATTTAGCTTCACTGCCTAGAACCAGCGGTTCAGGCTGGCAGTGGTGTTATGGTGTAGGGAATATTTTCAGAGCACACTTTGGGCCCCCTATCTCCCAAATGTGGATTGTTAAAATGCCACAGCTAACCTGTGTATTGTTGCTGACCATGTCCATCCCATCGTAACCACAGTGTACCCATCTTCTGATTGCACTTCTAGCAGTACAACACCCTTTGGGCCCTGTCGTATACCCGGCCTAATTTGTTTTCTCTTGAAACCCAGGTGACTTTTCTAATTTCTGCCTGACCCAGGTTTCATCTTTAGGCCAAGTGCTCACCCTGTTTAAATAACAAATGATCATGCACTCCCATTTGCACCCAGGGATGTGTCAGTCAGGCACAAAGCTGGTGTGTTCCTAATATGTGGATGCAGAACATGACTGCCCTGTAAACCTCCTTGGACCAGGTCTAAAGTCTAAAGTGGTTTGAGGACGCATCAGAGACATTTGCACACATCTGTGAGATGAAAAAACAAACTTTACTTAGCTTGTTTTACTCACGAGATGCACAGCAGCACACCTCTGCTGTTTAATATCAGATTTTCCGTTACTAAATTCACTTTTAAGTTTGTAATGGGACAGAGAGATTTTTCCTGATTCCCCTAATGCCTGTATGTTTATGTTTTATCATGTACTGATGTGCTGATGCCTGCTGCTGCAAAACAAGTTTCCCACGGGATGATGATAAAGTTGAGGTTGAAGAGAGCTAAGGAACAGCTTGGTTTTCAGTGCTCCTCAGAACACTATTCCTGTGTATTTCAGCGTGTGTAATACTCCCAGAAACAAAAAATCACACCTTCATTTGTAATATTTGTATACATTCTAATGACTTTCACTGGCTATGTTTATATGCAGTCAATATTCAGGTTAAGATCAATATTCTGGTTTCTGAAACATTCGGAACAACCCAGTTTACATGCGTGAGCAAACAGGGTTATCCCTCTATGCATACTATCCCGATCAAAACAGCGACGCATGGAGAACGTCATGACGCAATGTGTGTCATTTCCGCTTCTTCTTCCTGTATCCAATAGCAAAGAGAACAACAGCAGCAGCACGGCGGATAATGAACGACCCAGAGCAGCCAACAGTCAGATTTGTTTGCACTTTGGTGCTGGTACTGACCCACCACCAGTACTTGACACTATTCTTTGTCAGTTTCTTCATTAATGGAAGGCGAGAATGTGAAGAAATTGGAAATCGAGCCGGAGCTGTGCCATGTTACAACAAGTACTTCCTGTACTCAAAAGACCAAGATTCTATGCGAAACGAACACGCGCAGAACATAACTTAATGTTCCTTTCGATGAGGATATCCTGATTGGCGTATACATGACCAAATATTCGGGTTAGAAAAGGAGTAATCCAGGGGTGATTTTGGGGTTTTTAAAAACCGGAATATGAGCATATTCTGGTTTTTCAAAATGTTTTTTTGGTGTTTACATGGCTGCACGCAACCGGGTTATTGCTAATATTTTGGTTATGAAAGGTATAATGACTGCATGTAAACATAGCCACTGATAAGTATGCTCAAAGGCATGGGTGTCTACAGAAAATGTGGGTCACATGGAAAGATATCAGTGTGGGCCTCACCAATTAAACCCTCCCCTGCACCACTGGATAAAAAACTCATCCAGTATGCAAATAAAAGGCAAATTCAACTAAACAAAATGTTGTATTTATTTTATATTTGACTCCATAACATCATAAATCAGACATAATGATGCTTTGGGTTTTTTTTTTTATAAAGGGGGACAGTGGAAGGTCATGTACATCGACATACAGCAAAAGTAAACAAACCACATTATAGCCATTAGCCCGAATAGAAGTTCCCTGATGAGGAAAAGCATTACTCAAAATACATCAATAGAAGAGCAAACGGCACTCCTGCTCACAGGTAATAAGACAGGCTGTCCAGTGTGTTTTACATGCCTAATAGAGAACAGTGCAGAGGATTGTTGAAGGATAATGAGAAAATCAACTGCTAAATCCTACAGGTATTTGGCACACAGTTAACAGGTCTTTCAAAACATGTAAGAGTATGATTCTGTTGGTTTTAACTGGAGATTTAAATAACTAATGATTTTTCACTTTTACATTTATGCAGATGTGCCTGACTTGTCTTTTCAATAGTGAGCTATGGATGCTCGAGTGAAAAAAGCACTTCAGTCCTAGCATTAAGACAGTTCAGACAGTGTTTGGATCGTGTTCTTCGAGTTTAGTGGTACAATTAAAGGACAGGGATTTAATGATCCAGCCAAAATCCAGACCAAACAGTGAACTGAGTAGCAAAATGCCAGCTGCCTAGTGCACTCTGATTAAAGGAAAAGAGAGCAGCACTATGATTGGTTTCATCTTTGTTAGGCCCAAAACACATCCATGTATAATCAAGGAACATAATCAGCCCACTTTATGTGAGAATGTGCATCATCACAATAGTGAAATATAGTCCAATACAATGTACTTCACATCATCAAAACAGGGCCACATATCACAAAGTTCAAATCAACTCAAACTGGTTCCCTGAACGTGATACTGGGATCATGGTGGCCTCCTCAGTCACCATGAGATTTACATCACGCATCACGGATGTGCAACAGAGTGATGCTGTCATGTCAACATGGACCAAAATCTGAGGAGTGTTTCCAGCACTTTGTTGAATGTTGCGAAGAATTCAGGCAATTCTAAAGGCTCAATCCATGAGCTTTAGCTGGGGACCAGAGGGTGGCCAGTTCAGGTCCCAATTGATCCAACCTTGGAAGTTGGTTTGATAGATGTAGAGGTGCACTCAGACAGGCGACTGTTTGTTACTGCAGTTTGTAATGCAGCTGAAGGGGTTGTTGTTGGGGTGTAGGATATGCACCCTTAAATTTCATTGCACATAAACACCTACAAATCTGGTGTATTTAAACCACAAGGGTCATGACTCAACACTCAAATACAACCTCTGAAGAGAGAGGTCCTTAAACATTATCAGTACCTGTGGAGTAAGAGCTTAGAACTGAAACTAAAAATGAACATTCAGCTGAAAACTATTGTTGATTTTTTTTCTTTGCATCTGAAGGTCATTCTGATTGAATCGAGGGGAAACTCACTCACTGATTGAATCAATTCCTTTTAATTTGTCGACATGTCCATGCCCGCTGGTGTCAAAAAAAGCAACAATCACTCTTTGCTGGTGTCTGCCGTGAACATTCCCAGTGTGCACCTCTCTGCCACGGCGCTGCTTTGTTTCCTCTCCTGTCAGGGAGCGTTTGGCTCGCTGAGCTGCTGCCCTGCCAAAATCCGCCTGCCTGTGCTGCTCTTTGTTGCCTCTCCTTTCTCTGGTAGCTCATAAAAATGTGCTTCGACTCTGACAACAAAATAAAATGTGAAATAATTCATAACAGCCCCTGAGCACATACACTAAAAGTCACTCCGGAGCCTAAACTGTCGCTCTAAACCTTCGTAGTCGAGTAGGTAATAACATCGCCCTCTTGCATCATTCTTCCTGCACTTTCTGCTGTTAACTTACAGGAAAATGTTATGGGTGCATGGTTACAGTAAACTGAATTTTAAACCACAGAGTAGTGCTCAGATGATGTAATATTGAAGGCCTTCCTGGAAGTATTGTGCAGGTTCAGCTGACAAGTGCTTATCCTTAAGAGAGCCAAACAAGTCCTGAATACCGTTTTTGAATTTAAGGGCGAAAAATGTCATGAAAGTCATTTTGTTGCTATTTTTTACCACAAAGAGGTCATACATTTTACATGACACTTTGAATGAGAAACACCCAGATAATATATGAAATTACCACTGTATAGTTAGTTAAAGTATAGTGTTATATCATATTTTTACCGTATATTATTTGCTTGATCATCTGAAAATTCATGTCATTTGCTGTGGCTTGTATAGCAGAACATGATTTTTGCAAACAGGTCACAAAGGAAAGGCAAAAGACAAGGACAGGAAATGCACATTGCAGGAAATATAGGTGTTGGTTTGCAGGGTGAAACAATAATTAAATGTTAAACAGGCACTAAAATGGGTCAGGGGGGAAAAAGGTGAGAAGGAAACGAGCCCTCTAGGGGGGTCCAAGGGCATGCTCTCCTGCAAGAAAACTTTAAATATTTCATATTTAAAAGCATCAATCTGATGCATTTTGAGAGAAAAATGAAGCAGAATTACAGGACAGTATGAATGGATCATAAAGTGCCTATCTATACATGGTCACATTGTGCTATATAAGAAATGAGACTGGCAGCTTCTCTCATGTAGTGCGTTAACAATTAATTTTCCAGCGGAAGCTTGTTAAGATAGTTTTATCTCCTGCTGTGTTAGCTAATGTTATGCATCAATGACATGATGCCTCTATCAGCAAGTTTTAATTCTTCTAGTGATATATTACCTGTAGCTAACGTTAAGCCTATGTCAACAGAGCTCCTGGGTAACTTCGATTACCAGAAAATACTGAAATTATGGAAACCATCGCTCACCAAATTCAGTCAGTACACTATTGTTAACTATATTCCACTTGGATTGTTGAGGCGTCTTCAGCTTCCGAATGCTTTGGTCTGCACGAGCAAACTGCTTGCAAACTTCACAAATCAATCAGACAGCAGTATCCCTCCACCTTCCCAGAGAAAACACTGGTGATGTGAGGCCCTTCACGCTAAATATTTCCATGCTCTCTAGCTTGTCGAATTCAAGGCGTGCGGCCACATGTTCGCAGTTCACTGATAATCTCTGGTATACCACCATGTCCCGTTGACCCCCCGCTGTCTACAGCAGGAGTAAAAGAGGGAAAACAACCAATCACCACGATTCGTTCCTAATTTTTAAATGAATCAAATCCCGTACTGCCGTTCTGCCCACCTTCTGAGCATACATTTTGCCAGCGTGCACTGAGCCTGATTCAATGCGCGTAGCCGAGCCGAGAGGGATCCAAGTACGCTGGAGAATGCTTACCTGTCAAGTTTTGGCTTTGAAATAAGGGAAGCCCGCTGCGAGCCGTCCCACAACCCCAACCAAGCTTCAGTATCCCTCACATTTTAAGACAGGTGTACAAGAAATCTAAAATAAACACTTTTTCTTGGTTTGTTGCCGCTGTGGGCTCTAATCTCGCTCTAAACTGCCACCCAGGCTACTGCAGGTGACAGTTCTCGCGAGGCTTTTTCTTCTTTGGTTTTATGGTGGTTGGCATCCATCATTTTGGTGCATTACCGCCCCGTTCAGCTTGTGACAGAGCTCAGTTTGGAGAGGCAGAGGAATGTTGTCCTGGCCAAAACGGGAGACTTGACAGCTCTGTGGAGAATTGCAGAGAAACTACTTATATCCCGATTACCGCTCCTCCTGCTAAACAGAGGAAGAGAAGAAAGATGGAGGCAGAGAAGGCTGAAGCAAAAAAGAATTTGGACAAAGCCATGGCAAAAAGGAGAGTCAACATCGGGTTGTGAGTACTAACTAACTTGCCATGTTTGATTTTTTTTTACTTTACTCTGATAATGTTTTGGTGTTTTCTTACCGCTGAGTGAGACATGACTTGGTATAGTGCAAAACAAACACGATGTGCTGAGGACTGGCTTTGAGTTGAATCAGCCGAATCAGCGGCGCTCATGCATGTGAGCGGGGGGTGTAGTTTTGGAGGAGCTCTAGGGAGGGGGGGGGAGGGGCTAGGCGGAGTCCTGAGGAGATGCTACAATCAAATTCATGCAATTTTTCCAAAAATACCGACCCTAGCTTTAAATGGAAAATGAAATGCAAAAAATGTAGGTCAAAAGATAGTTTACAGAGTAGTTTACATAAGAGACAGGAGAAATTGTTGCACAGACCCTGTACTCATACATATATACAAACAGTATACATAGCAGTACATTGTTACAATGAAAGCCTAGTAATTAATCCACTTAAAAGTTCAAGCAACTCATTTTCAGCTAATCTTCTGTCTTAATATACAGTAGATAGCTAAGGAAATGTTTACACTTTGCAGTGACAATATTGAGTTAAAGTTAGTTAAAGGATAAGTTCATTTTTTTGACACCTGGACCTTATTTTTAGGATTAAATATGCTCGTAGACTCACCCAGACAATTTTGGCGGAGCTCGGAGCCGTTTTCGAGCAATTTAGATCTATCCAACGGCGTTTTTTTCTCATGCCAAAGTAGCAGACAACCGACAAGGAGCTATTTGAAAGGAGGATGCAGAGGGAGAGAGCCAAACAGCTGGCCAGAGAACAAGCAACCACTGCACGTCCACGAATGGGGGCTAACTGGTGGTGTTGTTGTGGACATTGCGCGGCAAACACAACAGAGGAGGAGTGCCTTTGCTGCTCAGAGTGGGACTTGAGACCAGAGGAAACACGTGTTGATGCCCCCCAAAATACGATTTCTGGCCCCGTCTGCTACTTTGGCATGAGAAAAAAATGCCGTTGGATGGATCTAAATTGCTCGATAACGGCTCCGAGCTCCGCCAAAATTGTCTGGGTGAGTCTACGAGCGTATTTAATCCTAAAAATAAGGTCCAGGTGTCAAAAAAACGAACTTATCCTTTAAGGATTTTTAAAGTGGGGTTGCTAGAAGCCCATCCCACTAGTAAATAGGGGTGCCACTAGGGGAACTTGAGAGCTTTGTCCCTTGGGGTAGATACCTGAGGGTGGACAGTAGCTGGTACATAGCAGTACATGGAGCCACCGAACACCTTGTAATTAACCCACTTACAGGTTAAAACTACTCCAAAAACTATGTTGACTCAGTAATATGCTACAGTAAGATTCTTTACAGCTTTTACAGCATTTAACTTTTCCTCGAGAAAGCCCAGTGCACAATATAAGTTATAAGTGACTCTTATTTTAAGTGAGTCAAACTTATAAAAGTAATGATAGGGCAACTCCATTGAAAAGTGCTTCTCCAGTCCAAGCCAATAACTTAATTCCCTGTCTCTGCATACAGTAGGTTAGAAGATAGATTAAAGAGTAGTTTGAATGAGTAACTGTAGAAGTTGTTGCACAGGCCCTGGACTCATACATATACACATAAACTGTAATGCATATAATGTATACATTTATTATAATTGGCAAACATGTAATATAATATTACATAAACAGTATATATATTTACATATACCGTCTGACTTTGAGGACAGTAAAATATGTCCTTCATGGTAGACAAAGTTGCCCATCCCTGCTCAACATGATTTAATGACAGGCTGAAAGTTGGAGGTTATGGTGCTAACATGATTCACTCATCATGGAGAGCATGGTGGTGCAGCAGGCAGAGCCTGTGCCTCACAGCAAGGTTAGTGGTTCGATTCTGTCTGGACTTTGCATGCTCTCCCTATGCATTTTAGGGCTCTCTGGGCTTTCTCCCACAGACCAGAAACATACTAATTCAGTTAATTGCTGACTCTAAATTGCCTTTAAGTATGAGTGTTGGCATGAATGGTTGTCCATCTCTCTATGAAGCCCTGTGATTGGCTGGCAACTGGTCCAGGGTAATGGATGACTTTAATCTGTTTTTACATTTGCTGCAATTTTCCTCCAACACCAGGTGCAATAGCTTTTAAGAGGCAAACATAATTCAAAACCTTTATTTCGTCAAAAGAAAATTTAAAAAAATATCCTCACAACAGCTTCTTGTCCAAATTCTGCAGTTACACCGCAGAGTGTTTGCCGAAGAAAGAGTGAGGGAGGAGGCTGCATGTTCCCTCCATTAGCAAGTGTTATTTGTTGGAGGCATTTGGATCATTTAACATTTTACTCCCAATTACACTTTCCAGGCGACTCTCAGGCAAGTTAATCACACCAAAACAGTTTACTGGGTCATTATTATTCTTCTTTTTTTCTTCAATGCCCAGGTGACAGTTGATTCCCACAGGTCCCAGGGGAAAATAACGAGCTCCAGCAGCAGCCATTTACTTTATTGCTCCAACAGTGTCCCAAATTTGCACACCTGCAAGCTGTTGTGAATGATGCCTCTGCAAAACACTGCAAACCTCAGAGTCATAGAGCCCCTGCAATTTTCCCCTCGCACTCAACTGAAGAAAATGGGAATAGCACCAATAAAAGAAACCAGGGGAGCAGGAAGAGACTTTATCTGGAGAGGGGTTAGAGTGAGCAGGAGGTGACGCAAATGGACTGACGTGTGATACTTAATCGACAAAAACAACAAACTCAGCCAACAATGGATGAGGGGTGCTGATGCAATGTTCTGACTGAAGAAGGGTTAATGCCATCATCAGGGGTCTTTGGGCCTCACTAATTAAATACGAGTATGACCAAAATGTGGATGAATAGTCATGTCCACGTCATTGGGTTTTATCAAGCTGAACCTGATTTGAGCGTGGGTGAAGGATATGATCAAATCCCACGTCAGGTCTGAACTCTTGTTCGCAAATTTACCCTCAGTGTAGGCTCACACCCCAACACAGAATCTATGAAGATATATCAAACTCAATGTGTATTAACAGACTAATATATTCACAAATTTATAGGTGAAAGGTAATTTTACATAATCTAGAGTCTATTTCATATTACACTTGAAATCGAATAAGATGTACATTTTGTAAGTAACATCACACAGATTGAGCTTTCAACTAATTTCTTTGTTCATATTTAATAATCAAGTGTTTTCTTTATCAACTTATTAAAAAATTAGAAAGATTACTATCAGTAGCTTTATAAAAATTTCTTTCTTAACAGTCAAATTTCTGTAGTGATTTATGTGGAAGATTTAAAAGGAAAACTTAAGCTGCAGTGATTTGACAGAAAACCTATTAAGACTAGAAAGCACTTGTAGAGCGCAAACCTCCACCAAGGTGACTCACATATCGCTGTCACATCTATAATCAATAGTTCCATGATAAAGGTACCATCATAATATGATTCCTTGGCCTTGAAACCCCACATCTAGCACTTGGAATCATGTTGATATCATTACTAGTTAGACAGTTATTGAGCAAAAATGATTGTTCGCTAATGGCAGTTATCTGGATCACCACCAAAATCTAATCATTTTAAAGTTGTGCCATTACCAACATCTCCTGAAAATTTCAGCAAGATCTGTCCAGTGGTTTTTGCGTAATCTTACCGACAAACAGACAAACAAACATAAGCTGGCAAAAACATAACCTCCTTGGTGGAGATAAAAATGAAATTTGCGGATCAGGTCTATGCTGGATTCAAATTAAGGAGTCTGATCAATTAAAGCTGCACTAATTATGCTTAATATATGAAAAATTATACCATTGTCTTCTTTGAATGCACCTTTTTAGCATTATTTGAAGACAAAACTTGATCCAATACTGTTGCAATCTGGTATACACTGTGAGGAGAGGGGGAAACTGTAAACTGCTCTTTAATAAGTTGCTCAGAGGTGGCATTAAAAACGCTCATATGATTAAAAAATACCTATTAATGGCTGATAAACCGTTTTTATTTGAGCTTGAGAAAGTCTAATCTTTCTTTTTTTAATTATGTTTAAACAAAAACATATTTCTAGTGCTCATTTGCAGGTGTGATGTCTTTGACTTCCATTAATTATTCTTTTTAGATGACCCAACAACAATATTTAATTCTTTTCCTCCTTTTCCACCAGACAGACATTCAATAAAAACTATAGAGCATATATTTCCCTCATCAATCAGTGCAACACTCTGTGGAAAGTGTTTCAGAATGAGCAGGACCCTTCAAAAACTAGCTGGCAGGTTATTGGATGATAGCTTTGTCAATCACTATCATTAGGGACCAATTAGATAATCTTCCATGTTGTGTGCTGTGTTTTCCTGTTGTTGCTGTTTCTTCTTCTTCGTTTTTGTTAGATCACATTTGATCACATGAGATTTCTGTCTTGGAGGACTAGATTCTAGATCACTGATGGGACAGAATCGTTATGTGTGTGGTGTGCTGTGTTGAGATTATCAGAGCACACCACACACAATAGGATCAAAACTGTTCAATGCCTGTTGTTTTATCTTCCTGTGGGGTCTCAAACAGATAAAAAATCTCTTCAGATTTAGAAAATCCTTATGTGTGGACCCCACTAAGAGCTACATCTATGTTAGTGACTGTTTAAAATCTGTGTGTGATTAGTCAAAAGGGCCTGCTGGGAAATGTCATACTCCACCAGCACAATGTTTCTCTCAACTTTAGATACATCAACCTGCATTGAAAACAGTAAAACTGACCCAGGATAATACTCCCACCGAAATCTGATGATTTCTCAACGTTGGTCAACGTCACCTATTCTACATTAACGTATAAATGGGCCTTTAGCCTGGAGGGCATCAGTAAAGCATTTACAATCACTGGAGCATCTGATGCCACAATTCTTTCTGCCATGAGCCTGTTCAGAATTCAGACAGAAGCCTGATTCAGACGCAACAGAATAATTGACTAATCCTCGTTGACAATAATAGAGCAGCGTCAAGATGTGTCTTCATCAATCTGTAGGACCATTAACCAGACGGCAGCATTCAGCAGCCTCCCAATGTCAATGTTAGAGCATTGAGAGTGTGAACAGGAGTCTTCACAGATGTTTTATTGAATTGGACCCATGACATCTCCACTATGGGCTCTGCCGTGATTTCTGGCTCTCCGGTGAGACCATGACAGCACAGAATAAAACACAGAGCAGCAGTCTGAGGGCGCTGCTGATGTAGAGGCCGCTGACAGAGCTGATCAACAGGAGCTTGTTTTGGCTGGGAAGAAAACAGATTTGATGCTATTGTAAATGTAAGTGGGGGTGATAGAAGGTAGAAAATGGATTCCTTCACCCCAGGAGCAGATGATCTGAAGCTGCTCTCTTGGCACGGGGAGGAAGAGGTGATAAGATGAGCCAGCTGGTTTAAATGGGGTCAGTTCATAGGTGCATTTTTGTTAACAGCAAAAGGTGGCGACAGTCATCGTTTGGCTTGAATGTGGAGGTTCAAACCCAGCTCCAGCTGTCACATGGCAATGCATCATCAGGATGGCTCCATTACTCCCCCTCCTCTGCCAGCAGATGAATAAACATATGAATATAATAAGCTAATATTGATGAAGACATTAAACAGCAACCTCTACCATCATCCCCAGCCTTGTGGGGTTTTTGAATAGACATTCAAGAGGACTCACTCTGTTTCCATCAGCTGATCCAACAATGACATTTATTAATGCAGCCAGCTTAAAGTCACCATTTGACAGGGTAACTAAGACTTTGACTACTCATCTTTTTGCTTTTCAAGGCCTAAAAGTTTTTGAATGGAAGAGAAATACACAATGAAAAAACTAAGCACAGGAGTATTGCCTTTTAACTCCACAAGTGTGATGAATACCATCAGCATGAAAAATAGCAGGAATATCATAGGCATGCAAACGGTGAGACAGGAAGTCAAGCTACACAGGTGGATATTTGAGGATGTGGTCATTCTATCAATAAAAAGCACTTTATGGTCTCAGTTATTCAATAAAGAGCAATTCAATAATTATTTTTTTCTCTACCCCCTAGTGCCAAATTATGTACAGCTCAGTACTGGCACCGGAAGAAGAGAGAAACAGTCATGTGGCTGCAGTGATGAAAACCATGTCTCAAACTAACTGTTGGCCAACCTTAAACAGACAAAAAAAAGTGGGGCTGAGGTGGCTCTAACAGGATAGTTTAGGTTTTTTGAAATTGGGTTGTATGAGGTTTATTTTAATGGTTAATACATTAGCTACAGAGATGATGATCAGCTCTGCTCTTAATGCTTTGAGAGCATGAGAGAACTAACATCCAAGCTAGGCTATACATCATTACTGTCATGGCCAAGAGTTCTGAGTAATTAAATGCATCTAAGATGAAAACAAACTAAACTGTTGGAGTAATTTTACACAGTTATGGACACATTTACATGCAGAAGTTGTCAGTGTTATAATGTCACTACGAATAGTCATTAGTAGCTCAGTAAACAGTTGCTTGACTGGACACTTGTCCCTTTTCATGTGGCAGGGGCTAGAGTCTGTCCTGGGCATGAGGCACTCTGGGTTGGTTGCTAGCTGATCCCAGGGCCTACATGTAGAGACAGACAACCCATAGAAAGGCACGAGGAGAACATACAAACTCCATACAGAAAGGCCTGTGCCAACTTGGGGAGCTGACCCTGCACCAATCATTGCTGTGAGGCACCAGCACTACCTGCTTCACTGCCTGCATCCCTAGGTTATACCTGTTTCCTGATGATGGTATGCATCATGCTCATATTATGAAATGAGCGCACCTCTTTGTTCAGTGTTTTTCAGCCCCTAACTGTGTCTGAAAAAAACATGCACTACAACAACAGCAGAGCCTCCTGCATTTTTAACAGTGTTTAGAAGGATTACATCTCACTGTGGGCTTTATATGCAAAATATTCAAGCAAACGAGGTAATGTCACTTAAGGGAGAGGAAATGCAGTTAATGTGGGGGAACTGAAATGAACCTTTGCACTGTTTGCTCCCATAATGTAATCTGCTGTAAGTCAATGAGGTGTAGAGGCTGCATAAATAGCCAGTTCATTTGTGGCATTGTTGCTTTTAAAGATAATAAAACAGGAGGTAATACGTGGTTAAAGAACCAATATTAAACGCAGAATCCTGGAGCTGTAGGTGAGTTAAGGTGGTGAGGTATAAAGCTTTAACCGCAGAGCCAGAGGGCAGCTAAGAAGCAGCTGTGAATGTCAACAACTTCTCCTCAAAAAGAGACACTCAGTCAAAGTGACAGAGGGTAAGACGGCAGAAAAGAGAGAAAGGATGAAGTGAAAAAGGATTGAGAGAAGCAGAGACTGATGGAGAGAGGGAGGTCGGCTAACAAGCTGGGCGACGGCCACTTTCTCCTCACTGTTTTCACCTGTGTCAGCTCAGTTCACCAAAGCTGCAGACTCCAGGGGCATGTAGGGACAGATGAAAGTCTGGAGGAGGACGGCGGACCAAATGTTATGCCCTGTGGTGATGACATGAAGGAGGACGGTCAAGTTATTGGCCAGGAATTGAGGAAGGTGTTAACATGTACCTGGACGGCTAACAGCCAAGAAGGAACACTTTAAATGGAGAAATAAGGACATGTTCTGTATTCATGCTTTCTCTGAAAGCTGCCTTCCAGCACCAGAAACACCCATTATGTGGGTTATTTTAGGATTTTATGATCACTGTTTTCACTCGGGCATGACACAAATTGGTTGTGCTCTGAAACAAAATAATAAACTCATTATTAGTTTTTGATTGTTTGCTTCCCGAAGATGAGAAATCACATCACTTTGCAAGTTCCTTCTTCATTGTTTTGAAACTGCCTCAGTGTTGGCTATGAACTAGATTAAATGAGGCTTTTTCTTCACCTCATTTTTCATTTTAACAATGTAAATTAAGTGACTAAATACATGATGCAGTTAGGAATAATCTCTTTAGCATTAATATATGTATACTCTCTTATTTATCAGTCAATTAAGGATTCCTCCAATTAATTGAGATGAATTGAGAGAAAGTAGTCTGATCATACAGTGATCATTTTGGGTGTTTTCATACATATCAACGACATTTAAAGCCTTCTCATGTCAAGCTTTTCTCAAAGATATATCCAAATAATACATCCACGGCTAATCCCAAAGTTAGCCTACTTAGCACTAGCCACATTACCATAACTACGATAACAGCGCTAAAAACACACAAAGGTCCAAAAGTAATTTCTTTATAAGGTTACAGGGCAATATGTAAACGCAATGTTCTAGTGAATACAGACTTCTTCTGTTGCTTCAAAAATGACGAAAAGTAGTCACTTGACTTTTACTCGCCTTCTTTCCACACTCACTCTTTACATGAAAAGCTCACAGCACTGCGTGAGAAAAAAACATCGCTTCGGGTCCTATCAGTGCAGGTCTGCAATGCAGGGTCCTATCAGTGCAGGTGTGCAGCCAGACCCCTCGATGTTCTTGTGTCCTCCTGTTTCTATGAATGTTTCTGACATTTATGATTCAAACCCTCTAAGTCTCCATCAGCAGATGTTTTTGTGTGTGTACTCCATGTTCATCCAAGTCTCTACATGTATCCAAAACAAACGGTGGTCATAATCCCTCTAAAGATTGCCACATTATCTTTTAGGTTAGTGGCTGTTTTTCCTCTTTTGAGCCTCCCTGTAAACAGCTGATCTACATGCTGTCTGACTGCTGTGCAGGGGTTGTTTCAGTCTAGTCGACACGTTTTTTTGTTTGTGAGTCTTCTTAAGGTGTCCAGACTCATCTGACAGACTCATTTTTGTTTAACCTTCATGCAGTGTTAGTTTTGTTGACTAATTGTTTTCGTCACAGTTTTCGTAGACTATACCTAGACTATAACTGAATCAAAAACAAGTGCACATAGACAAAAACTAAAACTAAATTAACTGACATTTTTGTCAATAAATAAAAACTAGATGAAAATGTTTGACAGAGACTTAATCCAATCGGACCTAATTTTGTCATGTAGAAAGTAGGGACAAGTTAGGAATATATCTGATGACAGCAAACATGACTTCAGAAATTCAAGGAAACATAAAAAAATGCCTTACTCTTTACACTTAATATTTTAGTCAACTAAATTTGCAGTAGATTTTGTCGACTAAAATGTGAATTTTCATCAACTAAAACTAGACTAAAATTAAAACAATTTAGATGACTAAATTATAGGGATGGGAATTGATAATATTTTATCGATACCAATGCTATTAACGATCCTGCTAATCCATCCAATTCTTTAACGATTCTCTTATTGATTCCTGCAGATTTTCTGTGTGGACAAATGTTGGCCTGTAGATTTTCAGTGGCAACAATGTCAAACACACATGTCACAGCATGGATAACTGCTTCTGTTGCTGGTGTTTCCACTCACTTAAGGTTGTGCAGTAGGCGCCTTTTGTAAAAAATTAAGCCACAGTTCTGACTGCTTCTGAACCCTGTCAGTGGAAGAAATTGATAAGGGAATTGATGAGCAAAAAGACTCATGATATGGATACCTTGATGGAGCTGTTAACAATTCTCAACTGGAATTGGTTTTTGATTTCCATCCCTACTAAATTATGACTAAAACTGAAAGATATTTTAGGCAAAATACTATAACTAAAACTAAATTTAAAAACTGCTGTCAAAATTAGCACTGTCTTCATGGTACTTTCTGTAACCTTAGCTAAAAAAATGGCTGAAATGCATTATAATCTATTGACAACAGTCCACAGCACTGAGTGACATCATGTTAGTCAGACATTAAAGCCTATGCAATGTCCTACATTCATGCCAGGATATTGAAAGATAATCTTTGGGACCTCTAGTTTTTCGGGCCTTTGCTGAGATTGATTGAAAATGGGAATCCGCGCCAAAAAGTTAGCCCAATTATTGTGTTGTGTGTACCTCGCTTTGCACATCATCCTTTTTTACACCATTTCTTGTCTTTTGAGGCACAACCCTCCCGTCTTGTTTCCAAATATTTATTTTAAAGCAAAAATATTTTCAGAATAAGTACATTTTTGTTATAGAGCCTTGAGAGAAGAATTGTGATTTTTAGCACATAAATGTTTGCATTCTGTTCCTGTGTTTATTTGTAAACTAATGAAAATCCTACAGCCTACCAGACATGTATATAATTATTTATGTTTTGCACTTCCGGGCACATATGAGCAGGGGAAAGATGGGACCATCTGGCAAGCTGTCCAGCCTGGTGTGCAGTCCCAAAATGCGCTGACCGAATCTGCGGGCCCCACATCCCTCGCCAGGCGTAACATTGAAGACGCGCTGAGCGCATTTTTGTGCTTGCTGGATAGGAAAATGCTGCAGCACATACGGGACTGCAGTGTGGCAGGGGTGCACCTTCTACAACATCACGAAGGTGTGCTATTATTGTGATTGTTATTATTATTATTGTTATCATTATTATTATTATTATTATTATGATTAGTAGCAATAATCATGTTATGCTATTGTTTTTATCATTGTAATTAGGTCGGGGTTGATGTGCTGGACCAGATGGCTTGGCTGTATGCAGTAAAAGGTGCAACAAGAAGATGGCCTGTTGCTGTCTTCTACAACATTCTGGATATGGCTGTGATAAATGCCAATGTGCTTTTCAGGGAATGTACGTCCTCCATAATCCCAAGAAGAGCCTTCATGCAGTTGGCGAAGGAGCTGCGGGAGGAACATATGTGAACCAAGGCCAGTCTGACCTCGTTGGCACTGAAACCACAATGGCCAGCAGAGCCTGCAAAACAAAGGCAGTGCCAGATCAACAGCCACTGCAAGCAGAACAAGACCTTGGTCTCCTGCAAGGAATGCAAGTGACCTGTGTGTGGGAAATGCACTGTGAAGATGGAGAGCTTTTGCCCAAAGTGCGTGCCTTAGGCACCACGGTGCTATCCGAGGTGCTGATCCGCAGTGCTGATCGTGCTCTTGTTCATTTATTTGTTTATTTCTGCAGTTATTTTTGCACTTCTAGTTCTAGTTAGCCTGTTCGGTCAAAGTGTTTTTTCCTTTAGTGTTATTTAAAATTGTTGCAATTACCTCAAACTGTTCATTCAAAGACAGCTTATAAAATGTTAAAGTGTGATGTGGTGAGAGGGTTATGAATTAACATTTTTCAATATTTATTTATTACTATTAATGATGTATTACATCACTATTTTGTGTGTTTTGATGGGTTTGTGCGTGTGCTTATCACGGGAACAAATTTCCCAAGTTGCAGAGAGGAGAGGAGCAGCAGCATAAATAAAAAAAAAATCCTCTCATTATTTCGGTCTTTGTGTCTTTTCTCCTGCAATATTTTTTATATTACAGTCAACAGTATAGTAAAGTAAGAGTTAAATTTTATTTATAATTTAAGGGTGTGCGAAGAGTGCAAACTGTCAATTTCAAATGGAGACGACACAGCGAAAAAAAATTTGCACAGTAAAAAATTAAATTTTAAAAAGCTGACTTGAGGCATTGAAAAAGCAGACATCAGGCAAATATGCGCTTTTATTTTCTATTATTTGTTATTACCATTATTTTACATTTTTTTATTATTTTAAATTATTATCATCAGCATTATTATTCAGGTCAACAACAACTGCAAGCAGAACAAGACCTTGGTCTCCTGCAGGGATGCAAGCGACCTGTGTGTGGGAAATGTACCGTGAAGACGGAGAGCTTTTGCCCGAAGTGCTTGCCTTAGGCACCACTGCGCTATCTGAAGTGCCTAAGGTACGTACTTGGGCAAAAGCTGTGTTAAGGTGTGATGTGGTATTGGTTATTAATATTTCTTCATTACTATTAATGACTATTATATCATTGTTTTGTATGTGTTGATATGTGTGTTCGTGTGTTTCTTAGGGGAAACGAATTTTCCGAGTTGCAGAGAGGAAAGTTGCAGCAGCATAAAAAAAAAAATCCTGTTGTTATTTCAGTCTTTATGTCTTTTCTCCCGCAATATTTTATAAAAAAAAACATTATCCAGTCAACAATATAGTAGAGTAAATGTTATAAACCATTCATTGTTTAAGGGCGTGCTAAAAGAGCAAACTGTCAATTTCAATGGAGACTTGCACACAGTAAAAAAATTAAATACATTTTAAAAAGCTAACTTGAGGCATTGAAAAAGTAGACATGAGGCACTGAAAGGTTTGCTGATCCTCTTGACTGTGATATTTTGTTTATTTATCTGAATTTCTGGTACATTTATTTAAAAGAAAAACAACTTGTTGATGTGCCTCTGTGCAAAAACAGTGTAATTGTGTATGAAGGTGTGGCTGACCATTGCAGCGCCAGGAGGGGGTGCTAGAATGCTGGTGGTCCTAGTGTTAAGTCTCACTACGAAGTTTTCAGGTTATTTCTTCACTTTCTTGGTCTCCAGATCCCCATGCACAGGTCTCCAGTGGCCACAGCGAGGACCCCAGCCTCCACACTCAGCTGAAAGACACAAACAGCAGAAAACAAACTTTTATTATTACATTCTTATGATCTTTTTGTCCTCATGGTGAAATACTGCTGCTGTGTGGAAAAATCAAATACAAATAGGTTTGAATATTGGATGCACAGATCTGTTCGTATGAGGGCTGGAACAATGGGCTTTATTTGGGGTCCACTCGCTCAAAAGCATTTATCTGCTCACAACAACAGACCCCGCTGCTTATCTGCTCAGTGACCATGACTGAGGCCCTGCTGCACTAACACCTGCAGTACCAGGAGGAGACACCAGGGGGAGTCCTCTTCTGTTTAGGTGTTCTCACGGTCTCATATTTGGGGCAATGTGGTCATAAATATTCTTTTAATGTCATATATCATATCAGTATAAGCAAAAAAAAACTCACCGCATGGACTGCAGCATCATTAACTTGTGTATATAATGTCCTCGGAGGTGCACAGGGGATGTGAACCTGCAACACAAACATCAATCAATCAAACTTTATTTATATAGTACTTTTCATACAAAAAAAGGAGCACAAAGTGTTTTACAAACAGAGAGATAAATTAAAACAAGACAAAAGGAAGTATGACCCAACCCACTCCACCCAACCCCTTAACCCATCCACCTGTACAGTCCATACACAGTAAACAAGAGTAGAGCAGGAACATTGCTGTATCCAGCACACACTAAGGAAAGGCCTTCTTACAGGTTCAAAATGAGTAAACACTGGAGGTTAGGTTAAAGTGTAAAATTAAATCTATCATCAAACAAAAAAAACTGAAATGAAGTAAGAGACAAAATAATAATAAAAGGGTGCTGTAATAAGAATAAAACACAAAATGGTAATCCGGGTAAAAGCCAGAATAAAAAGAGGTCTTGAGTTTGTTTCAATTTACATCCATCCAGGGGCGGTTTTAGACATGGGCGAAGTGGGCAGGCACCCAGGGCGATTCTTTCATGTGTCATGAAAGAATGGCGGGGGAGGGCATGTGCGCTGAAAAAAAAAAAAATCATCTGCCACGGGCCAGCAGCGCTGCATTGCGACTTTCTATCTATCATATACTCCTTTTCCACTGGCCAAAAAACCTGTTTAAACCTGGTAACAATTGTCTCCCGTCGGCAGTTTGAAAGGGTCTAATCTGCATTTCGACCCGGGTCAACTCACCCTTCAGGCAACACAGGTTTTTATCGGCTCGCCTCCGATCGGTTCCAGTGGGAACATCACACCAGGGTCAACCCCCCAGATTGTGGATGACGTTGGCGTAACGTGCCCACGGCATAATATCGCGCTTGTCCCCTCCGTTTGTAGCTTCTGCTACTCTTTCCCTTCTCAGCTACAAATTCCATCCGCCTTCCTATCATCAGCGCTCGACTGTTGTTCAGTCTGCGCTGAGTTTGTACATTTTTAAAGGGGGACAAAAGTACAAAGTACATAAAACAGCTGACTATCGTGTCCACGGCTTCCATGCTCCTTTCCATTGTTTACATGGACGTGTTTCAGCGATTTGATAGTGTCATCAACAGCTTGACACACCAGAGGGAAAAAAAACAGCCACACAGCTCGTCTGCTGGCGATCAGACCCGGGTCTGGTCGCAGTGGGAAAGGAGTCACTTGCGGGTTAACCCGAGTTGAAAAAACCCGTATTTACCCGCTAATTTTAGTGGGAAAGAAGTAATACAGTACCACTGTGTGGGCCGGGGGAATTGGCAAATTGGCACCCCCAGCAGCTGAGGGCGGCGCTCCTGTTTGCTGAGAAGGTGCCGTGCACAGCTGTGTGAGAAGGGGAAAGGGAGGGGGCGCAGGTAAATAGTAAATGGACTTGAGCTTATACAGTGCTTTTCTAGTCTTTGACTACTCAAAGCTGCTTTTACACTGCAGGTCACATCTACCCATTCACATCCATTCACTCTCACATTCGCTCACTGGTGGTTCTGAGTTTCTATGTGAAATGTCCATCAGTATAAACTAACACATTCACGCCCTTTCATGTCCATTTACACGCCACTGACGCCAGCAGTGGGAGCAACTTGGGGTTAATTGTCTTGCCCAAGGACACATTGGCAAGTGATAGCCAGAGCTGGGCTGGAACCTGCAACCTTCTGATTGCCGACCAAGCGCACTATCAGACTGCGCCACCGACGCCCCGGGAATGACAGTTCACCTCTGGGTGCCCGGGTCTCTCCGGGAGCCAAATAAACACAGAGATGGACAGGAAAAGGTCAAAGCTAGCAGGTGTCCAATTTAAGAAAAAAAGAAAAGAAGAAGAGGAGAAACATGCAAAAGATAAATGTATGCATTTCAACAATGTTACTACGGTATCCATGTCATGAATGAAGGGCTAATAATGCTAACTGGTGGGTATACATGCGTTAGCCTTCTTGCTATGATGCCTGCTACGCTTATACAACAATAATTCAGTCTTAACTCAATAAACAAAAGATCTTATTTCACCATAGGATTGTGCTTTGCAACAAAATTGTTATTTATCCATCTCTGGGTTAACGTCGGGCCCTGTAATTAGCTAACAGAATTTTCATATCTGTAGGTAGTTTAAAAGACAAACATTTGCCATTTGCTACAACTGTAGTTTGTGACAAAGTAAAGTTTAACATTCATAGCTGTAGAGTGCCAAGCAGAGAATTTGAAGCTCTAAAGGGCACCATTCCATGTAGAACTGTCACTGCATCCATCTATTATCTATACCACTTATCCTATTTGGGGTTGCAGGGTCTCTGGAGCCTATCCCAGGTGACACTGAGTGACAGGTGGGGTATAGCCTGAACTGGTCGCCAGTCAATCGGAGGGCCACACAGAGAGACGGATAACCAGTCACGCTCACACTCTCAGGGCAATTTGGAGTCGCTGACGGACTAAGGGTTTAAACCAGCAACCTTTTTGCTACCTGCTGCGCCACTGTGCCACCCCTCAATTAACATCTCGTGGTCAATCAGCAAACTGATCAGTACGATATCACTTAAATATGTCAAACATGCATGAGCCCACCTTAAACGTGCGGTCCATGGAGCAGGTGTAGAGGCTCCCAGCAGACTTGTGGATGCCTGTGACCATGGCGGCATGTCCCACATCAAAACTGGAGATGGGGTTTAAAGTCCCGGTCTGCATGGAGAAGGCATGGATCAGTCCGCTGCTGTCCCCACCCCAGATTTCAGAGTCTCTGTAGCTCATGGACCGCAGGTAGGAGTTCAACTGCAAGAGAGTTAAAAACCCTTAAAGTGAAATCCTTACAGATTCAGTAAAGGGATACACCAACATTTTTTTTTCTTTTCGTGTCTTGCCTCACTCCTGAGTCCATGACAAGCACATAATCACCATTCTTTCAACTGTGCGTGGTTTCAACAAGGAAGAGACAGACAGAGCTCGCCCATCACTAATCAGCTTAGCTCAAGCACTGGGAGTCAATGGGAAATGTTAGCCTGGCTCTGCCTACAGTTGTCAGATAAACTATTCAGCAACTCTTAACACTCCTGTGTGCTTGTTGTGACTCATTTTTTTTACCGAGTTATGTTACGTTATCTATTTTTAGACTTAGATTAGCACTTATGTAATGCTTACTTATGCTGCTCAAGTGTTTATCTGATGACTGTAGGCAGAGGTAGGCTTACACTACCCATTGACTTCCAGTGTTTGAACTAAGCCAATTAGCACTTGGCAAGCTCTGCCCGTCTCTTCCTTGTTACTGCACGCACAGTTGAAAGAATGGGGTCTCTCTGTTTGTCATGGACTCAGGAGTGAGGCAAGACACGAAAACAAGGGTTAAGGTGTGAATATCTGTGAGCATGACAAGTATAACAGCTGAATCATCATGATTATATGCTTCTGTAATAGGGATGGGAATAGAAAAGATTTTATCAATACCAATGCTATTAACGATTCTGCTAATCAATCCAATTCTTTAACAATCCCCTTAATGATTCCTGCAGATTTTCCATGTGGACAAATGCTGGCCTGTAGATTTTCAGTGGCAACAATGTCAAACACACGTCACAGCATAGATAACTGCCTCTGCAAGTTGCTGGTGTTTCAACTCACTTAAGGTTGTGCAGTAGGTGCCTTTTGTAAAAAATTAAGCCACAGTTCTGACTGCTTCTGAACCCTTTCAGCGGAAGAAATTGATAAGGGAACTGATGAGCAAAAAGACTCATGATATGGATACTTTGATGAAGCTGTTAACTGTTCTCAACTGGAACTGGTTTTCGATTCCCATCCCTATTCTGTAACAACAGCAGGGGTATGAAATGTGCCCATAAATATCATAAAATAAATTAAAAAAAATAAAGTCCAAATGCCTTTTCAACACCGGGTGTGTTTTTTGTATGTTGTTTTTTCAGGACAGTTTATCCTGTATGCCTGCTCTGAGGGGAAATATGACAATCTTATTATTTTTTTTTTTAAATCAGGAAAAAGCACAAATTCTTCCTCCCTCAGCTCCTGTTTATCTGAAATAAAATCCTGGTCCACCACAAACTTCCTAAAAGTAAACAGAGACAAAACTGAAATCCTCCTCACTGGTACCAAATCCACATTATCCAGAGGTGACAGTTTCTCATCAGGACTGACAGTTCCTCAGTTTCCCCTCTGGTAAAGAGTCTGGGAGTGGACCTTGATCCCACATCAATAACACCAGCTGGTCACCTTACTTCCATCTTCAAACATTAACCAACTTTAATGTTTTAAAATTCTACCCCCATGAAAACCTTCGCACGAGTATAAGTCTGCGTGTGTGTCTGAGTGCTTGTTCGTCCACCTGAATCCTCTTCAGGCGTTTGTTCGCCCTGCGGTCATAGACGGCAACGGTGCGGTCTTCACCCCCAGAGATGATATACTTTTCATCAGCAGCCAGGCACAACACAGCTCTACCATGAAGACAGATGCTCTTCACCAGGGGCTGAGCAGCTGTGGACAAAATCACACAATCATCCATCACATCAGGGATTTAGACAAGAAATATGAACAGTATGTTAGATATCTGAAGATAAGATAAGATAAACCTGCGTTAATCCCTACTGGGGGAAAATAAAGAAAATAGAAATGATAAAATAAATACTAAACAACAATAAATAACAAAATAAAATTAAAGCTGCAAGCAGCATTGGATGGGTCCTTGCTCTGTCGCACGTCCCTCATGCCCGTTTGACCTCCATTTTGAGGGTTTCATTCCTTTTTGACCCTTTGACCTGCTCAAAGATAGACTGATGTGTGTTTCTGCAGCTCTGTCAGGAGCCTCCAGACTTTATGGTGGGTGCTTATTACACACTCCATTTTCCCGCCTTCAAACGAGTCACATGACCAGCTGCACAGACCTATCAGTCAGTGAGTGAAGGCTTCCGCCCTCTAGCTTCAGAAGACACTAACCACTCACAGTCACAGTTAGACGCAAAACAAGAGCAAACTGCACAGAGAGGCTGAAAAGACCTCTTTCACAATGTTTGGATTCAATTTGACAAGAATGCATCAGATGATCCTGTGAAGGCATATTATTGTCTCTGTCCTACTGGAAAGAGAACCTCTGGCATGTGTGCACATGTTGCATCTGTAATCTATTATTTGGGATATTATAAACATTTTCAAAATCAGAAACCCCTCCAACCATACACAAGCAAATTCAAAGACTCCATTCTATGAAATAACCAGCCAATCATACATCTTATGGATTTCTCAGATCCCCTTTCCCTCACTATAGTTCCAGTCTACAAATTAAAATTGTCCAAGCCGTTGCTATGCAAAAAGACAAGAAGGCCATAAAACAGATTACATGTATATATAAGTACTAGAAACAGAAATTGACAGAAGTAATGTTTATGTATTGCTGTCATTGTAGATATATACAATCTGATTACAACAATCCAAAACTGCATCGGTTTTTACTTGTATCAATGGCTCATTATTATCTCATCACAAAGGCATAATATACAGGCCCTTTGTGGCTGTTCAATATTAAAATGAATAACATTTCATGTGAAATGTTTGTTTTGAATCTAGCATTCAAATTCTAAAAGAAATCATACTTAAAGGATGAATTCTGAACAAATCTTTAAAGGTTCCCTGATATACAAGATATGGAACAGTATCCTGATTCTACCACAGTAACCCAACCTGTTAATTGAACAACTTTACCGGTCTCAGAATTTGATGATTTTTTCCCCACTTTGAGAATATATATGTGGCCAAATAATTTGTAAGTATTTTAGGTGTACAGCAACTGTAAGTTGGTCAGACACATCTCCAAAGAATTGAATTTGTTGAAAAAATCATAAAAAAACCCTACTTTTTTTCCAGTTAAAATTCAATAACTTCTTTCAATTGTAATACTTAGCTTTACATTTGATTTCAAAAGATGCACCAGACTTCAGTGAAGGTGATTTGACCCAATTTGATGATTTATTATTTGTGTTTGAGTAAGTCTTGGGGTAAAGTGTGCACCCTGGCTCACACCTATGGCAATAATCATAAAATAGGTCATAGTACAGGCCCTGGATGACTTTTGGATTTTCTAAAGGTATATTCTTGGGAGTCTCTGGGTGTACTACAAATACCACACAATAAACAAAAAATTGGGCTGTGGGCAAAATTACATGTGAAAGAGGTCCTTTGAATACACTTTAGAAGCTTGGAGAAGTTACCACTTTATGATTTAAACTGGACCTTAAGCCGGAGCAGGCATTGAAAAGTAGCAGAATTTATGCTATTGGCTTACAAAATCTTTAGATCAGTTTATTCTGAACATCTTACAACTGAAAAAAAAAGTATATTGGAAGACAGAGCAAAGGCTTTAACAGAATAAGATCTAAACAGAATTGTTATAAGGAGCCTTTTTTGTTCGAAAAGGGTGTAGGATGAGGTGTAGAACTTATCTTGTCCTAACATTTCTATAAAAATGAAGTAAAATACTTTAAGCCTGAGACATTCAAAATATCACCAAATAACACAGCTAACAGTAAAGACAATAAAACCGCAACATAACATTAAAATATTACCCACAGCACAAATCCATAAATCAATTTAATTTAATGTACACACTGTCTTAATTCATACCTCTATTCTTTTTGCTTCATACCTTTTTAATGTGTTATTTACTAATATATTTTTGAACCTGCCTAATATTGCATGTCTTGATTTCTTCAGTCCTGTTCCACATATTAACTCTTATTTGTCCTTTCTGTTTGTTTGTTCTTTTTGATTCATCAGTCTAGCAAAAATTAAATGTTCAAATGGGTTCCAAAGCTAATTTTCTCTTTTTGAAATACCTGAGCACTGATCACGATAGCTCCCAGGCGGCAGTTTGAACATCCCTCGCCTTAATTGTATGGCATATTTGGCAACATTTACCTCTGCCAAGGAGGTTATGTTTTGCCAATGTTTGTTTTTTTGTTTGTTAGCAATATTATGCAAAAACTACTGGACAGATTTTGCTGAAATTTTCAGGAGATGTTGGTAATGGTCCAACTTAGAAATGATTAGATTTTGGTGGTGATAAAAAAATCCCAAAATTTCCAAAAATCCCATAATTTAACACTTGAGAGAATTTTAAAAAAGTACATCTCTGCCATTTTTTGAACAGATTTGCTTCCAATTTAACTGGATAATATGGGGTCCATGTTTCTATCATCAAGGTAAATTTCATCTGGATCTGATCCAGGTTGACGTGATAAAAAACATTTAACTTTATAATGGGAAATCCCATTGACGGCATTCATAAAAATCAGATAAAATCAAAATATTAAGTGATGTTCCCAAAATTTGTTGTGTTCATACAGGATAACAACCTCCATGTATGTGCTGAGTTTGGTCTGGATCCTGGCTCTATTCAGGATCTGGTGATCCAGAATTGCATCTTTTACAGGGGTTGTGGAAAAGCCACTGCCAGACCTGAGCTGCTTGACGAAGTCTGCGCTCTCCGAGTGCTTTTCTAGTTGAATATAGGGATGTGCTGGAGAGGGGCACATGTTGGACTAAATTGCACCAGTGAGTTTGACAAACTTCCAAAAAAAGTGAGAAAACACTCCGGATCCACCCTCCTTTCTAAATGATACCAAACAGAATATGGCTGAGAATCCATGCTTTCTGTATTCTTCATTTCTGGTCCATAACCTCCAGCTCTTGGTTGGAATAATAATAAAACTAAAACCTTTGTGTGGTTTTCAGGTCTTGATTTTCTCCTCACCTCTGATGTCGTACATGTTGACCCTCTTGTTGAACGTACCGGTCAGCAGGACATCAGTCTGACAGGACAGACAGACGACTGGAGCCTGGGTCCTTATCAGACCTATATTTGCTCCGCCTGCCTGCAGATCCCACAGCCTCACCGTGCTGTCAAAGCCCCCCGAGGCCAGCTGATGCCCCTGAGAAGAGAGGCACCACACCCAGCCCTGATGGGTGGTGAAGTCGCCCTGCCCTGCTAATGTGTGCAGCAGCGTGGGGCCAGAACCTGCCTGCAAGTCCCACAGCTTCACGTCCTTGTCTCTGGATCCCGCGGCCAGAACGGAGCCATCTCCCCCCATGAGGAGGACAGAGTTCACCTGGGTGTCGTGTCCTGGAGGCAGAGAGATGCACTCCAGAGCGGGAGGTGGGCTGAGACTCCCGGGCGGTTTATGTCCGTCTATCACGATTGGTCCTCCGTTTTCCTTCCTGGGCTCTGCGTCCTCCTCCTGAGGATTTAGAGCGCCATCCTGTGGCTGCCCCACTCGCTCCCTCTCCCCCTCACCTTCTTGAGTCTGTTTGGCTTTTATGGGGGCTTGGCCTGTCCAGCAGGTGATCAGCTGCTCCATCTCCACGCAGGCAGAAGGCCAGTCGAAGTCGTCCTTTGGCCCCACGGGAAAACTGGCTCTGGAGCCGATCAGTCTGCCTGCTCGGAGCTGCCAGGTTGTGCTGTCCTTTGCGACGCTCTCTAAGGTGCGACAGACCTGAGAACAGATACAGCTCGTGAATAACAGGCAGGATTTAGGCTGTCAAAAATGGATTTACTTTTCTTTTTGGTGCAGAAAACATGAGGAGCTGGTGATAAACGGGATGGACGAGAGGAACAGTGAAGACACAGTAAAACTTAAGATTTGAAAAGCTGGAATTCTGTTTACTGTATATAAATAACTAGGTTAAAAGTTAAATTAAGAATAAATGAGATTGGTGTTTGCAGATCATTTGTAAAAAGGGCTTTTCTTAACTGAGAGAATAGTAGAAATTCTATCTTTTCGCTTAATTTTTATTTCAGTTACTTACATAATCACACATACTGAATTATATTCATTATATCTATGGTTTTCTCAGAACAAATTTCCAATACAAGATAGTATTAAAGACAATTAGGACTCAACAAAGGTACCCACGACTGTAATAGTAGAAATAATGAAAAATACATCAATATATGTATATATTTTATGTATATATATATATATATATGTATATATATATATATATATATATATATATATATATATATATATATATATATATATATATTTTTTTTTTTTTTTACCTTTATTCAACCAGGTTGGTCCCATTGACATAAAAAACCTCTTTTTCAAGTGAGACCTGGCCAAGACAGGCAGCAGCAAAGAACACAAAGTTACAGACAGAATACAAAAAGAGACAAAAAAATTTACAAGCACATCATTATGGATTAATAAACAGAGACATCTATGAGCCACATCTTTGGATCATCTGTGCAACAGCCAAGCTACTAGGGATGTAACAGTACAAAAATTTCATATCACGGTTATTGTGACCAAAATTATCACGGTTATCATTATTATCGCGGTATTGTTGCAGTGTGCTCAAAATGTTAAAAAAATACTTCTACACACACTTGAAATCATTTCACCCCTTTAATGTTATGATTATAACAGGTCTTTTTGTCAATAAATGTGTCATGCAATGTCCTTTGAGTAATTTTTTTCACTCTTTTTTCATGAGAAATAAAAGTAAACAATTCTGGCAAGTATTTGTCATTATTATGTTATAAATGCTTAAACAGTGTGTAATTACAAGAAAAGAAAAACTGATTTGAACTTTAAACATGATTCTCTTCATAAACAATTGTAAATGAACATGTTCAAAGTTTTGAGATGACCAAAAAATAAACTTAACCTATTTTACATACACTCACATTTTTTGTTTGCCTACAGCATTAGTTTCCATGTTACAGCTGCCTATCTTGGCCAGAACACTCTTGAAAAAGAGATTTTTAATCTCAACGAGTTTATTTTCCCGGTTAAATTAAGGTTAAATAAAAAACAGCTCGTTATGTTAGACCATGTCCAGGTGTTTTTTTACTGACGACAGTCCCTGAGGCAGTTAGCCCCCTTCATGACTCTCCTCTGGTCTCTCCTCTCCCTGGCAGATCTCCTCCACATTTCCTCCTCCAATATTTCCAAATTACTACTGATGAAATCCATAAATCACAAACTATGATGGAAAAAGATGATCACTTACGAATTACGGCAAAACACGGCGAAGAATGGCAAGAACACTCTCCAGAATGACACTATTGCTGTTATTTACAACAATTACACATTATTTACTCAGAAAATACTGATAAACCACCTATAACTCACTCAGGTATGGCTCACTGAATCTTCTCACACTCTCTCTCTGGCTCAGTCAGCTCACTTACTAGAGGAGTCACAGCAGTTTTAATCACGCACGTCTTTTTCTTCCGCCGGAAACAGCTTCGTATTTTAGACAGGGTGACCGTCTTCAATCAGTTTACCCTCAGCATCCTTGTAAAATCCAAAATTCGACCAGACTTTGTCTGTTTCGAGGGGGAAAAAGGCTCCGGTTTTAATGTGTGTGCGGGCACCAACCACCATAACTTTCGCTCTCAGAGGCCGAACATTGCAAACTGCCCATGTGCGCCTCCATCTGTGAGGGACCACGGCTGCTTTACCGAGGAGCAGACACATAGTTCTGGCTTTTCCAGGCAATGGGCAGTGTCACCATGAGTTATTGACACTGTGTGGTAATCAAACTCGGTTTAATGGTAATTAAAACAGGACACGGTAATACTAACTGTCATAAATTTTACTGCGGTTTACCATTTTACCGGCTACCATTACATCCCTACGAGCTACAACATCGGCATCTTATAGAATCTGATGAATCTGCTGCCATGTCTTTCATTTTCGATTTAAACACATTTAAGGACATCAGCTCCTTGAGCTTTCAGTCATTCTGCAGAAGACTGCAGTCTGAGGGTGCAAAGTACCCAAAAGCCCTTTTCCCAATTTCAGTCTGTGCGTTTGGGACAGAGAGCATGATAGGTCATGATGCATAGTGATATATTAATATATTAATATTAAAAAGAAAAAAAATAATAACAAGAATACATAAGAAAAGATAATAATTTAAATATAGATAGATAGATAGATAGACAGATAGATAGATAGATAGTAAAATTATTAATAATACAGATTGAATTTGAAACGCATACAGGCAATCCTCAATTTTACAGTATGCTCATGGCTCCGCTCTACCTTTTAATAAATAGGTCCTTTTGGAGTCTCACAATAGTAGAGATTCATCCATTCATTCATCATCTAAACCGTTTCTCCCTTTCAGGGTCGCAGGGCTGGAGCCTGTCCCAGCAGACACTAGGCGAGAGGCAGGGTACACTCTGAATCGGCCAATCACAGGAACAAGGATCAATATCTTTTGTCTTTTTGTTTAACCCTTCTCTTATCCATTCCTTCCGTTTGTTTGAAGCAACTAAAAATATCAAGGACGTCTCATCAGAGTGGAAATGACAGCAAAGTCAGAAATGTAATTATGGCAGACAACAGACAGAAATGGTCAAAACTGTGGCTTCATCTCCAAAAAAAACCCCACTTGTTTCACAATGTGAGGGTGGAAAAAACAGCAGCTTGCAGAGGCATTTATCTATGCAGCACGGCACTGAATATCAGGGTGTTTGAAACTGTCGCTGCTTAAAACTTCTGTACCTACTTTACCCAAACCAAAATTCAGCAGGAACTGATGAGGGAATTGTTAAAGCATTTAGATCAATGAATCAGTCAGCAGAACTGATAATGGTTTTGGTACCAATAAAATGTAATCAATGCCCATCCCTAGTTCAGGAGCTGGTATTTGTACACATAGAAGTAAAATGAGTTTTTATGAGATGACAGGTTGTATCAAGAATGATGCAATATTTTCAATACTTGGTATTCCTCACTATCACATGCTTAGGAATGACATGCTCTTAAAAACTAAATTAATTTAACACAGAAAGTGTATTTTTTTAATTTATCTCATAAGAAGGCTGTGTCTGAGAGGACTGAATTCATCAAAAGTTGCAGACAAAACCCCACAGGGCACCAAATATGCTGCCGCTGAATTTAGACAGTGCATTAGTTTGTCTGCAGCTTTTATGACTGTAAAATCTGCAAAGTGGATTTCACTGATATAAAAGACATTTTCTTGTAATGTAGTTGCACCACATTAAACAAAGTCCACAACATGCAGCTCACAGCACCTGTATTCACCATGTGAAGGTTATAATCCTGCTGGCTACATGATGCCACCTGTCAGTCCTTCCACGAGTTGGACAGAAAACTCACTGGACTTTAATACTAAATAAATAGTAATGTCCCCAAAGTAAACTTTAATCTACTTACTCAGCCATTGTTATCTCCTGCTGTGTGGTGGAGTGTCCTAGCAAAGCTGTAAATGTCAGATACCTGCTGATCATTTTTGTCACAGCAAAGTCTGGTTTGCAGCAGGAAGACTTGATTGGCTGCTGTTTTATGGAGACTTTCTGCTCAACAATCTCAAACAAAGAGAAAACTTTGTCACCTCTTTGTTTAGTTTATCTTTAATGCTCAATAAGCATGAGGAAACATTATAATGAATTATCGATCAAAGAGGCATTAGCAAAGACAACTATGACGCTTATGTTTGTCTAAGATTACTGCCAATGAACACAAAAACATCTCCTTCAGTCTTTATCGTCCCACTGTCAGGGAAACTCATTCTAGAGGTGACTCTGCTCAGTTGACAGCATCACAGATGTCTGTCTTGGGTAGACTCATTTTATTATCTTACTTTTGTTGCTGTTATGCAGTGTTAATTTTAACAGCACTTTTTAATTTAGTTTTAGTTATAGTCTTTTGCCTAACATATCTTTGAGTTTTAGTCATAATTTAGTCATCTAAATTGTTTTAATTTTTTAGTCTAGTTTTAGTTGATAAAATTTCACAACATTTTAGTCGACGAAATCTACTGTAAATGTAGTTGACTAAAATATGAAGTGTTAAGTGTAAGGCATTTTTTATGTTTCCTTGAATTTCTGAAGTCATGTTTACACTTAGATAAAATGAAACATCTAAGAACTCTTTACTGAATGCTAGTAAAGTTTGAACGTATAAATGAACAGAAACAAATTCAACTTTTGTGTGAAATGCAGTCACCTTTATTTAGGCTACCTGGCAGAGCATCTTAGTTACAATACCAGAACTGACAACGAACAGTGAACCTGCTCTACATGAATATATCAATTTATAAAAAGAGTAGCTCTGATTGGATCGCTCCCCAATTTATCCCACCACCACCAAGCTAAAGCAGCTGTCTGAGGTCTGATTGGATTAAGTCTCTGTCAGATATTTTAGTCTAGTTTTTATTTGTTGATGAAAATGTCAGTTCATTTAGTTTTAGTTTTTGTCCATGTGAACTTGTTTATTTTAGTTATAGTCTAGTTTTCATCAGGGGAAAAAAGGGTTGTTGATGAAAACAAAATTAGCACTTGCTGTTATGGCTCAAAATAAACGCCTCTAACATGAATGTGGGCTAAAATTCGTTATTGCCTTTAGACATCAGCAGTCTCCTGGTAAACAGATTACAACATTTTACATTTTATCAGATAAACTGTTGACATCAGTGGGGCTGAGGTGGAGCAAGTGAGTAGTTTTATGTTCCTGGGAATCATCGTAACTGCACATCTCTCTACTCTGGTTAAAAAAGCTCAACAACAGCTGTATTTCTTAAGGAAACTTAAGAGAGCAGAATTCCCACGCTAAGTTCGAGTCAACTTTTACAAAGGAGTGATTGAAAGCACCCTGACAGGAAACAATTTTTTGGAAGCAACATTTGGTTCAAAAGTTGCTTTGGTAGAAGAGCTGATGTCTGATTTCTCCAGTGCTTTTGTTCCAGTGAAAACTTAGAAATTCTGGTATCTTGACAGCTGTACCAGGACCCAGACAGTTTCAACCAGTTTCACATTATTTCAGAATAGCTTGATGAAGGAGGACAAGGAACATTGAGCCTGCAAGCAATAAGAAGTTATTTCGATATTTTCTTACAAAGAATTCAAGGTATTTGTAAACAGGGCAGAAAATGAGACTTTAACTAAAGAAGAAGACATACTATTAACCCTCATGGGTGAATTCATCTTTACATTCTGTTGTTAAACTTGTACACACACATGCACAAACAGGTCCTATGATCACGCACTAATGGAGAGATGTCAGAGTGATGGCTTTCTGCTCCTGAAGAAGCGTTTACAAGCATTTAAGTGCCTTGCCTAAGGACACTTTGCAGAGCCCAGGAAGTCAGCCAGCACCCCTCCAGCTACCAAACCAACTTCTAAACATGGTTCAGCCAGGACTAAAACCAAACACCCCCCGGCCCCCACCCCAAGTCCCTCCGGAGTGAGCATAAATGTCAGAGATGGACATAAGTCATGTCATGTTGAAGCATATTTTTATAAAATCCTTTTAAACTAACCTTTGGCAGCACATTGATGACACACTGAGCAGGGAGGTATGAGGCGATGTTGGTTAACACCTCCCATGGTAAATACAGCAGGCCACTGGTCTCAGCAGTTGGTGAGGGGCTCACGTCTGCTGATGATGAGGGACCGGGAGGAAGAAGACTGCAGGAAGTAAGAGGAACAAATTAGAGTTCAAAATAAGCACCTGCCAACAGACAAGCATCAGCTTCAGTGTCTGCTACCTACCAGCCATAGTGCTGATTAAAATACAGCAGAACATTAAATCCTGATTTTTTTCCCCTTGATTTTGGTCTTCCTTCTCCTTCCCCTTATATCAAAAATAGGCTGCATGCTGGAGTAATTCACCTCTGGGGTCACTACAGTGTAAGAGCAGTTTCTCTAAAGGTATTTTGATAATGCAACAGTTATTGGCAATAAAAGTACCCAGTTTGTATGTTTGAGAGCCTTTATTCTGAAACGGCCATATCAGGAAACAACATATCTTTTGACAGCAACTTAACTCAATTTAGACTAGGGTTGTGTTATTGGTTGCAAATTTTATCATTACCAAGATATAAACCTTTGCAAAAAATAGTCTCCAAATCCTCTTGACATCCTACCTTTCATCATTATAATAACAGTGGACTACAACTTAGTAGATGGACCTCTGCCAAGTAGTTGAAGGAAATGATTTTTAGCATTATTTATGTATATGTGTAAGTATATATATATATATATATATATATATATATATATATATATATATATATATATATATATATATATATATATATATACATATATATGTATATATGTTTACACATACATATATGTGTGTGTGTATATATACATATACACATATAAATATCTTTTGTCAATCATTTCTTGTGTTGATGTAAAGCACTTTGAGCTGCAATTTAATTTGTATGAACTGTGCTATATAATACATTTTGATTGATTTATTGATTGAAAAAAAAAAATACATTGTGACAGTCTGAATTTATCACATCAATTAAAAACAGCTTTTATAACAAGGTCAAATAAAATTTTGTGGTATGACAGCCCAGCTTTACACCTTTAAGCATCGTCATATGAGGCTACAGCTGGTTATTAATAGGGCCGGGTATTTCCAACATACCTCATTGATACGTATTGTGATGAGTGTAAATTATGGACATTGAAGGTTTATCACAGAGTCAATCCAATATCGCATTGCATATCATATCACCAGATTCTTGCAAAGACACCTCAATATCAATTTGAATACTGTTCTAGAGTCCTCTATAAGGTTGTCAAAATAATAAACAACACTTGAATACTTTTGCAATACCATATTTTTAGAATGATACACCACCAGAACAAATGCTGTGTTCTATAGTATTGAAAATGTTATGTGAGGATTATGTTCTATATTGCAACAGTACAGTAGCAACGCAGGTACGGATGACAGATGATTGTACTTTAAGTGTATTTCTTGTATTCTGAAGATGTTGACTGTTTGCACTTGAAGTGTAGGCCTTCACTTTTTTGCTGGGACCTCTTTAATTTAAGAAAAAAGAAGAGAAAAATGTCCAGTCAATGCTCTGTATTCACTTGTTTTTTTTTATTTCTAAAAAGAGCCATCTTTTATTTGCTGTTTTCTGAAGAAGTTGAATTTTTACTTGAAGCGTAGGCCTTCAATTTTTCAAGCAGGGACCTCTTTAATTCAAGAGAAAAAAGGTTCATCTGCTCTGTCTGCACTTTTTTTATTCATTTTATTCTGAGGATTTTGTTTTCTTTCATCTGAAGTAAAAGCCTTGCATTTATTTACCTGGGACTACTTTTATTTGTGATAAAAGAGCCAGCTGTGCACTCAGTAAAACATATCCTGAATTAAAAATTTACAGTAAATGTTGTTGAAACCATGAAAATGTGGACATAGGGGAAAGCAAAAACATAAACTGGACCTTTTACATGGAGGAAATTTTATTAGATGGACCGCAGTGACTTTTAATTGAATATCCCTGTTCATTTTTTTTTGGAACATCCACCCCTCTTGCTCTGGAACAAGCTTGAGGACATGAAGGTTGATCCTGGATCATGGACTACCTCTGTCTCTGTAAAGAATCTATATCTATCTAGTGAAGTATGAAATTCTGTCATACTGACATCCCTATCCTCTCACACTGCAGAACCCAGATATTGTAACCACCTGAGTCCACCACAGCTGATTGAACTCCTCATTGTAAGACAAAAGCAGGCAGGTAGCCAGTTTTCTTACCTTGGCAGGTCATGAACTGAAGCTCCATCACTCTGAGATTTCACCTGACCAAGTGATGGTCCCACCTCAGGGTCAGACTGGTCCATCGTGACGTCAGACAACCCCTTATCTCCTCTCAGCATGAGATCCTTGACTTGACTGCTGGTTAAATCAGCTGAACCTAAAGGTGAATAAATCCTACACAAGATGTCACCTCATCAGGGTTAGCTCAGCCTCACTTACACTGAAGGTAAAATTAATATAAAGGTTCAGAAAAGACAATTAAAAAGCTCTTATTTCAGCTAAAACAATCATTTAAATATGTAAGAGCTGCTCGTACACGTGTGGAAATAAATCTGAATAATCAATTTACCCAAAGCTGCTTATGTTTAGCCTTAGTACTGCTTAAACAGTCGGGGCAGCCTTATCATTTACAGCCAGGTGTAAAGAACAACACAGTGACTGTGTTAACTGACAACTCTGAAACCGGAAGTAGAAACCAAACGTCTAACAGCGTCGTCTCTGACTGGATTTTGATCACATAAATATCTGTTTAGGATATTTAGAAGAGCGAACTAGAAAAGCACACGGAGAGTGCAGACCTCTGCCAAGTGCCACAGTTCCCTCCATATTTTGATTCACATCAAAAAAATTCCTGGATCCAGACGGTGATCCGGATCACCCCCAAAATTTAATCAGTTCTTCCATATCCCATTTCCGACAATTCCTGAAAATTTCATCCAAATCTGTTCAGAACTTTTCAAGTTATTTTGAACACAAACAGACAGACAGACAGACAGACGGATAAACGCCGGCAAAAACATAACCTCCTTGGTGGAGGTAATAATACCTAAATGTACCGTCTTCTAAAGCTCGCGATCCCGCGACAAGTGGCTGGATGTCTCCAGATAGCATGGTCACTCAATCAGCGACCAATAAAAGACAGGGCTAACTGCTGGCAAAAATCCTCCCACGAGTCAGAAAAAGAAAATATAAATAACGGACACTTGACCGGGTTTGCGTTACAAATATATATAAAAAAAAATTAATTACCTCCGCCAAGGAGATTATGTTTTTGCCGGCGTTTACCTGACGTTTGGTTTCTACTTCCGTCATGATGCACAACTGAAAAGTGAACACATTTTATAAGCAGTAATATTTTTTGTGAGGTCACATGTCACAAGTAAACTGAAACAGATATGAGCAGTTCAATCAACACTTACAATATTTTAACAACTTCAATATGAGTGGGTATATTGAACTTATTTCTGAATGCAGTATAGGAGGGAGTAGAGCACAGTTTTTGATAATATTTGATAGGTTTAAGGACTGAAATGGTTCACTCCTGGAAACAACACTTACCACTTGATAGATTATTAAATTACCATTAATTCTCAAATAACTGACTAAAAGCCATAATATTATCACAGAAAGGTGTAATGTGTTATCATATTTTAACTTGTACAATATTCTTGTTCAAGATGAGTTAATATGTACGTTTCAGCCTTAACTGTATTTAGCACCAGTATTTCTCATTGAATATCTGAACAAAAGCCTAGTTTGGCTGTCTTAATAATGCTGCAGGCTTCAGTCACAGCCTGTTTGTCTCCATCAGACAAACACATCCACATATTAACTGGACATTTCCTGTCACACATGTAACACTCAACATCCATTATCCGTGCAGACGGGCCGTTTGCGTCAATGCTACGCTGGCGTGTTTTCGGTGTAGGCCTCGAGCCGTGCTGTGGCCCCCCGCAACACACTGCCGTGCGTTGCTCTGTCACGGCGCTGCGGCGCTGAGTGTCGGCGCTGCTGGGTGATGCGGTCGCGCGGGAGGAGTGTGACGCTTTGAACGGCTCTTTCAAAGAAACGGCTCCTCAAGATCCGGCTCCCTTTAAAGAGCCGTTAATCCATAAAATGACGCCGCCGCCAACCCCACCCTCCAAAATGAAAAGTCATCCGATCTAAACGATTCACACGTCATCCAGACCGATAATAAAAAGCGAGAATCCCAAAAAAAACAGGTTGTTTGCATCCCTGATAACAATGCTACCTCTAGCACGGAAGCTAATGCTACCGCTAACAAGCACACTGACAGCCTGAGGCCTACATAGTATAGCTGAGTCACAGTCTTAACAACTGCGCTGTTCAGACTTCAGTCTCCTCACATACACATTATAAATATAGTCCACTATAATGTAGGTTTTTTTCCAGCAATATTTGTCATGCATGATTAACTTTATAAACATTTCAAAGCAGAAACATTAATCTTACCTTGTCAGTGTCTCTTCGAAAAAGGCAGTTGGAGGCCCGATGATGATGACCTTTATCCACTGTTTGTCCAGACCACGTGACTGTTTCCGGGTCATAATAGAGCCAACTTTTTAAACAAAATCATTGTTTAAATCGTATTATTTATTTATTTACCTATTTATGCAATAAATTGACTTAATAATTTGTATCTTCTGCAAATTCATATTTAATTTTAAGGTATTCAAAATAATTTACAACATTAATAATAAAGCATACAGTTCTGGAGCATTTTAACTTTTAACTTAGATTCATTTGATTTCTAAGAAAATAATATGGAAAAAGTCAAATTCTGGATATTATTAAAATATTATTCCAAAAAAATGTTT